>LR738715.1:288330849-288354551 GCA_902687465.1 Secale cereale | reverse complement strand
GTGGGAGGAAGGAGGCGGGGGAGTGGGGAGGGACGGATCGGGAGAGGGACGAGGAGGGGAGGGAGGGATCGGGAGAGGGACGAGGAGGGGAGGGAGGTGGAAGGAGGAGGGATGGAGGAACTACCTCAGAGCAGGAGCGTCGGCGGCGGGGGGCGGACGGCGTGGTCGGGGAGGGCGACGACGTGATCGGGGAGGGTGACGACGGTGGTCGGGGAGGGCGACGATGGTGGTCGGGGAACGATGGCGGCAGCAGACGACGTGGGATGCGGGGGAGAGTGAGAGTGGAGTGGAGAGGGGAGAGTGAGGAGCGGCCGGTTGGAGAAGATAAGATGGCTTTAGCAGTAGCGCGTTTTAGGATAAAGCGCTACTGCTAAACGTCATAGCAATAGTGCCTTTTACCCGAGAAGCGCTACTGCTATGCCTATGGCAGTAGGCATAGCAGTAGCGCCTTCTACCAACACGCGCTACTGCTAAGGCTTAGCATGTGAAAATGAACATAAAAAATACATTGGTCATCAGTGATCTTTTTGTGTAGAATCTGAATTGACAATATGAGTCCTCGCCGTTGCGGCCACAAATCATACACATAGAGTTCAGTGAATACCAAATGGTTATGATAGTTTGAGAAGTGTCATGTTTAAGGTGGTAAACACCCTGTTCGCAGAGCGAGGTGGGACTAAACTTAGTTGCAAAGAATATACTAAACTTAGCAGTAGCGAATTCAATATCAGTAGCGCGTTTGCGGTAGAGGCGCTACACTATACCTAGTCTGGCGGTGAACTACGATTCAGATCAAGTCTTAGCGAAATTGGAATCGTAGTCCTCGCGGGAATGGTCGCAAAATGCGGCCTCGCCCAACAAGTGGCGGATTTGGTTTGGATGGGGTCTCGCTACAAAAAGTTGGGAAACCAGCTTGTCGTGACAATTGTAATAGTAGCGATGTTTCCTCGAGACATGCTATTGCTACGTTTCTATCAGTAACACGGTTTTGTTGTCACGTGCTACTGCTAAGTAGCTGTAGTGCCTTATTATAAACCGCGCTACTGATAAGATTTTGTGTATAAGATTTTCCCTAGTAATGATAATTTGTTCTAAAAATGATTGTTTTGCTATGCTTAAAAACCTGAGGTTCGCTATTTATCAAGGTTTTAAATTAAACCAGGATGCAATCCATTTTTGTAAAAAAAAAGGGACTATATATCTTGGGTTTGTTCTTTGTATCGTGCAAGCCCGGCATAGGTCGAGCAGTTGAACTAGGCGTCGTCAAGTACCAACAGTTGAGCTGTCCTCATCTGGGCAAAGCAGCACTTCTGACCGGGGTTTGCCGTCTCAACCTACAGTTGGAACATTGCTTCAAACATTCATATGCTTTCGTGTCTCCGCGCCTTGATGCAGGTGTCGACAAGCAAACCAGACCAACTGGGCAAAGCCAAAAGAAAAAGGCGAACGCTAGAAATAGCGGGCGGTAAATTGAAGCGCACAGAGCGACATGCGAACAGGGAAGATGTGGGCACGGCAGTATCTCAGACGGCAAGATTTATTTCTCTCCCACTTTCTACTCCCAGAGACTGAAACTAGAAAGGGGAAATTTTAAGCCCTAGCCCATGCATATGTGGATCGTGCAGACGTAGGGGGCGGCCAATCAATTTGCCATCGCAACCGACCGAGGACCGACCCAACCGTCGAAGGCATCGCACATGACTCCTCACTCCTCGCTGCCACTGGAGCTCTTTTTGGTGGCCAAGTTGACGCCACCCCCCACTTGGGTTGATTCAACCTTTGGCGCGGCGTGGTGCGCGCCTATTCGGACCCACCGGCACGTTGAGAGCCCGAGATCAGTGTCCGGTGCGTAGCCGTGCATGCATACACGTTACAGCATTCTACTACGAGCAACATACTACTAGTACTTGACGAGACGTCTACGTTGGACCTTTGATTACGCTAACCGAACCCCAGCTACCGGGACGTCCCCAGATCAATCGCAGACAAAGGAACACGTTCATCGTGATCAATTAGGGCCTTGTGTTCCAGGGTCGTCACGTCGCTTCCACGCTCCTCTGTCGCCACCGGCCGGGAGGAAAGATCGCTGCAGGCAGGCACGGCTTTGGCCGTTTTCCATATACTCGTTGGTCGTTCTCGTTGGTCGTTCTCGCGCTCCGGAGAACATCATAATTGTGCATCGTACTCGGTTTCACGTGCATGCCGCGCGCGGGGCCCTCTCCTGTCCTGCAGGAGACGCCATCGGCCAACATGCAACGTGCGTCCGAAAGGCACGCTCCATTCGATCGCAACAGAGCAGTGGGTTCGAGATCCATATCGTTTAGGACGTGGTTGGTAGCGCTGTCCGATTGATGATGCGGCCCATGCGCCAAATTATAACGCGCGGCCGACAGCGTGACAGCCACGCCCGTTAGCGTGTCCACCGAATCCTATGTATGTAATGTCTGTTACTATGCGAGAGCTATGTAGCCCCAACATCCTAAGATCGAACTTGGATTTAGTAGGCAGTGAACTTTCACGCAGCCGTCGCCGCCCCTGGCTCCTCTCCCCTGGAAAGCCTCCGCCTTCCGTCGTCGCTGCAGGCGGTTCGCCCTGTCTCTAGTGGCCTTAGGGCTACGAAGACACAGTGGATTCCGGCCCTTGCTGGCGGGAGGATATTTTTTTTTGAGTTTTATTAGGGTTTATGTCATATTCGGGAAGTAGAGACAACGCGGCTCCCTAAAGATGAAATAAAGTTCTTCTTGTCTAGCACCCCTTTCGGTAGTGCGTTCAGCATCGTCGGTAGGCGTGTGAAGGTGTGCCTCAATGAATTTGTCTTTAGTGGATCTGCTCGGATCTGGTCATGGTTCTTCTTCATTCGTGTGTTTTCAGACTGGATTTTATGATCTACACTATAATTCGCGGGCGGCGGTTGCTGTTCTGGTGTGCTGGTCTTACGGGCCTTAGCACGACGACATCCCGAATGTCTATTACAATACATTTTGCTCAGCTCCGGCGAAGAAGGGTGAAGACGGCGACGTACCTCGGCTCGCTTAGTGCTTGTAGTCGTTGCTAGGTGGCTTATGTATCTAGATGTACTCCCTCCGTCTAAAAATACTTGTCATCAAAATGGACAAAAAGGGATGTATCTAAAACTAAAATACATCTAGATACATCTCCTTTTATTCATTTTGATGACAAGTATTTTCGGATGGAGGAAGTATTTTTTATTACTTCTGATGTTCATTGTACTGCGAAGAACGAAATGAATAGAACCCGAAAGTTTTCCGGTCAAGACGAGCAGGGAACTTACCGCTGAGACAACGTGGCCTGCTCAGGCCATGCACGACGTGCATGGTGGTAAGATTCGCACTGCCTGCTCCTTTACTTTCGTATTTTTTGGAGTGCAGAGATCCGTGTTACTCCGACGAGGAAGGATACACCTAACCTGAAGTGAAGGCGTTCTAGGCCACTTCGGTCTTCAACGGCAAAAGCCGCCAAAGCACTCAACATTTTCTATAGTCGGTCAGGAAGTGGGCGCAGGGATAACTGTTCTGGTTCGAGATTGCGGAGCGAGAGCGAGCGTCGTAAATGAAGTAATCGAACATGCAAAAGTAAATGAACACACGAAAGTATGGAGGAGACTATCTTTATTAATTAATGATCAACTGTTACAATGATTGCTTCTCATCTCTTTATATAGAAGTAGGGGGTCAAAGGGATAAGTATCCACTTAACTTAAAGTGTGGAAACGAGAGGGGCTATCCCGTGCGCATCGCACGCAGCCGGGGCCATCCATCGTGGTGGCCCGGTTTCCCAACACTCCCCTTGGATAATTATCCGTATATCCATGCCTCAAAATTCCGAAAAACCCAGTGGAAAAAAATACGGAGAAAGAGCACACAGTATACATTGTTGTATTGCACGAATTGCCTCATCAAAAACCTCATGTGAGAAACATCAGGAAAACTCACTCAAAGGAAGAAAGAGTACAATCCACTCAACCATCAAGTTGAGTACTCGATCATCAGGATCAATATTTTAACGACGAGTTTGTGAAGTTTCTCTCCCTGAACCTTGCATCTCTCTAAGTCTCATCATACTGATTCCACGCACACACCTCTCCAAGGTTGATGCCGGTAATGATTTAGTGAACATATTAGCAAGATTGTCACAGGATTTAGTATGCAAAACTCTCACCTCGTTCAACAGCTGCAGCTCATGTGCATAGAAGAACTTGGGACTAATATGCTTTGTGAGGTTACTTATCACATAACCCATCTGGACTTGTGCAACACAAACAACATTATCTTCATAGATAATGGTAGGGATTTGTACGGTGTTCAGCCCACATGTCTGCTGAATGTGGCCGGTCATCCACCGAAGCGATACACATTCTTTTGATGTTTCGAATAGTGCCATGATTTCCAAGTGATTTGTGGAATTCGACACAAGAGTTTGCTTGGACGATTTCCAAGAAAACGTAGTTCCACCACAAAGGAAAAACATATCTAGTCTGCGATTTGCAATCATGTGGGTCCGATAGATACCCAGCATCGGCATAGCCTATAATAGATAGGTCTTGATTCCTTTTATAAAACATGCCAAGATCTTTGGTCCCTTTCAGGTAATGGAAGACGTCCTTGACACATTTCCAATGTCTTTTGGTAGGTTCAGAACTGTACCTAGCAAGCAAACTGATGGCGAACGCAATGTCTGGACATGTAGAATTTGCGAGGTACATGAGTGCTCCAACTGCACTCGGGTAAGAAACCTCTAGTCCGGGAGTTTCCTCCCCCTCTTCCTTTGGCCTAAACGGGTCCTTGTCTGGCTGTAAAGATCTCCCGACCATCGCAATCTTAGGAGGATATGCCTTATCGAATCCAAATCTTTCCAACACCTTCTGGGTGTAGGCCGACTGGTGAACTAGAAACCAATCAACGAATGTTCAAGTTGCAGACCTAGATAGAACTTGGTTTTACCCAATTCCTTCATCTCGAATTCCGACATCCGGTAGGAACTCGCTTCCTCAATATCCTCAGGCGTATCGATTATGTTTAAATCGTCCATGTACATCGAGATTATACATAATCCATCTTAGGATCGCTGTATAAAAACACATGGGCAATCTTTATTGCTCGTGTAGCCCTTCTGATGAAGGAAATCGCTTAGGCGATTATACCACATTCTACCAGACTGTCGGAGTTCGTACAGTGCCTTTTGAAGTTGAACACTGTATAGACTCTTGTTTGCTCTATCATGGTTCGGAACAAGGATACCTTGAGGAACGTTCATGTATATGTTCGAATCCAAGTTACCATACATGTAAGCAGTGATAACATCCATTAATTTCATTTTCAAGCCCATATTTATTGTCATTGAGATCAAGTATCTAAAGGTAACTCCATCCATGACCAGGGAATAAGTCTCCTCAAAATCGACACCTGGTCTTTGAGTGAACCCTTGAGCGACGAGTCTTGCTTTGTACCGTACTACCTTATTATTTTCATCCCTCTTTCGAACAAAACCCCACCTATGGCCAACAGGCCGAATGTGGGGAGGAGTTCGACAAACTTGTCCGAACACCTTCCTTTTGTTGAGAGATAATAATTCGGCAGTAATTGCCTCCTGCCAATCTTTCTAAACCAACATTTTCTTGCAATCAGCGAGCATGTTAGGCTCAGGGTCAAGATCTATGATTAAGGCAATTTTCATAGCAAAGTTAATGTCTACAATCACTGTTGCTCGATTCATGGACTCCCCCATATAAATATAATTTATGGCCATTTCGTCATGGAGCGCATCCGACGCAAACACTTGCTCTACCAAATTTCCCATTATGAGAGCAAGGTCCTTTAGATTACCTGTGCCGATGTGTGCGCACACATCTCCGTTGGGTGGTTCCCCTATGGGAAAGTTTAAGTCCAGAATTTAGTGCACTGAAGTTTCCGTACTTGTGCCAGGTCTCGACCGGCTCCCCGTTTCATTTGGGGGTACTTTGGTGACATGTTGTAATAAATCTCTCTTATCATTTTTTCATCGGGCGTCCCCGAGTACTTGAGATTTTAGAAGCCGGATCTCTCGTCCTTTTAGGCCTTTGGACGGGAGCGGGTATACCATCAATTTTCTTCAGTATTTGAACCCTTTCCAGTGCATTGTGCGCGTGCACATGCGATTTTGTCACAGTTTTTAAGTCACTAAAGTGGTCAGGCAGTTGATTTGCTAAAGACTGCAAATCTATTATCTTTTGGACTTCTCTCTCTGTCTCAGCAGTGCGCGGGTTATGAGCGTGGATTCCCGTGGCTTGCCATGTGATTTCTCGACTTTTAGCATTAAGGGGTTGATTCTCCCCCCTAAAGTCGGGAAAAATCCTCGTAAAAAATTCAATCAGCAAAACGAGCCGTGTGACAGTCACCTATCAAGGGGTCCACATATCTAATTATGGACACAGTCTCATAACTAACATATATCCCCGACTTACGGAGCGGGCCCATCGCCGAACACTTGGGTGGTGGTATTAGTACGTACACTACAAAAAAATACACTTCTATGATGATACGTGTTTGTCACAGTAGGTCGCGTTTTTTGTCATGCATGTACATCCATGACAAATTTACGACAGAATGAAGATAGTCATACATGTGCTGTCGTAGAAGTGTTCCATGACATTACCAAAATTATCGTCACGGAAGTGTCCACTTCCATGACGATAAATCACGCGTCACAGAAGTGCTTTCGTCAAGGGTGACCAACACGTGGCATCCACCGTAACGGAATGCCGTTAAGCTATCGGGTCCGGTTTTGCATCCGATAACCCGCTAACAGCCCCGACCAATGGGGATTTTCCACGTGTAAAATCATGATTGGCTGGAGGAAACACGTGTCGGCTCACCGTTGGTACAGATGTCATCCACTCATTGGATACAAAGCGCCTATGATACACCGACACGTGGCACGGCCCAACAGAGTCCCATTCCTGTGAAAAGGCCGGCCCGTTTGACTTGGTCAAAAGGTGGCGGGCCGGCCCATGGCAAGCCTGTTAACGGCTTGTTCGCGTATAGCCCATTTAGAGCCCGCTAACCCAGGGCCCGTTAACGGCCTATCCGAATTAGGCCCAGTAGCGTCATCTGGGCCGTCCAATATAATTCCAGCCCATTTTAACTTCCGACCCTTGTATGGCCCATGACATCTTTCGGCCCATATGAGGCCCTTATTACTCTTGGCCCATTAATGACCCGTGGTAAAACTGGCCTGTAATGAACAGTGTATCACCTTATACCCATTAACGACACGTGGTGAAACTGGCCCGTAATGAACAATGTATCACTTTATACCCATTAACGACCCATTATTCCGTTGGGCCGTTTCCAGCCCATTTTATCTTTCGCCCTTCTCGGGGCCCATTTATTCTTGGGCTCATTTCCACATTCGTTTACTTACGGCCCGTTAATGTCATTTTCTGCTTGTGGGCCAAATTCAGCCCGTGGTTACAGTCGGCCCGTTTGTGGCCTGTTAGTACGTTGGGCCGTTTTCACAGCGTCATCAAAATACGGCCGATTAATGACTGTCCATTATGGTCGGCCCATGAACGGGCGATTTCAACTCTAGCCCATTTACGGCCATAATGTGGTCTGTTATTGGCCCATGTTTGGCCAACCGATCATACGGCCCGTAGAAGGCCCATTGATGATACGACCCATAGAAGGCCCATTGTGTCTAGAGCCCGTATAAGGCCCATTGTTTCTACGCCACGTAGAAGGCCTATTGTTTTTTTTGAAAGAAAGAAGGCCCATTGTTTCTACGGCCCTTAGAAGGCCCATTGTTTCTACGGCCCGTAGGAGGCCCATGTTGACTATAGCCGGTGGGCATCAAAGTTCGCCACCAGTGCAAATATAGGGAACACCCTACACTATACAAAAATGGCTTGCTGTTTTCTTCAGCCGGTGGCTGCACATTAAGAACAAATTTTGTATCGCACCAAAACAAATTACGACTATAAAACAAAAGGAAGGGCGGCATAAAAGTTAACAGTCTAGCAGATAAATGCACCACCAAAAGTTCAGAAGCTCAGTTCATTTGACCCGACTATTAAGTTTTCATGCTGTATTGTCCGATGGAGCACCATAACCTTCGCCTTCAGTTCTCCTAGGCTCCTGAACAACATAGCAAATGTCTGATAGTCTGGTTTCAAAACCATGCATATCTTTACAACATCGAACAATGTCTCTCCTTGTTTCACAAAGGGTCTCTGTTAGGGAATGGACTTGTGTCTGGAGCGCAGATACAACATTGTTGTGAGCTTGCATATCTTGATCATGAGGCAATTTGGACGAGATTGCCTTAACAACCAAGCCAGTATTACGCAGGAACGTGATTTTGGCACTATTAGTGGACAGGTACTGATCCACTGCAGCAAGAGCTGACATCGCGGTTATAGTTGCCTCGCCACCTTTAGAAGGTGGCGGTTCCACCATTTTTTCCATAGCTCGCTGAAAATTTGAGGTTTTACATTAGTAGTACCAGAACAGAAGATATAAAGGAGGCAACAAAATCAAACAAAATAGCTTTGGTCTATATACAGAACTTATTCTGGTGAACCCATGTAAAATAATAGTTGTATTTTATTGCAAAGTACATAATAAAACCAGGTTCCAAACATATGACCATGTACCATTGCTAATGTATTGTTTATTTCTTCACATTGTATTGAGGGCTGAGGATAAAGAGATGAAGTTTATAATATGGTAAGCATAGTACGACATCATTCATATCACAAAACAACTGAGAACAGACAAACAGGCAATTGGAACGGTGTGTGGGCAAGTCCAGCACGAAACTAGATTACAGGTCAAGATCAAAGGAACATCACTCCTCTCTTTTAAACCTTGTAAGGTGCAATGATACACTAAGACAATTGTGTATAAAATTGAAAAGAGTAATAGACATTGGCTGCAAACCATGCAGTTCAAGGCACAAGTCAGAGTTAGTAGTAGTTAAAAGGCATGAGAATTAAGGACTTACAACAGCGGCTTTGACTAGTGTAGTCATGCCCTTCTTCTTGCTGGTGTGACAGTCCTTGAAGATTTCCACAGCAGTTGGTTCAGGTAGTTTTTGGTCCTTGCGGGCTTTCCTCTGCAGTTGGAACAAGTCAAATATAGATCTGATAATATGGTACAACAAAAAGAGTGAAACAATAGCTAGTTACAAGAGCCTCGCAGTGTGCAATATAGCTACGAGATCCTGTCGTCTATTGGAATTTCACTTTCGTACGGTTGGCCTTGTTCTTTGAACAGTTCACCTACAAGAAGATAGATTTGTGTGGCACATGCGTAAATAGGACTTCAACATGTGATCTGATCACATATATATAATGTACCTGATACTTCGGATCGGACTAGTGTTTAACAAGGCCTCTCCAGTCTTCATCAGATATATTTTCCACTGGAGATGTTTGGGCAAGTTCACTGTTAGCCTTGTCTTCAAAGTGAGTTTTCCTCAAGTTATACCGATACTGTTGCAGAGCAGACTTGAAAACATGGGTGCAAGCTTGTCTGGTTGCATCATCTTGGCTATCCAACTTGAACCTCATCTGTTGAAAATTATGGGAGTCTCATTATCAGTAACCTAGAAAGTATTGGACAGAGCAAGACGATATTACTAGTTTCCATACATAACCATACTTACACATAAATAGTCGAGGAAGGTGTTGAACTGGGTTTCATCTTTGTCATTCCTGTACTGAATCCATGTTGGGAGGATACTTACATGACACCTAACAGCAACCGCTGCCTCTGATACTAACTTGGCTGACTCTGTAGCATCACGTGCCCTTTTTAAACCTGCCTCAAAACGGATCTCCATTCTTCCTCCTCTAGATTTAGTTAACCTATCGAGCATTATCCCTGATGTTTGTTTCCTCTTGCGCCTAGGTGCTAGTCCAACAACAAACATAGAAAGTGTTAGTGTACATCAGATTGTGAGACTACATATAAAGAATCATGCAACTATAACTTGACTCCATCAACTACCTTCTTGCTGTTGAAGCTCACAAAGTTCATCTGATCTTGCCAACTCATCTTGTGTCAAGAGTGATTCGGAAGTAGTGTCAGGTGGCAAGGGAGCTTGGGAACATGCTGCTAGCTGAGTTGACCAACGAGTAAATCGTGCAGCTGGTGGTATTGTGGAAGGTGCTGCAACAACTAGGGTTGTCTCTGCTTTTTTGGTGGCAGCTATTTGTTTATGTTTGGCTTCTTATGCAGCTCGTGTAGCACGGAATACCCTGTCGGTACAATTTTCCGCTGGACTTTGACCTTCTATTGCACCATCAGTACGAGCAGAATCTGCAGGATTGTTCCGCTTCCGTTTCCCTGTCGTTCTGTCTTGCTTCCTCTTGCTCTGTGCCATGTTAAGTCAAGCCGACAAGAAAAACGAATATCAATTTAGTTCTTCAGAACAAATGTACTTTGATGTAAGAACATGGTGTGATAGACAGATATTGTATGTTCTAGAAACAGGAACACGTGTCTTAGTCACAAGTATAATGTGTAAAGTAAGCAAATGAAATTCAATAAAATTAGAAGCAATACAAGCTAGACATCATACATAACATGCAACCACATATAACAGTGCCAAGTTAGAGGGAGCACCTGTGATGGTGCACTAGGGGAGACATGCTCATCACCAACACAGCTACGTTGAGTGTCTATGCATGTGTTGTCTTGGAAATCATCTTGAGGGATGGAGGAGTAGAATCTGTATAGGCCCTCCATTTGGAAGGAGCACCTTCATCCGCTGCCTTGCTAACTTCCTTCCGCTTTATTGATTTTGAATTGTCAAGTAAAACCGACAAGAAAAAGCAATAAAATTCACTCTTTAGAACTCATTCATGCATGATACTGACAATCACTACTTTGATGTAAGGCAAACACATGATTCCAGGATGGAATAATACGAAAAACAGGACGACATGGCATATTCGCAACTATTTGTGTGAACTAAGCAGAAACCATTTCACCAAATAAGAAGCAATGCAAGCTAGACACCACGTGAAAGATGCAACCAATATGACTCTGCCAAGTTAAATGTGTCCCATCATAAATGGCATTTCAACAAATTAGAAGCAACGCATGCTATAAATCATATCAAAGATGCAACTAATATCACACTGCATATACTGAAGGTGTCTCGTCATATTGATTTATGCGGGATACAAAAAATAATAGTTTTATGTGAGGACATGCTTAATAGACAGATGTACTATGTACTAAATACAGGAAGGCATGTCACATTAACAGGTATAATGTATAAGCTAAGCAGAATAGCACATGCAGTTTAACCAGATTGGAAAAATTACAATCTAGACACCATATGCAACATGCAACCACATATCACGCTGCCAAGTTAGAGCAAGCACTTGCGATGCTAGTGTAGGGGAAATGCGGTAATCAACTACAGAGCTACGGTCACTATATTCATCCAGCCTTGCTGTTTCTTGAGAATCATGTCGGGAGGCTGACGTTGCATTGTTTAAATGAGGAGTAATCGACTTGCCTGACTACCTCATCATAAGTGATTGATGAGGGATACATGGCTAATACACAGATGTACTAGTATGTACCAAAAACAGAAAGTCATGTCATATTTAAAGGTATAATGTGTAAGCTAAGCAGATGCAATTTAACCAAATTGAAAGTAATTCAAGCTAGACATCCGGCTGGAGTGCTGAGCATGATCATCTAGGACATGAGAGCCTGGTGGGAGCCGGGCTGCTTCGCCACCATCGCGGCTTTTTAGTTGGCTTCCAGGTGATGCCTCTCTTTGGTGGCTTGTCACTCGCTCGGCCAGTGCCCTGACTAGCTATTTGTCTTCTGGTGCTCACGGGATGGTGGTCCATGTAAAAATATATTTCCTTATCTTAATAAAGACTGACTTCGGCCTTTCGAATACAAGCTAGACACCATATGGAACATGCAACCACATATGACACCGCGAAGTTAAAGCAAGCATCTGGGATGGTGGTTCATTGCGAGCGAGGTCATCAACTTCAGAGCTACATTTACCGTCTTCATCTGCTGACACTGCACATTTTATAAGGCTGAAACGTGTCTGGCCTATCCGCCTATGACGCTGGAGCAACTTCTCTCCTTTCTTTTTTGCTTATCTCATAGCAGCAGAATCTGAAATACCCTTGCATAAAAACACAATAGTGAGAGTATGGATGAAGTGTGTGCAGAACTAGTGCACTGTACAAGTAGCAGATAGCAGGTGGCTGAAAAATAAATGACAGGAGACATATGATAGCTCTACAACATTGCATGGCAAACAAAATTAGATTCTACTCCGTATGATTTTGTAATATATGAGCACAGGAAATGCAAGTACTCCTCCAGGACACCACCACATGTGGTCATATCAAGATAACAGTCGACTAAAAATAAATAGGTCAGTCGATTTTTCTAATGAACCGTCCGATCTATAAGGAACGGGCAGATGGCCTTCGTCTACCTCCCACTAGTCACTGTTGACGATCTTTCTCCAACCACCAGCGACCACCGGCCCAGACCCCTGCCTCCGTCGCCCCGCCCTCCCCTCGACCTCACACCACCGCCGTGCTTGGCAGCGCCCCTAGGCCATCCCTTTAATCTCGGCCAACCTCCAGATCGGGTGCCAGTAGATCTAGGCCCCACACGCCCCTAAGATAAACACCGAGGCGCTGCTTCCTCGGCGTAATAGGCGGACTAGCGCTTGTGACGCCGGGGAATGCTTCCGTTAATTGGGAATCAACTGGCCAGGAATTGAAATTCAGGGGGGCGACAGACCTCTAGCTAAGATGAAATAGTATATGAGGAGAAACCTTGTGCATCGTGAGTTACTAGGAACATCTAGTATCAAGAAGAAGCGGTCAACTAGTGTCTTATGTGGGATGAATATCGTGCAAGCAGACACATAAGGTTTGCACGAATAAGGGAAGAGGAGTACCATTTCGGTTGCCGGTGTGGTCGCCTCCACATGTCGCGCCGATCTTCTTCTTTCTGCCGGGGAAACCAATGTTCTGGAGGATGGTGCAGGCTTGGACGAACCCATGGCCAAATTGTTGACTGTGTTGCCATGGTCGTATGTTGGCGGAGGGGAAGCAGATCCGAGGCCACGGATGGCTCGGCCTCGGCTTCAACTACTAGCCATGGAGGGCGTTGCGGTTGAGGTTGCGGTGGACGATGATGTCAGGGTATCGGCTCCGGCGTGATCGAGGAGGGCGGCGGTTGATGGGTGGAATGGGGTGGCAGACGGAGGACGCCGGGGTTTCGCGGCTGGTGGAGAGGTAGTTTTCGCGCCCACGGAGTACGAATGGGGAATCAGACGGGTGGGAGGGGGGAGGGGGGAGAACCATGTTTCGGGTCTCGGACGCGCTTGTTTTTGGCTTTTTTGAATAGAAGTGGGACGCGCTTGTTTGAAATTTGGGGAAAGTACAAACTTTACCCCTTTCTTAAATTTCGGACCTATTGCGGGTTGGGGGTAGGATGATAATCCCATGTGTCCCAAATAGTGGGCGGGAGCGATTTCGGCCACGCGCATGTGTGCTTAGGCGGCCATTGTGTATGAATGTTTTTCGGAGGCGGTTGCGTGGCGTCTAGATGAAGCTACGAACCTACCCCGGTTTAGATCTTTGGACGTCGGGCCGGTAGGTTTCATGGGTCGGAATTATTAGAAAAGTAATTTCCTTGTACTACCAAACATTGGTCTCACGCAGTTTCGGGCGAGTAGAGGCTCTTTTGGCGCTTCGTTCGAAATTTTGAAACACAAGCATTCACGTTTAGAGTACTCTTGAACTTTGAGGATTGACCTAAATAGACAACGTTAAATTTGACCTTGTATGTTTGAAAACTCATTAAATTATCCGCTTCTTTTTGAAATTTTGACACTTGAAAATCCTATAACTACGATTATTTTGGAATGGAGGAGCTAAATTAGAATCTATTTTGTACACGACTACATATGCTATTATGTACAAAATCAGAGCAAAGATTGATGCCCCCATAATTTAGGTAGGATTTACAAATGCCATGATATCAAATTCAAATAATTGAATGGACTTCATGTTGAATTCGATTTTTTAAACCACCTTAAGTTGAATTTAAATGTATGCTAGTCCATAGGTAGCTATTTTTAATATTCATTGTGTAACTTTCGTATGTATAATGTGCTTTACACGCACAACATGAACTATACTCACGTTTATATTCGATTGCTAAAGCGATGCATTATCTGGAGTTTAAAATATTAACTATATGGATCAATTGTGTCAAATAATAACATAGACATGCTCAAATTCGATAGAATCTAGATGTCTGATGGATCAATGACCGTTCCTTACGCGAATTGCAAATATCATGATCCCATCCTAATATTTAGATACAATTTATATCTTTAATCAATGTTTATAGCAGTCTTGTACGTGTAGTTTCACTCTCCATCGGTGGTCTCTCACACATGCTCACACACTCTCTCACGAGGTGTCTTTATCGCACACATGCTCTCGATATAACCCTCCCTCCCTCTCGTAACCATTTACAACTATTTTCACTAACCTTTATCACAAGCACTCACCCTCTCGCAAGCATACACACGCACAATCCCCATCGAGCCTTTCTATATACATAGACCTGCCTACGTGTCTCCTGTACGCACATTACCTTTAGGCCTGTCTCTCACTCATTGTCTCACACCTCTCTTCCTAATCGACGAGTATAATTCTAGCAGAGCATTCTGTAGGATGCCCCTTAAAGTTAGGTTGGATGAATAGTAATATCAGATATAAAGGGGTTACCTTCGTCCGAGAACCTAGGGTTACAAAACCTAGCCGACTTTGTCAGTGGACATAGAGTCATTCACAATTATGCTATCTTTGTCTTGTACAACTAGTCATCCATGGGTCTCCCTAAATGCGTCACGGGCCGACCAATGTCGCGCAGGACGGAACCAAACGAAGGGCCTCACCTCGACCCACCGGACCTCACGCGGTGACACACCCTCTGCCCCCACGTCTCGTTATCTTCTCACAACCACACATACCAACACAGACACCACACACAAAAAAATATGCTCCTGGTCCCTCTATCCACTCCCCCCTTGCATATACACACTCAAGGGAATCTCTCGCCGTGACGTCATATTCGTCTCTCTCTCTAGACCACTCTCATTTCTCGTGCTATCTCTCCCACGCCCCCCTGCCGGCCCCTCTATCCATGCCTCTCTCGAATACGTAATACACACACATACCTCTCTAGGCCCTGCCAAATGCATCAACTACACATTCACACATGTTACATCACGTACCCCATTGATCTAAAAAGCCCTCTCTTCACGTCTATTTCGCATACAACATTCCTTTTGAATAAAGTGTGGCCAAAAATATATTTTAGAGTTTCTACATATATACAACATTACAAAGTTATATGGAGGAGTATGAACGCTTGCATTGCATGGTGCCCACAATGATATTTATTCCGCACTGTCAATTTGTATATTTTTATACTATATATAAAGTTAGTCATAATAAAGAGAAACGAAGAGCATCTCTCTCTCCATCGCATACCCCCACGCCCCTTTCACATACGCACACAAACTATCTCCACGTCCTCTAAAAGTAAGCCCCCAGCACATTCACACATGTTTCATCTTTCTCTCGCGATATATACAGTGACGTTCATTGTATTTGAAGCGAAAACACGATACGTACATTGGACTTCAGAATCCACTCATTACGGTCACCATTTATGTTTTGTGGTTATTATACAGTCACGGGCTCACCGTACAACTCTGTATTTGCTCAAGACACGACTAGTTGACCAGTTAAACGCTCCACGTGGCACCTCTAGTGTTGCATCACATTATCTCACTACCATCGGGCCCACCTATCGGCTTGTATCTACTCTACATCTACACTCTTATAAAATACTAGCAAGATGCCCATGCGTTGCACGGAACATCAAGATGCATTTGTATGAGTAGTTTATCTTGTGGGAGAAAAGGATGAACAAGGGAAGGCCTTATTTGCAAGTATGAAGAGGGGTGTGGGTATCTTTTTGCAAACAATGCCATAGTTTCCTTCCTATCTGTCAGATATAGATCGGACGGCCTATATTGCAGGATGGCAGGCACACGATCATCATCGACTATGCTTTTTATAAGAGTAGGGATAAAATACACTCTTATAAAAAGCAGAGTTGGTGATGATGGTGTGCCTGCCATCCTGCAATATAGGTCGTCCAATTTATATCTGACGGATAGGAAAGGAACTATGACAATTTTGCAAAAAGGTACCCACACACCTCTCCACATTTGCAAATAAGGCCTTCCCTCGTTCATCCTTTTCTCTCACAAGATAAACTAGTCATACAAATGCATCTTGATGTTACGTGCAACGCACGGGCATCTTGCTAGTAAGAATGAAAACAAACGACAACACAATATTGGACGGTTGTTCGAAGTCATGACCGCGGGCACATCAGACAAGGTGGCCTTGTATTGGTATGCTGAGCCGTCTGTTTTAACACACATGAGCTGGTGTGGTAATTATACACACACGCACGCATGCACACGAACTGCATGCACGCAACACTAACACTAACACATGCACCCACGCACGCACACAACACTCACACGTACACACGCAACCACACATGCACGCAACAATCACACGCACACACGCACGCATGCACACACCAGTACACCACACGACCAACACACACTCTCACGCTCAAGTGCTCAACCTACACGTGCATGCACACACATCAGGCCGTGACAGACACATACACAACCAGGTGATTCCTGCGCACGGGTTGGAGTCTTGTCGCGCCTGCGTAAATTTGTGTTTATCTGACCTTTTCCCTACGTGAACTAATAGATGGGACCCACTAGGAACATGTTCAATTTAACTAGTCAACATGGTGCCACGCAGACTATTTGGCCGGTCAACAGAGTGCAATCCGATGCCGAACCGTGAGCAAGTGACCGTATAATCACCGCAAAACGTATATAGTGACCGTAATCAGCTTATTCTGAAGTTCGGTGAACGTATTACGCTTTTCTCTGTGTAGGCCCTCCAAAACTACATCTCTACACGTTCTCGCATGTTACATCTAACAACTATGCAATACAGCACTACTACTACACTCTAACACAATAAATCATATGTGTTTTTAGTTTTACTAGATATCATATTGTTACTTAATTATTCAGTTTGCATACATTAAAATTGCCTTTGAAATGTATGGCCAGTATCATATACCGCGCGGGAAAAATCCCGCCCTTTCCTGTTTAATCGGGTTTGTATCGATGGATCGTGCGAAACAGCAAAACTATAGTACTATATACAGTACAAGTGACAGCTCATTGGGCCGTCGTGTCGTGTACTCCTTTGTCGTAAGAGTGGAGCGCTCGCTTTCACAAATCTTCTAGTCCCTTTCGCCGACATGTGGGGCATCAAACTACCGGGTCCACGTGCCATACCGGTATACAGTGCAGAGCAGCTAGGGTGAAGCACCCAGTCATGGGGCTGGTGTAGTAATGAGCAATGAGGCATCAAATCACAAAGCTGCACCTTTCCCGCAGTTAAGTTGGAGGGACGAAGTAATAATGCTAAAAAAGAAGAAGTTGGAGGGATGAAGCAGCCATCATTTCACTCGTTGCTGAATCCGCTTCTCCCTCATCTTCTTCAAGTTAACCACGTGTTGCTTCTGCCGTTGTTCTGCCTCATGTGGGAAGCGGATCGGCTTGGTGAAGCACTGGCACGTGGGACCGCATGTTAGCAAACCGCCAGGAGAACATCCTCTAAAAATAAGAAACCTCCCCCGCCATCCGCGCGGCAAAATCACCTCCTTTTTTACTAATCTTGATTCTATAATTTTTTAGATCAATATAATTGAGATTTGTATAGATAGCACACAGGAGCAAAACCAAGTGGTACGGTTAAGGGCATCCACAATGTGTAGCCAAATGTGAAAATAGCTTTTGGTATCGTGGGAACCATTGTGGACGGTGTTTCCAAAGCCAAAAGGATGGAACCGAAGCTCCCTGATTGATTGATTGATTGAAGGAATAGAAAAATGCAACGGCTCTCCTCTTTCTCCCGTGCTTGGACGCATGTACAATATAGAGGACAGTGTCTACTCCCCTGTCCCTTCTATCACAAATCACAAAGCAGTGAGGCGTCAAATCACAAAGCACGGACGAAGCAACCATCATTTCACTCTTCGCTAACTCCGCTTCTCCATCGTCTTCTTCGAGAAACCATCTCACCGTACTAAGATGGACGGACAACGCTATTGTTTACGAGTAGTACAAGTACATTCACGCGTCCTTTGGTTCAACGGACTTCCTGGATGCAAATAAGGCGGTTGTCTAGGCTGGCAGGCGGCTTTTGCGAACGACTTACCGTGGTCTCCCTCAATGGTGTTCTCCGTCGAACGCACTTCGCCAAACCACAACGTTCGAGATATCGTCGACGTCACCGCAATGGGGAAGGAAGTCAAATATAGTTACTACCTCCATTTTTTGTACACAAGGCCAGTATATCAAAATTACAATTTCCAAAAGGCCACTAACACTAATCGATGCAAAATTGATGGGGTTTGCCTCGTACTAGCAACCAAGGACATTAATATCCCCTGCATGCATAAAAATACACATTAATTGACACGTGATACGAGAATTTGTATCGATTAATCCCACAAAGGAACACCCCGCCTTTCTCTTTTAACACTAGTACTCCTAATATGTAGTACTACCTTCGTCCTGGTTTATTGGTCCTCATCGTATTTCATGCCAAATTTTGACATTTAACTAACAAAATGTTCATGCATGTCACAAAAAAATATATCATTGGAAACTATGTTCAAATACAAATCTAACGATACAATTTTTGTTAATATGCATTAATATTTTGTTAGTTAAATATTTAGTCAAATTTGGGCACAAATTTCAAGGAGGACCAATAAATCAGGACGGAGGTAGTACTACGTACTTATCCTGTTTGAGTCTAGGACTTGCATTGCCATACGTCGCCACACAATTTTGCCAAGCTTGCCTAAAGTTTTCAAAATGAAAAGGAGGTGCACTTGCGCACGGCTGTCGCGGTCGCACCACACCCTCACACGGTCGCTCCTGCACGCCGCGGTCGACCGCACCCTCACATGCATAGTCGCTCCTACACGCCGCAAACCCAACCAAGGGAACGCACCCTCACTGACACGTGCTGTCGCATGTGAACAAACCAAACTCAGCCATCCTACCGCTGACACATAATTTTCGTTCATAGAGTATGTTTATCCAACCGCATGTTGGGGAGTATCTGTATGGCCCGTGCGGTGGTCTGTTGGGGAAGAAAAAGAGGTGAGGAAGAAGGGTTAGGAGACGTAGGATATTCATCCAACCGCCTGAAATGGTAGACTGACCCAAGTCAGGCCACTAGCATAACAATATATGTTTTTACACAGCAAAAGATCCATAAAACAACAACATAAAGAAAAACTATCACTGCTCGTGGAACGAGATGGCCTCGTCGTCTTTGGCTGCCGGCGCGAACCAGCCGTAGCTGCCGATGTGTGTCTCCGCACCGTGGTTGTCCTCGGCCTCCAGCTACTCGTTCACATGGAGCGTGCAGGCGCTCTGCACCGACGAGAGCACCGTCTGGTTCAAGTCGAGGACGTCTGGTTCCGCCTGCAGGAGGGCCTCGATGGCAGCGGCATCCGCGCGCTCCGCGTCGAGTCGAGACTCCATCGCCCGGTTCAAGTCCAGGACGTCCGGTTCCGCCTGCAGGAGGGCCTCGATGAGAGCGGCATCTGCACGCTCCGCGTCGAGTTGAGCCTCTGCCGCCCGGTTCAAGTCCAGGACGTCCGGTTCCGCCTGCAGGAGGGCCTCGATGGCATCGGCATCCGCGTGCTCTGCCTCAAGTTGAGCCTCCGCCGCCCGGTTCACATCCACGACATCCGGTTCCGCCTGCAGGAGAGCCTCGATGATAGCGGCATGCGCGCGCTCCGCGTCGAGTTGAGCCTTTACCTCCCGGTCCTCCTTTTGTATCGCCAGGTTGAACCACTGGTCCGCCTGCACCATGGGGGACTCCGACGCCGGCACGAAGTCGACGTCCATTGTCTCATACCCATTGGGGGCCTTCTGCACCGTGACCTCCGCCATGAACATTGGATCGGATTCCTCCTCCTCGTAGCTTGGCTCTAGAGAATTTGGGGATTGGCCCGCCGCAAAGCGAGCTTGGGAACGGAGGTCTCTGGCGCCGACTGCCGCCGTGATTTCTGTGCGGCGCTCCGGCGTCAGCATCTTGTAGTACGTGATCTTGCGGCACACCATGGCTTTCCGGCGAACTAGGGGACGCTTGATGCGGGCTAAGGGATCGAAAGGTGGGGGAAGGGGCTGGAGATTAGGTGTGGTTTTAGGGCAGTGGCTGGCGTAGGCCGAGCAGCGAAGGTTCTGGTGTGAATAGTGGTTCCGGTGACGACCGGTCAATCGGTTTTGACTGTACATCGCTCTTGTCGCGTTCGCGTTGCAGCCCGGCATGCTGGACCCTCCTTGTCGCTCGCCGAATGGACCTCGCTTTGTCTTGCATTTTTGCTCGCTTGTGGGACCGCAGTTGAAAGCAAACCGACGTCCCTCGCCCTACCCCGCCCGCATCATTTTATGCGGAGTAAATAAAAACAGAGGGAGTATACTACGGATGAGGATCCCCTGACGTGGCCGAACCCATTGAGTAACTGACATGCGGGGCCTAGCAAGCATGGGGTCCGCCAGTAAGTGACCGAAAGGGAGGGTAAGGCAGGGATACGTATGTGAAAGGAGCTTCCAATGAGATAATTTTCACATTATACATCTCATGTACTATTAATCTTGTCAATAGTCAAATGCGGTTTTGAAAAATGCATTAGAGCATGGTTAATAATATAGCCAGTCGATGGCTATAAGGAACTGCCATGTCATCTATCGATCTCGTCAACATGTGTCAGGGCATGAACCGAATGGGATGTCAAAACTAAGACGCGAAGCGACACGTAGTGGAGGCAAAGTGAAACTTCAAACGAACCATTTGCTTGTATGCATGTCGGACAAATTACAAATAAACATTGGAAATACAAGCATGGTCTAGGCCCACATGCGAATGATACTCGGTGGAATGTTCAAATGAGGCATGCGGGAGGATGGACTCGATCGGAGGGCGAGATGATCGATGGAGAGGAATGAGAAATAAGCAAACACAACATGATTATACTTGAATGGCTCAAATAAACAATAAGTTGTCTCACTTGGCCTACATAGTGAAAGGCCTAATGCGCAACGTGGAGCACCGACGCTCGAATATGGCTGGGAAAACAGGGAAATCGACATGTGGGGCACACCTGTCGGACGACGTAGCGCAAACTAGTCCAATGGAGGAGCTGGTCCAGGACCTCCTCGCCACCGGCAACCTTTCATGTGGGTCGTGGGGGGCAACAACGTGGCACAGCCCCAGCACCACCTCTGGACATGTCGATCACGGTGAGCGACACGCTCATCGTCGCTAGACACGGTCGGTTTCAGTGTGCCGAGGGTGGCGTTAGTGTTGTGGCACGACCAATAGTATGTTTGGTTTGTGCCCAAGGTTTCCCCATCAAAGCATTGGGTAGCCAAAATTTTGGTTGAGGTTTTGGTTGCCCATGATTTGGCCGACATTGGCAAGAAAAATGAACTAGAGTTGGCTAGAGTTCATTGGCATGCCAAAAAATGGCAACCATCCAAACAAAGACCAATCTTTGGGTCATGACCAAAATTTTGGTAAGAGCATGGTTAATAGTATAGCCAGCTGCTAGCTATAAGCCAGTGCCATGTCATCTACAGTTCATTTTATAGCCAACATGTACAATAGTAGATCAAAAGAGTGTACTACATTTTTATTATCTGGCCCACCTTTCATTCTCACAAAGTGCCTAGGAGCACGTGCTAGAGCTGGCTCTTCACGAAGAGCCCGCTTACCTTCTCTCTCTTCTTCTCTTTCCTCCAAGTAAGTAGAAATATACTAGTTTATTCCCTATAGCCCGCTACCTCAACTCTATTGTACTTGCTCTAAGGTGCACTTTGGCCACGATCCAAACACACGCCAACACCCGGCTCGTCGAGGATGCACGGGGCATCGGGACGCGTCCGCGGAATGGTGTAGCGCGGCCAACTGCATCCTCAGGACCTGAGACCATGCCGGGTCGTCTTGCTTTTTCAATGACATGCGTCGATCGCATGTGAGCAAAGGGCATCTCCAACGTTGCCACGACCGCAGCTGACTACCCTAGCACACCAAAAACCCTCATCCCTCGCGCCGTCGCGCGATGCGTTCCTAGTCGGCGCCAGCTGCCCGCATTCATGCCGTCCGTCCGTATGTCGTCGTTAAGAGGCTCGATGCCCGAGGAACCAACTCCGGCGACTTATTGACGCACCAGGACGCTTAGCCTCACCGGAATGCGCTACTTAAAGCGGCAACGCCCAGCGAACCTCCACACCATAGCGCATCACCCTCCTACCTGGCACCACATCCGCCATGACCGCAAGTGCAAACGCTCTGCGGGAGAGCTTGCCTTCGGGGATGTAGCTCGAGGTCGCCGCCCTCGCTCAAGTTGCCGCACAAGCGATGGCCACGCTGGTGACCGACGACGGGAGCACCGTCAGCCACGCATCCTACTTGCCGCCGTCCAACGTCCGGCACCGCCGAGGTCGCGGACTCCTCCGAGGATGAGTAGGGCATGGGAAGCGACAGGGCATGGTGTGCCAACTGGCCGGTCCGTCTCCCGTGTTCTACTTTTCCTCGCCGGAGACCGCACCTTCACTTCACGGGTCTTGAACCCCACCCCCGTACATGGAGATCGCAGATGGAGGACGTCGGTCGCCGCCATAGAATAGGTTTAGGGTCGGGTTTCTTTTATTTTCCGGTCCTATAGAAGTTCGAAATGTTATGAAAATCTGCCGTGTTTGCATTAATCTCGGCTGGTGTATATGAACTTTCACAATAATATAGTATATTATAGGAGTACTAGCAAGATGCCCGTGCGTTGCACGGAAGATCAAGATCTTGTGGGAGAAAAGGATGAACGAGGGAAGGCCTTATCTTCAAATGCACATTCACGCATTTCACATCTACGGGAACCTACGAAAGGTTAACGTAAATTGCCTCTCTCTCTCCTCCCCTGATTTTCATGGTGGTGGGCCCCTCCCTCCCCCCAATCTACAATCAACAACTCACACGGTTCAGATTATGTTAATTACATAACTGGGACTACGTAGGTGTAGCATTACTCGTCCTAAAAAACCCAACTAAGCCAACCTCCCAGAATATCGGGCGGGAAAAGACTCGTCGGGATTACCGGATTACTAGTAGTAGTATCGATGGATCGCGCGAAGCAACAAGTTTTTTTTGAGGGGGCGAAGCACCTAGTTTAAAAGGAAAAAAGGCGGTACACTCACAGCACCCCTGTCGCGGTCGCATTGCACCCCACACACGTTCGGTCCTGCACATGGCTCACGCAAACGGAACGCGCTTCGGCTTGCCTCTTCACTGACACGTGGGACTGCACTTGGAGAAACCGACCATGCGCCAAACTCCCCCCGCCCACCGCGCATAAATCCTCCCCCGCCCAAAAATCCCCCCAAATCCTAGATTCAGCCGCCCTTCGGCCAACTAGCCAATAATATTCCCC
>LR738715.1:288318244-288329338 GCA_902687465.1 Secale cereale | reverse complement strand
ATTCAGCCGCCCTTCGGCCAACTAGCCAATAATATTCCCCAAACCCCCCTCCCCCCGTCCCCCTCCACTCCATTCGCTCCACCAAAGCCGCCCTCCCCGCCACGCCGATACGTCGGCGCCGCGGTTCATCGAGGGGACACACGGCGGTCAGCGCCGCCACCGCTGGCGATGTTCTTGTGGAGGCGCATGGCGGTCAGTGCCGCCACCGCTGGCGACATTCGTGTGGTGACGCATGGCGGTCAGCTTCTCCCAAGTACTCGCATTCTAGACTGAGGCCCCGTGCATGTTGGTGTAGCACCGAATGTTAGATGATAGATGCTGTTAATCTAACTGTTTGCCGAAGTAGTTTACAGTCAATATGCTCTGCTTAAGAAGCTTCCTTGCCCTGTTCTGCACTCAATCTGCTTAGCTGAGATGGCATGCCAAGGCCGATTAGTTGCTAAAATATCCTGCAATATATTTATTGTGACATAGATTGCCATGGTCTAGTAGCCAAACTGTTAGGTGAAATAGCTCTACACCGTTTTATACTCGATCTTTGTTGTTGCGATGGCCTTCGATAGTTCGATGGCTGTGTGCTCGGCCTCATTGACTGCTGAAACAGCCTGCCATAATTTAGCACTCAAATCTGTTTGCTAAATTAGCTTTACATATATTTCGTTACTTAGATCTTCTCGTCCAAATATCTTGCCATAGCTTTAGACATCGACCTGGGTATTTTCTTATGGACTTCATAAAAAAGCATATATATTTTTCCTATAATATCTAGTAGAAGAACTAATTTGTATGTCTAACAGATGGACAAGACTTGGATAACTTCTGCTCGAAGATTCTCCGCTGCATATGTCGAGGGGGTTGAAAACTTCATGAACTTTGTCAGAGCTGAGTACGGTGGTCCGAAATCAGATGTGCTCTGCCCATGTAGCAGCTGTATGAATTCAGTTACAAGACCCCAGTCAACTGTGCAAAATCATGTACACTTGTATGGGATGTCGGTCACATATACTAGGTGGGTTCATCATGGTGAAGCTGTGAATGTCAATGTTATTGACTACGTGGAAGCAGCAACTCACCATCTTGATCTGCCTGATGCTCAGGTGGAAGAGGAGGAGGAGGAGGTGGTGGCGGAGCCAATGAGTTTGACCAACATTGTAACAATGCTACGAAATGCTCGTGCATTCCATGAAATTTCACTTGCAGAAGAAAAATGATGGGCCCGCATGTTGGAACTATGCAACGTGGCTATCACCCCAGGAAATAAGCTGTCAGTATTCTCAGCTATGGTCACGTTTCTTCACGTGAAGACATCTGAGCGGATGACCAACAAATCATTCGATGCGATGTTGGTTGCTTTCCGCAAAGCTTTCCCAAATGCGTCTGAGCTGCCACACACCTATAGTAAAATGAAGAATTTCCTTCGTGCAGTTGGAATTGGATATGATATGGTCCACGTCTGTAAGAATAATTGTGTTCTGTTCCGGAAGGATTATGCCAACTTAAGTGAATGCCCGAAATGCAAATCATCAAGATGGAAAGATGGAGATGCTATGAAGAGGATTCCTCATAATTTTCTGAGACATTTTCCAATTACACCAAGATTGTAGAGGTTGTTTCATGATGCTGAAACAAGAGAGGATGTACTGTGGCATTCCAGGAACCAGGAGTACAGAGATCAGAATGTAATGATCCATCCATCACATGGTAGTGAGTGGAAAAGCTTCAATCAGAAGCACGGAAATTTTGTTGCTGACCCAAGAAACATTAGACTTGGCTTAGCTTTAGATGGATTTAACCCATTTGGCCACCAAAGCGCCACATATAGCTTGTGGCCAGTGCTTGTTATCCCTTACAACATGCCTCCAAATGTCTGCACCAAAGAATCAAACTACATGATGGCCTTGCTCATCCCAGGTCCAAAAAGTCCTGAAAAGGATTTTGATTTGTTCATGGAGCCTCTTGTGGAGGAACTTCAACAGCTATGGAGGAGTATTCTCACTCGAGACCTATATAGCAGCCCGCTAGCAGATTTCTTTCCGCGTGCTATTATAATTTGGTGCATCCATGATTATCCGACTTTTGGCACTATGTTAGGGCGAACGACACATGGTTACAATGCACGTGTTCGCTGTGACAAGAATCCGCTATCATACGCAATACTTAGCAAGATCTGTTACATTGGACACCGTCGTTTCCTTGCCAAGGACAAGCCGCATCCTAGAAAATACCGAAGACATGTGTTCAATGCAAAGCATGAAAATTGTGATGCGCCAAAGAGTCTCGCCGCCGATGAGTTGCAAGTGGCATTAAAGAAGGTTAAGCATATTACACAGGAAACCATCCTGATAATGGTAGCGGGAAAAGGAAGCGTGGCCGGGCAGGAGAGAGATTATTGTTTACCCGTAGGTCCACTTTGTGGGACTTGCAGTATTGGAAAGATTTGGATCTGCGGCATAATCTTGATGTGATGCACATCGAGAAAAATATATGTGACAGCATTATCGGCACACTTCTTAATATTGAAGGCAAGATGAAAGATACCTTAACATCTAGGATTGATTTGACACACCTGGGTATCAGAGAGGATTTGCAGGTGCAAGATGAAGGTAAACCATGGGATATGGCACCAGCTGTGTACATCTTGGACAAGTAAAAAGAAAAGAATTCTGCGAGGTCCTGTCACGTGTGAGATTCCCACATGGATTTGCTTCCAACCCTGAAAGGAGAGTCAGTGTAGATGGAAACAAGGTACAAGGGTTGAAAACTCATGACTGCCACGTCCTACTTCAAAGGGTTTTACCTGTTATCCTTAGAGGATTGGGCGACCCTGATTTATACAGAGCAGTTGTAGAGTTGGGACAATTCTTCAGGGAACTCTGCAGTAGAAATATTAGGATAGATGCTTTGGAGCGTCTAGGAGACAAGATATCAACTATCCTATGCGACCTTGAGAAGATATATCCTCCAGCCTTCTTTGATGTGATGGTGCATTTGGCTGTTCATCTACCTGATGAGGCACTACTTAGAGGTCCAGTACAGTATGGCTGGATGTACCCTATTGAAAGGCGGCTAGGCACTTTCAAGGGCTATGTTAGGAACAGAGCTAGACCCGAGGGTTCCATTGCAGAGGCCTACATTGCTACAGAAGCGTTGACATTCTGCTCAAAATACATTGAAACAGTTTATCAGCTTAGCAAAGAGGTGGATGAAGACAATCTCGGGCTCAATGTTTTTGATTATTCTGTTCGAGTTACAGGGAAGAGTCGACAAGAGGACAAACCTAAAGATTTGGACAAAATGGTTTGGTATGTGTTGAATAACTATCCTAAGATACTACCTTGTATCAAGTAAGTGCTAAGTACTGCAGCTTATACATCGTAATCTACTAAACTTGCAGTGCATTCTTATATATTTAGATGTTTGACGCGATCACTATGTTGTGCATCATCTACAAAAAGGAGTTACTACCACAAAATCCAAGAAACATTGACAAACTGGTTATGGCAGGATTTGCGAAATGGTTCAAGAGCCATGTAAGCTTTTGAATTGACTGTCAATTTTTTTAATATATTGAGTACATAAGATGACCAACTTGTCTATTTTCTAACCATAGGTTAAGAAGATGCAGGAGGATGGGCACGCAGTTGATGATGCCCTTTACTCACTAGCAATGGGTCCTGATACTCGGGTAAGACATTATGAATCTTGCGTTGTTGGAGATGTGCGCTACAACACCCTCGCACAAGACGAACGCAGGAAGACACAAAATAGTGCCATCATGAGCACGAATATGTATGACAAAGAGACAACTGAAATGTATGCTAACATAACAGACATTGTTCAATTGCAGTATATCTCCAGTTTCGAGGATCATCTGTGTGTGGTTCTGTTGTGCTGCCGTTGGTATAACCTGTTTTCTAGGATCGCAAAACCCAGAGCTGATGATTATTTCAAATCCATCAATGTCAAGGCAGCGTACCAGACCAACGAGCCTTTTATTTTGGCAAATCAAGCAACACAGATATTTTTCTTGGAAGACACATTTGCACGTAGCGATGACTGGAGAGTACTGCAAAGGTTTGAGCAGAGGAATTCGTTTAATGAAGTCGCACAACAAGATGATGCTTACACTGCTCCTGATGTACAAGATAACACAGATGTTCCTAATATCTTTGAGAACCATCATGTCAATCACACTGGCGAAAAGATTGCCTGTCGTGCTGTGGACATACAAGAGTTGATCAAGAAGAAGCCAATGTTCAAGGACGTTGAGTACGAAGAAGAAGATGACACCATGGGGAATTACGATTCAGACTGATACACATGGCGAAGATGTTGACTCTGCTGCTGCGGATGACGATTACATTGCTTTTGTCGTATTTGCCTATCTGAAGACGTTTTTTATCTACTATGTGAAATTGTGTTTGCTATGACAACTGAAACCCGATGAACATGTTGTTTAGTATTTTCCTGTGAGAACATCACTTGTTATGTATGCTGATTTGTGTTTGGTGATTGTATGATGACTAAAACATGATGACATTGTTGTTTAGTTGTACTCATATTTGGCTGTGAAACTTGAATTTGATGACATAGTTTGATGTTCGACTGCAATTTTCTCGACGTCTTCGAATGAGAACAAAGCTGACCCGACAGGGCCTGTGCTAATTTATTTATTTATTACCAAAAGGGTCTATGCTATTTATTTATTTATGAGCAAAAGGGGATACCCCCTGATTTCCGTTAATAGAAATCATTAGATGTTCACAACACCACGCCCAGCCTTCTACACAGGTTTCATTCATTACTAGTTTCAGCAAAGTGCTCATGTCATAGCCACTGAATACATCACGAGTGCTACATACACTGCAAATAAAGAGACAGTCATCCTACAGAGCACATCGATTTTGCCCATTATCTTCACAAGCTCTTTCATCTCCTCATTGTTGTCAAGGCCATTCAGCAGCTGTTGCTTGGCCATGATCAGAGGAACTGCATCTTAAACCTTCTGCTCTGCGTCTTCCTCTTCTGTCGTTCCTTCAGTTACTTGTCCAACACCCCAACTTGCTAGTATTGGGATTCCTCGACTAACCAAATAATCAGCGTAGTTGCACTCCCCCACATCAGCAACTTCCTAGAAATACAAATCACACGAATCTTCCCTTTTCTACACGAATCAAATTGGAAGATCATCAACCAAACTATTAAAAAAATCAGCAACTGAAAGCAGCAAAACAACACTTAAACATATTATTACCCCATGATTAGGGCATTTGTAGAAGACTTGGCCAGGGTTTAGTATTGTGGTTGAGACAGGACGTATTACTTTGCGTGATTTGCAGAAGTGGCACCACACCAACGACAGCGGGTTGTGATGAGCAACCGGCCCTGGTGCGCGTGCCGGCGGGGGTGTGATGAGACCCACAGGTGATGGTACGGGTGGCGACTTGGCGCATATTTGGTTGTTGCCTGCTGAAGAGCAGGTGGATGAGCAACCAATGGACATGGTTGCTGCGGCCAAAGCTTCTGATGCTAGGCAGAGTAAGTAAAGAGGAGAAGTGAACATTGGATATGTCAGTTTCATTACTTGCAGAGTAGCATAGCACCATATATAGTCATAGTCTAGGTTTGGATTCGAACCAGCTACATGAGCACGTCTCTCTTTTTTCTAAAACTCAGCATCGTCTCTTTACTGGTACACTAGCTTGTTCAGTACGCCTTCTCAAGTCTTTAATTCCTCCACCTGACATCTGGGACCCACCGGAAGGGCCTCTATATTTCGCGAAAAAATGTGCCCCCCGCTGACAGGTCGGACCCACCAGCTATCTTCGCATGCAAGGAAGTGCCTCCTTATTACGCACAAAAAAATGAATACTCCCCCTGCCAGCTAGAACCCATCATCGTTGGAGGCTGACTTGTGGGCCTACCAAGTTGACGGGGACGAAGGGCTTTGTCAACTAAGTCAATATGAACGATTCTAGCTCCAGTTACCGTACAATGTTCATCCAACGACAGTAGTGCTTCTTCAACCTCTGGTCTTCTTGCTCCAGCCGCCCAAACCAACGCCGGTCGTGCCGCGTGCTCCAGCCTCCCATGGCCGGATGTGATGCCGCTGAGGCCTCACCACCCCTACCACTTCCACCGCTGGCTAGGGCATCCCTCTACTCACCCACACCCCCTATTATTCTGCGGCGACGGAAGCCTCACACCACAACCGAACCAGTGAACCCTCGTACTCCTCTCCGCGTGGGCATCCACTGCCGCGTCTTCCCCGGCTCCGCGTCGTCCCCTTCCTAGGCCTCACCGTCGTCCACCGCTTTGGTGCTCTCGGTGCGGCGTGGTCAATGTGGTCAACGACCGACTTCCATCGGAAGAGTACTGTACGTGGAGAGGCTGACGGCTGGGTCCACGGCCACAAACCAGTTTTTTGTGATTTGCCAAATAAGTCACTTTGTCAGGTCTGTTGGGCTGTAAATCTTTCAAGACGAGGAGAGATTCATTGGGCTGGCCGAGAAAATGGCCTATTAGTAATGAGAAATGGGTTGTACATTTTTAAAACACATTAAACCAGCAATTAGTTTCAAATATGTTTTTTTTTCATTTTGAGATTTTAAATTGCATTGATTTTTATGTGTGGACAATTTGTTGGATTTTATATTGATATACATTTATTTTAAAATAAGTTTGAATGTGACTCAAAATTTCGGAATTAAAAACAGTTTGGACCGCACCGAAATATGCAAAATTTGGTATAATTTTTTAACCGTGGCCATAATATGGGCTATAATGCTAACAAAAAGAATATGAGCTCCAAAAAAAACCTTAAGAATTAGCAAATGGGCTGTAAATTATTAGAAATAATGGCAGATGGGTTGTATGATGTTTTCCACAGATTTGAGGCTTTCCTAAAAAAATGTTGACGCACAAGCAGTGACTGTTGGATGTCCATCCAACGGTCGTCGTGCTTCTTCAATCTCTACTCTTCCTGCTCCAGCCGCTCAAACAAGTGCCGGCGGGACTGCCTACTCCCTCCTCCCCGCGGCCAGCTGTGCTGCCGCGCAGGCCTCACCGCCCCATCGTACTCCCATCGCTGGCTAGCCATCCATCTACTCACCCACACCTGCTGTTATTCTCCGGCGACGACAGATGAACCAGCAAACCCTCGTACAGTCGTACTCCCCTCCGCGTGGGAAACAACTGCCGAGTCTTCCCTGCCTCCGTGTCATTCCCTTCCTAGGCCTCACCGTCGCCCACCGCACTGGTGCTCTCGGCGCGGCGTGGTCAAATAACGACTTCCATCGGAAGAGTACTGTACGTGGAGAGGCTGACAGCTGGGTCCACGGCAGGCGCAAGGAAGTGCCTCCTTATTACGAGGAAAATAATTATTCCTCCACCAGACAGCGAGCACCCACCGGATGGGCCATCGTATTTGGCGGAAAAAACGTTTCCCCCTGACTGCTGGGACCCGCCGGACGGGCCACCGTATTTCGCGAAAAAACGTTCCCCCCGCTGTCCGCTCAGACCCAGCGGAAGTGCCTTCTTATTACGCACAAAAAATGAATACCCCCTGCTAGCTGGGACCCAGTATAGTGGGAGGCTGGCTTGTGGGCCTACTAAGTTGACGGGGACGGAGGGCTTTGTCAACTTAGTCAATATGCACGATTCGAGCTCCATTGACCGTATGATGTCCATCCAACGGCCGTAGTGCTTCTTCAACCTCTGGTCTTCTTGCTCCAGCTGCCCAAACCAGCACCGGTCGTGCCTCGTGCTCCTGCCTCCCGTGGCCAGCTGCGATGCCGCGGAGGCCTCGCCGCCCCCTACTATTCCCACCGCTGGTCAGGCCCTGGCGACGACGGCAGCCTCACAACGCAGCCGAACCAGTGAACCGTCGTACTCCTCTCCGCGTGGGCTTCCACTGCTGCGTCTTCCCCGGCTCCGCGTCGTCTCCTTCCTAGGCATCCCCGTCGGCCACCGCCCTGTTGCTCTCGGGGTGGCTTGGTCAACGTGGTCAGGGAACGACTTCCATCGGAAGAGTATTGTACGTGGAGAGGCTGACAGCTGGGTCCACGGCAGCCGCAAGGAAGTGCCTCCTTATTACGCGGAAAATAATTATTCCTCCACCTGACAGTAGGGACCTACCGGACGGGCCACCATATTTGGCGAAAAAAATGTTCCCCCCTTGAATGCTGGGACCCACCAGACGGGCCACCGTATTTCGCGAAAAAACGTTCACCCCGCTGTCAGCTCGGACCCACCGGAAGTGCCTCCTTATTACGCACAAAAAAATGAATACTCCCCCTGCTAGTTGGGACCCACCTTGGTGGGTGGCTGACTTGTGGGCCTACTAAGTTGACGGGGACGGAGTGCTTTGTCAACTTAGTCAATATGAAAGATTCTAGCTCCAGCGACCGTACGATGTCCATGCAACGGCCGTAGTGCTTCTTCAACCTCTAGTCTTGTTCCTCCAGCCGCCCAAAGCAGCACCGGTTGTGCCATATGCTCCTGCCTCCCGTGTCCGGCTGTGCTGCCGCGGAGGCCTCATCGCCCCTACTATTCCCACCGCTGGCCAGGCCCTGCGGCGACGACAACCTCACACCGCAGCCGAACCAGTGAACCCTCGTACTCCTCTCCGCGCGGGCTTCCACTACCGTGTCTTCCCCGGCTCCGCATCGTCCCCTTCCTAGGCCTCGCAGTTGTCCACCACCCTGGTTCTCTCAGAGCGGCGTGGTCAACGTGGTCAAGGAACGACTTCCATCGAAAGAGTACTGTACGTGGAGAGGCTGACAGCTGGGTCCACTGCCGCAGAAAGGAAGTGCCTCCTTAGTACGCGTAAAATAATTATTCCTCCACCTGACAGCGGGGACCCACCGGACGGGCCACTGTATTTCACAAAAAAATGTTTCCCCCTGACTGCTGGGACCCACCAGCTACGTCTTCGCACGCAAGGAAGTGCGTCTGAAAAAAAAACAATTCGCCCCCTGACTGCTGGGACCCACCAGCTACATCGTCGCACGCAAGGAAGTGCCTGACAGTCGGGACCCACCTGGTCGAAGTGTACGTTGCATTGTCATTCTGGTCGCGAATGTGTACGTACATACTGGTCGATGTAGAGGCGCGCATGTAGCATGTACACGTACGTACAGCGGCCAGTGTGCAAGAAAGAAAATACGGCCACGTACGTACATACGGGCAGGGTCTCGAACGCCTACTCGCGCATACGTACGGCCAGGGCTCGTGTACATGGCTGGGTCAGAACGGAGAAACTGCATCGTCGCCATGTTCATGGGGACGCAACGGAATGCGTCGTGTTCATCGGGAGGCAACGGAACGCGTGGGAGCCAACCGGCTTGGACGGAACAGCCGATGGAAACGAGGCCTGGCGTACCCCAGAACAGAGGAAACAACCTTGTGTTCGACCGGCCACGATCGAAACGGGATCCTGTTCATCGGGAGGGGTCTAGCGTACCGCAAAACGGAGGAAACGGACCTCCTACGGTCGAAACGGGGGTCCTGTTGATCGGGAGGGGTGTGGCGTACCGCAAAACGGAGGAAACGGACTTGCGTTGGAGCGCTACGGTTGAAACGGGGGTCCTGTTCATCGGGAGGGGTGTGGCATACCGCAAAACGGGGCTCCACGGGATACTGTTCATCTCCACCGTCGACCCCCTCCAGCCTCCACGGGCTACTGTTCATCCACCGTCGACCTCCTCCTGCCTCCACCTATGACTGTTCAGCCTCCACCGTGCGCTACTCCACCGGCTACTGTTCAACCAGCCCTCTCCAAGGGCTCCTGTTCAACCACCCCTCCACAGGCTACTGTTCATCTAGCCCTCCATCGTCTACTGTTCATCCAGCCCTCCACGGGGTGGTGCTGTTCAAGCAGCCCTCCACGAGGGCCTGTTCATGCAGCCCCAACCGGCTCGATCGAACGGGGTCCTGTTCATGCAGAGGCAACACCACGGGGTCCTGTTCAGCCACCCCCACTAGGAACTGTTCATCCAAACCCCCTAGCAATGCTCACTGTTCATGTAGAGGCAACATCGACCGGCTTCAGTTAGCAGCAGTAGCGAAGGAATCGCTCAATCGGGTTCAGTTAATAGCCATCGATCGATCGCTCGGGTTCAGTAACGCGTAGCCTTCAGTGCAATCGATCGGGTTCAGTTAGAGCCCAATGCCTCGCTCGGGTTCAGTTAGAGCCCAACGCCTCGCACCCACGCGCGTGCGTGTACGAGAGAAACGCGCATCGCTAGGCCCCGACCACCCACCGTAACCGGGAACACCCCGATATTTTCTTCGCCCTCGCTTCTACCACGTTTCCTCCATTCGGGCGCCACACACGTTCTAAAATATGACATCTAATTAATGTAATAAGGAAGACGCTACATTGATAATAAAAGCACACATTTTAAAACATAACATAATATCATGAATAAATAATGGAATAAATGAATGATATAAAATGCCATTCAATCGCCAAAGTAAAGAGTAAGTTTGTGCTCACATAGAGCTTACAACCAAATCGAATTTATTGTATCAAATCACGGAATCATGAGAACTAATGAGGTAAGCTAAGTAGACTCGGCATTGAGGCCATTGATCTTAGCCTGAATATCCATACTGGTGATCCCGTCCTCGTTAGAAATCATCTTGGAAGGAGCAATATCAAATGATGGCACCATAGGGAAACCATGTGCTCAATATGCATGGCAATGTTGGTGTCATTAGAGACCACCAAAGCCACCGCTATGGGCACATGCGGGGACGCAACTACGGGCGCATGAGTCGGCATAGGGATTATCATGGGTGCCGCCATGGGCGCCAGTGGTGCTCCCTCCTGAACCAAGGCGAGGTGCGTCTCACGCGCCTTTCCAACCATGTATGCATCAACGACCTCTTGTGGTGCGGGACACTAGCGGGAGAAATGCTCCACCGAGCCACACCAGAAGCAATCCTAAGGCCTCTGCCCTCCCTTGCCCGACTTTTGCTGCTTAGCCAGAGTAGAGGGTTGAGGGCCCTTCTTCTTGCCCTTGCGGCCCCTCTTCTTCTCTTGAGGCTTGTGGACTTTGAGGGTGTTCACCTCCAGACGAGAACCCCCCC
>LR738715.1:288300833-288318100 GCA_902687465.1 Secale cereale | reverse complement strand
CCCCCAAGTGGTTGCGCGACAAAGTTCTTTTTCAGAACCTCGTCTTGCGCCTCTGCCCACCTGGAGGACATCAATCAACTCTGAATACCTCGTGTAATATTCCTGGTGGTAGTTCCATGAGAACTGGACCATGTCAGGGTGGAAATTGGAGAGGGTTTTCTCAATCTTCTGAGTGTCGGTAACCTCAGTACCACACATCTGAAGAGTCGTACAAATCCGGTGCAGTGCCGAATTGTACTCCCCAGCCGTGTTGAAGTCGCGAACCTCAAACGGATCCACTCTGCCTCTATGCGCGGCTTCACAGTGTACTTCAGCTGTTCACACCGCTGCTTAAGAGCAGTCCAAAGGCCAGAAGCACTTCGGTCATCCATATACTCATCTTTCAGAGTAGACAACAGATGATGACGGAGGAAATGCAGAGCTTGGGGATTTTCGGGTGCGAACTTGGGGTCACTGGGGGCCAGTAGGGTCCCCTTACTGACCGCCCTCAGAAGGCTATTGCCCTCGGGAAAGATCTCGCAGTCTGAAACCCATGTCAGGTAGTTTGGCCCTATCTGGGCCAACTTAGGAAACTCCTTGTTGACGATTCTGGCCATCTGCAATTTATGCAAAAATCATGAGATTACAACAGGTAATCTTCTGCATAAATGCGATGTTGATAAAATTATTCAATAAAATGACGTTCCAATATTTATAACATGCTATTATATGACTTACTTAATGATTAAGAGAGCTAAAAAATTAATCTAAAGTAGTAAAATCATACAATAAAATCATGTTGCAAAAGATAGCATGTTAAGCGCGTCTAGTATGTGAAAACTAGCCCAAAAAATGAATTCCCGAGACATTTTTAAGCCTAAAGTATCATTTTTAGCGAAAACATACAGTTCCAGGGTCTTCCACGCGAAATATTACAGCAGGAATAAAATACGCGTAGATTCTGAAAAACTCCAGGGGCCAAAAAGCAAACGGCGCCAATGTCTGAGCAATTTCGCTTGGTCTAGTTCGGGAGTAGGACGAAATTGGGTCTTCAGTCCATTTAGCCAGCACCAGCCACACTTCTCCTTTTTTTAGCGGAGAAAATAGGCCACGTCAGCCACGGCCCAGATAGGCCAGCAGCCAGCAGGCCCGCCCGACTAGACCCGACGCAAACCTTAGAGGACGCTAGGTTTCCCTAGCCCGCGAGTGGGGTGGCGGCGGCGGCTGTGCCACACTACCTCGCTACCTCGCGGCTGCAGGTGCCAGCGGGGGCGGCATGCGCAGTGGCTAGGCCCCCGACGACGGCACCTGGCCGTGCCCGAGCGTGGCCAAGTCGGGTGGCGAGCGAGGCCATGGCATGCAGCCCGGGCGACGCGACCAGCAGGGCCTGCGCGAGGACGGCCGACATGCGCGCGAGGAGCAGCAGGCACGTGGGCGTGCGGCTGCGCTTCGAGCGGAGCTGGCGTGCAGCTGGCACGTGGTAGCCATGGCGCAACTCTGATGACCAGCGGGGTCGCGGCCAGGAGAGAACATGGGCGCGGGTCGGCGGGCGGCCAGCGGCGGGCGTGCGTGACCAGTGGGGTCATGGCCGGCGATGGCTACGGCGTGCGGCGATGGCGGCCAGCAGGGCAGGTGAGCGCGCAGAGGCTCGAGCGTGCAGTGGGCATGTGAACGGCCAACAAGGCCATGGCGATGCCGTCGATGGCTTGGCACGGGGTCATCTGGATGTCGGCCTCGGGGTGTCAAAATCGTGCGTCTTCGGGACGTCACGACGCGTGTACGTCGGGTACAGCGCGGCAGTGTCGTGCTCATCCAGAGTACGTGTAATCACCATCTCCCTAGGGTGTAGTCAACAAATCTCTTTATCCAAGAACATCAACATTGGTCGGCGACGTACTTGTCAGCCAATTTTTGGGAGAGAAATCCACACCATAGGTAGATCAAATCCAAAAAATAGACATCACAAAAACGGAATCGTGATGACCTGAGGAAATTCATTTTTGCAAAAGAGAGATGGGATCTTATACCTCCACGGGATCAACGAAAGCATGCGTGATGCAGGCTTAACGGAGAGTTGATGGAGCAAAGCATGCTGATAACGTGTTCCGCAACTCCGCCAGCGAGTCCAGTCTGAGGTTGCGGAGCGAGAGCGAGCGTCGTAGACAAAGTAGTCGAACACACAAAAGTAGATGGACATAGGGAAGTATGGAGGAGACTATCTTTATTAATCAATGATCAACTATTACAATGATTGCTCCTCATCTATTTATATAGGGGTAGGGGATCAAAGGCATATGTACCCACTTAACATAAAGTGTGGAAACGGGAGGGGCTAGCCCGTGCGCATCGCACGCAGCCGCCGCCACCCTTTGTGGTGGCCCAGTTTACCAACACTCCCCCTTGGGTAATTATCCGTATATCCATGGCTCAAAACTCCGAAAAACCCAGTGGAAAAATATGAAGAAAGAGCATACAATATACGTTGTTTTATTGCACGAATTGCCTCATCAAAAACCTCGTGTGAGAAACATCAGGAAAACTCACTCAAGAGGAAAAGAGTACAATCCACTCAACCATCAAGTTGAGTACTCGATCATGAGGATCAAGATTTTAACAACGAGTTTGTGAAGTTTCTCCCCCTGAAACTTGCATCTCTCTAAGTCTCAGGGCTATCAAGACGCAATGGATTCCGACCCTTGCTAGCGGGAGGATTTTTTTAGTTTTGTCAGGGTTTATGTCATATTTAGAAAATGGAGACAGCGGCGGCTCACTGAAGATGAAATAAAGTTCTTCCTGTCTAACCCCCCTTCAGGTAGTGGGTCTAGCATCATCGGTAGGCATGTGAAGGTGTGCCTCAATGAATCTGTCTTTTTTGGATCTGCTCAGATCTAGTCATCGTTCTTCTTCATTCATGTGTTTTCAGACTGGATTTTCCGATCTAGATCCTCCAAAAGGGTGATGCGCTTTTCTGTCTTCACCACAATGGCATTCTCATAGACGTGGGCATTCCGGCCGAGTAGTGGCAGAAGACATTTCTGCATGCACCATTGAAAGGTGGCGCCGGCATTCCACAAATTTAACGTCATGACGAGGTAGAAGAATGCACCAAAGGGGGTGATGAAGGCGGTCTTCATATAGTCTTTCTCACTCATCTTGATCTACTGGTAGCCGGAGTAGGCATCCAGGAAACACAACAACTCGCATCCGGCTGTGGAGTCTATCACTTGGTCAATCCGAGGCAGGGCAAATGGATCCTTGGGGCAGGCCTTGTTCAGGCTGGCGTAGTCGATACACATGCGCCACTTGTTATTCTTCTTCAAAACGAGGACTGGGTTGGCAAGCCAGTCTGGGTAGAACACTTCCATGATGAAGCCGGGTGACTTCTTCACCAATGATTCTTCTCTTCTCTTCTGATAGGCGGCGTAGGGGTTTCCTGACCGGCTTGGCATCTGACCTCACATTTACCTTGTGCTCGACGAAATCCGTCGGAACACTCGACATGTCCTTGGGGGACCATGCAAAGATATCCCGATCCTCACTAAAGAAATCGACGAGCTCGCTTTCCTATTTGTTGTCAAGGTTGGAACCTATGACAGCGAATAGCTCTGGGTGGGTCGGGTCGAAGATTATCTTCTTGGTCTCTTTTGCCGGCTTGAAGTAGGCCCCGGCGCCCGCCTCCTCGGGGTCAGTCGGCATGGCCGACTGCTCGCCGGCCATGGCTACCACCCAGTCAATGAGGCACTTCTCTTGGGCGATGACGAGGAACTCCACCAGCCAGGAGCTGGCCGCCGCACACTCGGCTGACTTCTTGTAGTCACCGACGATGGTGATGATGCCCTTGGGACCCGGCATCTTTGTCTTAAGGTACGCGTAATGCGGAACAATCATGAACTTGACCATGGCCGGCCGGCCCAAGAGCGCGTGGTAGGGGTTGTCCAAGTCAGCCACCTCAAAAAAGATGGGCTCATGGCGGAAGTGATTCTGGTCACCGAATAGGACATCGATCTTGATCTTACCGAGTGGAGAGTGGGAGAGCCCAGGTACGATGTCATGGAACACGGTTCGGGTGGGTAGGAGTTGTTTCTCCTTGATGCCCAACTTTTCCATGGTGTCGCAGTAGAGGATGTTGATGCTGCTGCCACCGTCTATCAGCACTTGGGAGAAGCGGCAGGTCCGCCTGTCGGTGGAGAAGGTGGGATCCAACACCATGGCGTAGCCACCCGGCATGGGCATCATGGCCGGATGGTCTTTCTGGCTCCAGTTGATGGACTTCTCAGACCAATGCATGTACTCAGGGACCTTAGGCACAATAGTGTTCACCTCACAATGCAGCTACCGCCTGCTGCGCTTGTCATTGGCCTCACTTCTGAAGACGACGTAGGAAGCATGCGTGTTGGGGAATTCATCTTGGAGCATGCCGGCAGGACGTGCTGGCTGCTGAGGAGCTGGACCCGGAAGGCCAGGAGGAGGAGGTGGCAGAGCCTCTCCCTTGGCGATCCTGATGAGCCAGTTGCACCACCAAGTCGTGTGATTGGACGGCTTCGTGCCGCTGTGGAACTTGCATGGAGCATCGAGGGCCTGCTCAAAGGAGAGGGCCAGCTGCTAGGTACCATTGTTGCGCTGCTGACGCTTGGGGGCGGCCTGGTCGGCCGGCTGCTGGTCTAGACCCTCGATGGTTTCCACCTGCCGGCTGTTGGAAGCTTGCTCCCGGGCCTTGCACTTGTTGTTGTTGTTCTGCTGCTGACACCGGCTAGAGTCTCCAACCGGCGCCGGGGTGTTTGGTGAGATCATTTTTCCTGATGCGTCAACCCGGATCTCCAACTTCATGGAGGAATCGGCCGTAGCGTACTTGTCTGCCACGGCTAGGAGCTCGTCCAGTGTGACCGGCTCGTCGCACAGGAGCTTGTGCTTGAGCAGAGTGCCCTCTCAGCACCCGATAGTGAAGTATTCGATCGCTTGTACCTCATGCACCCCCTCACAGGAGTTGCGTAGCTCGGCCCAGCGTGTTAGGTAGTCGCGAGCGGACTCGGTTGGCCCCTAAACACACCTGGAGAGCTGGAGTGGCTCGAAAGGCCGCTTGTAAGTGTTGTTGAAGTTGCGCACGAAGGCTTCGTTCAAGTCCAACCAACTGTTGATGCTGTTGGGTTTGAGGTTGTTCAGCCATGTCCAGGCCGTTCCTTGCAACATGAGCGGAACATACTTCACGGCAACGCGCTTGTTGCCGTTTGCTATGCTGACCACCGTGGCATAGTCGATGAGCCAGTCTTCCAGTTTCATGGCGCCGTTGTACTTGGGAGTGTCTCGGGGCAAGGGAAAGGGCTTGTCGTGGATGCGGAGGTCGAAGCAAGCTGGGCCGACTGCATCTTCTTCCTTCATCGCCTAGGACCGAGCCAACTGCTCGAGCTGTTGGCTGGCGTCGTAGTCGCTGACTCGCAGGCCCAACCGTCCCCCAAGCGTCGGATGGTCAACCGGCCCTAGAGAATTCAGCCTGTCCCTTCAGGGAGGCGGACGTTCATCCTACTGGCGATGGCCTTTCGGGTTCGGGGGAGCTTGCTTGCTGGCCACATCAGTGCGACGACAACTCTGGCTGTGACCAAGGACCACCCCCAGGTTCTGGTTGTGGCCGCCACCACTAGGAGACCCGGAGGTCGCGCCGTGTTCGTGGCCGGCCTCTGGGTTTTCCGCTTGCTTGCCGGCTGCTAGCACACAATTGTAGGTGTCTTGCTGCGTGCCTGCAATGTTGAGGAGCTCTTGGAGGCGTTCCATCTGAGCGTGCGGCTCTTCGCCCACCAGATTTTGGAGGTCGTCTGCCGCCGCCTGCGCGGCGTGCAGGTTCTGCGTCGGTGTCTCGTATATAGAGCATCCGGCTTCCAGCATACTGGCAATGGTTGCGCCGCGCTGTCGGATGGCGTCGACCGGGCTGGGCTGAGCACCAATCGGCGTTCCGGCGTTGATGCGGTCGATCTCGCGCTGATTGGCTTCCGCGCGGCGTTGCATGGCCGCCAGCTTGTTGGCGCTGTCGAGTACCTTGAGGTGGATTGCCTCGAGCGTCGTTGGATCAATTTCGTTGTCAACACGGGTAGCCAAGTCCCGTATTGCCGCTTGCATTGGGTCCTCAGCGACCCTGTTGTCCGCTTGGCTATCGCCAATGACCATCGCCTCCACGAAGATGCCGGCGTCGAGCGAGCCAGCCGCGACGTCGCATGCGATAGAAGGGAGCGAGTCGTCAATGATGACCACATTGTCAGGGTAGACATCAGCGGTGGCCGCACCGGGACCAATGAGCAGCTCGCCGGGCTCGATGGCGGGCCTGGGTGAGCTTAACCCACTAGGGTGCGCCCAGGTGGGTTGTGCCCACCTGGTGGGCCCCCTCTTATACTTATTGGCTCCAATATTACTCAAATATTCCATGAAAAATCTCCGTAAAGTTTCAGCTTGTTTGGAGTTGTGCATAATAGGTGGCCTGACGTAGCTTTTCCAAGTCCAGATTTCCAGCTGCTGGAATTCTTCCTCTTTGTGTGTACTTGGCATATTACGAGATAAAAGGCATTAGAACTACTCCAAAAAGTATTATTATGCATAAAAAATTATAAATAATAGTAGTAAAACATGATGCAAATCGGATGGATCAGCGGCTTAGTAATCACTGGTATGCATCGGTGCTATACAAATGGTTTTAACCCCTTTCCGCGATGACATTTGGAACCTTCACCTAGTGAGTGACTGTGATAGTGGGGTCCTTCCCACACGACCCAGAAACCGTTGAGGATATGTCCTCTTGGCACACACGCTCGACAAAATGAGGTCGTGTGTGACTGGCGAGCGGTCAAATACGGTTATAGGTCCAATAGTGCTAAAAAAGTTCAATTATACAGGCAAAATCGTTTCCGGTCGTAAGTTCATCCCGTACAGTCAGTCAAAGGTAAACATTTTTGTTCGTATATACATCGCACATAGTCGTTCCATGGAAAACGTTTCTGTTCACAGGTACATCACACACAATTTTCCCCGTCAAAACATTTGTTATAGCGTTTCCATTGCACACAGTATTAACAATTTTATTGTTTAAGTTATTGAATGCATCACACACGGTGCGTAGAAGAAACTATGTGGGAACGGCTGTCCATCACACACAGTTTTTATGTGGTAAATGTTTGCGCGAGGTGGCCTAACGCAAGCAGTTTTCAAGAGGATGTCCTGTGTGATTGTTCATTAATCCAACACAGTTTATTCCTAGAAACTGTGTGCGTTTCATGAGGTCATCGCCCACGGTGTTCTCTCAATAACCATTTGCAATAGAAAAACGCAAATAGCAGGCTAATTATCCTATTAATAATCCATTTATTGATCTAATTGACATTTATATTAAGAACACAATATATTTGATTTTCATAATTGAAATACATCATATAGCTTCAGCACTCAGCTACCCCATTACACAACTGCACCAGCACCAAGTCTCACATGCAACATCTATAACCTTTCAAAATTAACATCATAGATGGTACATAGACAGATGTATCTCATCTGGAAAACTACTGAAGCAGAAGGCAAATATTGAGCCTTCATTAACGTTGAAGGTCTTTGCAACTTTAGGCCGGTGCCTGTGGATATTGACCGTCCATCCTTTGCCCTCTTCAGGAACACTTCAATATTGAACCGTGGGTGTTGTATGAATACCTTCCTCGCCTCCTGACCATACAGGTGGTTTGAGAGGTAATCATCAGTGAACTACTTTGGAAAGGCATGAAAACAAGGATGTGCATAAATATCTTCTCTATATTAGAAATGGGGCAAAGGAATAAAAAAAAGGCAAGGTATAATAGTTAGTACCATCCTGTAGTGAACTGATGTCTTTTTCATTGTGCAGACAAAGATCTTGGTGTTTTTTGTTGCTAATTTCATTATCCTAACAATCTTTCTGAGTTTCTTGACTTGATTGATATTCATGGACAACTCATTTCCCCATATGCAAAGGTTGAACAGTGGGTCAAAACCTCTGACAGCAGGACCTAGATGTGCAAGACCAAATTGTTTAAAACCTTTGTATTAGAATGGTTCCTGCAATTGCACAATAATGTGCTATTAGACAAAGGACCATGCATGTGCAAACCTTGATTGTAAACATCAGTGCTTCTCATTGTTTCCCTGCAACACATATAAGGTAGTTAGTGATCAGTTTAAGTGAGGGTTCACATGCTATTTGTAAAATATGTTGATGAAAAATAAGCACATTGCAGATTCATCAGATTAATTCAAGCCACATGGAAAACCCATTTACCCAAACCAATCATGATTAAGAAATACGAAATATAGCAATTGTATATGTTTCCCATGTATTAAGTGCAGCCAGATTCAATTATTCCTCACATGCACAATAATACAAAATTCTACCAACGACAATTGGACATTGCATTGCAGAATTGAACCAAGCAGTTAACTAAACACCACAACAAATGAACCAACCAAACATTAACTGAGCACGACATTGCACAATATAACATACTCCTAATAGAAGATCAGACAGTTAACCAAACGAAGCATGCTTAACCACTGGAAATATAGCAATTTTATTTGTTTCTCATGTATTTAGTATAGACAAATTCGATTTATTTCTCACATGGTATAAAATAACAGAATGCACCCACAAAAATTGAACATCGCATTGCAGAATGGAACCAAACAGTTAACTAAACACCACAACAAATGAACCAAACGTTAACTGAGCACCACATTGCACAATGTATAACATACTAGAAGATCAAACAGTTAACCAAAGCAAGCATGCTTGACAAGTTGGAAATATAGCAATTATATTTGTTTCTCATGTATTTTCTAATGAAAAATTCGATTTATTTCTCACATGGAAGACAATACAAAATTGCACCCTGAAGAATTGAACACCACATTTGCAGAATTGAACCAAATAGTTAACTGAACACGACAACTAATTAACCAAACAGTTAATAAGTGAGCACCACATTGCGCGACATATAGAACATATACACTAGAGCAACAGATTTCATGGTAAAAGTAGATAGCGCAATTCACTAGAATTTGTTAAGGAAAGGCAGTAGCTAGCAAACTGAACATGGGTCCTTATAGTGAGCTAATAAGACAAACTACTCCTCATTGTCGGAGATATCAATGACGATTGGCTCCTTGTACATGGAAGAGGGCGAGGCCTCTGCATCATGGGTGCCCTGGTCGTAGTGGTGAGTTGCCTGAGCCGCTCCGGGCGCCAACCAATTGGCTCTCGAGTTGAGGTAAGTACGTGCACGCTGAGAAAACACATCGTAGTCTTCATCGAAGGCAGCGAGGGTGGCCTCGAGAAAACGCCATGAACTTTCGTCTAAAGCAGCCAACCACAACGTAGTGTAGGCGCGCGAGCCGTCGATGGTGGCCTCGACGGCGAGGTGCTCCTCCAAGATCTGGGGGTTGGCACGAGTGGCAGCCATTGCGACCTCATCCGCGTGTGCGGCGGCGATTTGCTTCTCCGCTGCCAAATGCTCCTTGAGCTCTTGGCTATACTGCGTGCACCGTGGCTTAGGGCAGCGCTTATTTGGTGGAGGGGTCGGTGATTTTGGTGGAAGGTGTCGTGCCGACGGTCGAAGCATGTGGGATGTGGAATGAGGAGGGGTATGGGGGTCTGGTGTGGATTACCTGCCTGGATAGATGAGGCCGAGCATCATGAAGGAGGGTTGCCGGCAAGGGGGCAACGCTGCAAGCAAGGAGTGACGGTTTCAACTTGCAAAGGAAGGCGAAAATAGGGGAAATGTGGCTTTTGGTAGGGGGAGGTAGATATTTCCACGGAAGCCGAAAATTTTGAATCGGTTCAGCGAAACAACTGGCGCACAGAGTATCATCAAACACGGCCCCTTATTCATAACTGTGTATGATATGTGAACATCACAAACGATTTAGATAGCATAACCCGTGTATGATGAGTTTGAACGTCAAAAAATTTGGTTCCAATTTCCCTGTTCACAGTGCTCATCCACGTCATTGCATAATTTGGGTACACAGAGGAGAATACAACACACCCACACTGTAGCCGACGCACCTTCTCGCGTAATACATATGCGTACTATACACCGACGGTGCTCCAGGATATTTTGTATTGCATCTCACACAGTTGGTGATAATAAACTATGAGTGATCTACTTGATTTTCCATCTTGATTTGAATTACATAATGGGGTCATAGCTGCAAAGGATGGTGTTTGAATTGCTATAACTTCTATCTGCAGTGAACATGCAACTATAGGTGTGTCGTCAAAAATATTGGAATTATTCAGGGTTTGTTTGGATATTTTTATACAGTAACTTGGTTTTCTAGGCATTTCATGTGCACAATTCAAAATTAAACTACATGCACATGCTCCGGTGCACCAAAATGGGTTGTAAAATGATATATGTGTCCATGGGTTGATGCTTATGTCCCATTCAAGAAATGGGCATGAATTTGAAACACCAGGACACCGTGGCTCTCCGGCAAACGTTGAGGCGCTTGCTTTTGTAATTCTAGTAAATACAAAACTTGTCTGAAATTCAGGAACCTTGGCATGCTATCATGGAACGGCATCAACATGCTGGGGTAAAAAAATATTGTCCCATTTGGGGCAGGTTATGGTATAAGCTTCTCGCAAACCAGAGCTTCTCTCATAACAAGCATGATGGTTTCGGTAGGGAACGTGCCACCTTGGGGGATGAAACGATATCTGTTGCCTCTTCTTACTCTCAATTTTTTTCTCGTGTCAACATACAACAACAAGAGTGTTGTGTATTTTTTAGAGATTTTTCGGGGTTCGTGTGGATATTTTTATACATTAACTGAGTTTTCTATGCATTCATGTGCATAATTCAAATTTGAACTACATGCACATGCTCCAGTGCATATAAACGGGTTGAAAAATTATATGTGTGTCCTTGGTTGCAACCTTAGGTCCCATGCAAGAACTGGGAATGAATGTCAAACACCTTTGCCACCGTCGTTAGGCCACTAACATTGAGAAACATGGTTTTATAATTCAAGTAAATCGGAAACTCGTCTGATATCATGAAACTTGACATGCTATCATGGAACGACATCAACATGCAGTGGTAAAAATATTGTCCCATTTGGGGCAGGTTGGGGTATAAGCTTCTCACAAACCAGAGCTTCTCGCAACAAGCCTCATGGTTACGGTAGGGAACGTTTCACCTTTACGGACGAAACGATATCCATTGCCTCTTCTTGATTTCAATTTTTTCTCTAGTGTCAACATAGAACAACAGGAGTGTTGTATTAAATTTTAGTATTTTTCGGGGTTTGTTTGGACATTTTAATGCATTAATTGAGTTTTCAATGTATTTATGTGCATAATTCAAATTTGAACTACATGCACATGCTCTAATGTATATAAATTGGTTGAAAATTCAAATATGTGTCCTTGGTTGCATGCTTAGGTCCCATGCAAGATATGGGAATGAATGTCAAACACCCCGCCACCATCACTCGGCCGCAAACATTGAAATACCTGGTTTTCAAATTCCAGTAAATCCAAATCTCGTCTAAAATTCATGAAACATCGCATGCTATCATGGAGCGGCATCAACATGTCGTGGTAAATTTTTTCTCCCATTTAGGGCTGGTTTGGGTATAAGCTTCTCACAAACTAGAGCTTCCCACAACAAGCCTGATGGTTTCGGTAGGGAATGTTTCACCTATATGGACGAAACGATTTCCGTTGCCTCTTCTTGATTTCAATTTTTTTCTCTACTGTCAACATAGAACAACAGGAGTGTTGTGTTAAATTTTGGAATTTTTCGGGCTTTGTTAGGACATTTTTATGCATTAATTGAGTTTTCAATGCATTTATGTGCATAATTCAAATTTGAACTACATGCACATGCTCTAATGCATATAAATTGGTTGAAAATTCAAATTTGTGTCCTTGTTTGCATGCTTAAGTGCCATGCAAGAAATGAGAATGAATGTGAAACACCCTGCCACCGTCACTCGGCCGCAAACATTGATATACCTGGTTTTTAAGTTCTAGTAAATCCAAAACACATCTAAAATTCATGAAACATGGCATGCTATCATGGAGCGGCATCAACATGCCGTGGTAAATTTTTTGTCCCATTTGGGGCAGGTTTGGGTATAAGCTTCTCACAAACCAAAGCTTCTCACAACAAGCCTCATGGTTTCGGTAGGGAACGGTTCACCTTTCTTGACGAAATGATATCCGTTGCCTCTTTTTGATTTAAATTTTTTCTCTAGTGTCAACATAGAACAGTAGGAGGGTTGCGTTAATTTTTGGAATTTCTCGGAGTTCGTTAGGACATTTTTATGCATTAATTGAGTTTTCAATGCATTTATGTGCATAATTCAAATTTGAACTACATGCACATGTTCTAATGCTTATAAATTGGTTGAAAATTCAAATTAGTGTCATTGGTTGCATGCTTAGGTCCCATGCAAGAAATGGGAATGAATGTCAAACACTCTGCCACCGTCACTCGGCCGCAAACATTGAGATACCTGGTTTACTAGGCATTTTATGTGCATAATTCAAATTTGAACTACATGCACATGCTCCAGTGCATACAAACTGGTTGCAAAATCAAATCTGTGTCCTTGGGTGCATGCTTAGGTCCCATGGAAGAAATGGGAATGAATTTCAAACACCAGGGCACTGTTGATTGCCGGCAAAACATTGAGATACTTTTAAAAAAATCTAGTAAATCCAAAACTCCTCTAAAATTCATGAAACTTGGCATGCTGTCATGGAATGGCTCTCGACATGCTATGGTAATTTTTGTGTCCATTTTAATAGAAGGCGCACTCGAATAATAGTCAACAAAGGCATTTTGAAACAAATAGCTGCCACTCTAACATCGCAAATGTTTTAGTAGAACATACGTATGTAAACTGACAGCTTCCTAGTAAGCCAAGGGAAAATGTGCCGAGCAGGATTTGTGCAGCTCTTCATCACAAACGTTTTAGCTATGGTCTTCCGCAGTAAGCCAAGGGAAAATTTGCTGCGCATGATTTGTGCATCTCTTCAACGCAAACGGTTCAGATTGAATAATCTATGCAAAGCGAGACTTCAGCGCTAAGCCATGAGAAAATTTGGCAAGAAGGATTTGCACCTCCCTTCAACGCAAACGGGTTTTTCGGATGACCCGTGTGCAACCTCGTACAGACAATTTGGTAAGATTTGCATCTGTCATATTGGGTATATTACCATTTGTCAAACTGGAAAGATTGACATTTATTGATCTAGTAACATTGCCATTTGTCAATCCTTGTAACACAATGATTTGTCAAAATATGCAGCTAAAAATCACTAGCACTATCTAATTTTTGCAACTAAAATTCTGTAATTAAGCATAGATTTCATTCATAGATTAAGCAGTCGTTCTTAATTTATAGAAATAGTTCAACTCGACAGCTGAACCGACCAAACTTTTCCCGAATTGTTGCCAACCACATACTGAAATAGCTAGTTCAACTATATATACTAGCTAATTTTAAGTACGATGTACAGTTCCACCACATTTATAGTCAGATGAACTGAACAAAATAGCCCCTAAATACTACTACAGAGGGGCTTTGTACTACTTCTGACAGCCTCTCCTCTACCGAGCGCGCTCAGTTAGAGGAAGAGGAGGAGGAGCCTACCGACGAGCTGGACAACTACAATATAGTGGCTGCCGATGCTGCACCTTTGATGACGCTCACCTCGAACGCCCTCTGCCGCTCTAGATGACCCCTCTCGAAGTGGCCGGACTGTTCGTAGATCTCCTTATTCCTCACCTCTGCGGCGGCATGCGCCGGGGCCACAGCGGCGGTAAGGCTCTTTGCGTGCTTGATGAGGCGCTCCTGCTCCTCCCGCAAGAACTCGATGTAGAGTGCAAGGTCGCTGCCGTACGTGCGGGCCTCCACCTCCGCCTCCCTCCTTCGGGCGGTGGTGGCAGAGCGGGTGATGGTCCCGGCGGTCGACAATAGGCTGGCGGCCACGGCGGCCGATGATGGGGTGGCGACCATGACCAGCACCTCCCGCCTACGGGCCGTGGTGGCGGAGCGTGTGATGGCCACGGTGGCCGGCAGTGGGGTTGCGGCCACAACGGATAGCTCTCACCTTCGGGCCGCGGCGGCGGAGCAGGCGATGACCCTGGCTTTCGACGGTGCTGTGGCGGCAACGGCGGCCGACAACAGCTACCGACGGGCACCGGTGGCGGAGCGTGTGGTGGGTGTTCCGCACACACCCAACAGGGACGCCACGCGCACTACACTACGCCGGGGACTTCACTACTGCCGCGGTGTAGCCTTCTAGATGGAGTTGTGCTCTGATGACGGCGGAGTGGCCGAGGGACGACGATGGACCGGTGCCATTCCCGATTGTGGGAGAAGCAGACGAGTTAAGCTACATGAAGGGAGGGGAAAATGCGACGCAGGACTCGCCGGCCATGAGGGTTTATATAGTAGGCTGGTAAGCATTGGGATTTAGGGGGATTTCACCTAGTCAGGCAGGAAGCTTGCGCGGGAAACTGCGGGGTTGCATGGGAACGGGCTCACCCCCATTTGGCCAAAATAACGCCCTTGCGTGCTGCTCAAGCTTGCGCTCGAACAGTCTACGGCAGCGGGGTGACAAGACATGCGAGAGGAGGACGAAAGGACACGTACACATACGTTTGATAAAAAAATGTTTGCGATTTAATTACCTACTATACCCCCGCCTTGGTTTATAAATAGGATTTAATTAATAAAATACGAATGCATGTCGCCAAAGATTATATCGTTGGATTCGTATTTGAACATAGTTTCCATTTATATAGTTTTTGTAACATGCAAGATTTTGTTGGTTAAATTTGAGGTTGTATACCAGTAAGCGTTTGGCACGTATTATTTGAGGTTATATACACGTTTTTTCCGACATCGCTCGCCAGTTCGTCTTAATTGGCACGTATCACTGTGCCAACCTCTGCTCGCGTCCCTCGGCAAGCTCTGCTCGCCATTAGGCGCCGCAGCATGCTATGCTTGTCGTTAGGCGCCGCGGTGCGCTCTGCTCGCGTCCGTCGGCGCGCTCGGCTTGTGGGAAGTTTTTCCTTGCATGTTCAACTGCTATATGCATATATATGGTTGCTCACCGTTGAGGCGACCGCGGAGCGCTCTGCTCGCATCCCTCCGCGCGCGCTCTACCAGCGGTTGGGCCTGCCCACGATCACATCGGGGGCCCCATATGCATGTGGTTGCGCGGCGCGCGTTGCCACGCGATGCAGTTACGCGCGGTACGATGGAGTTAAGTGCTACGAATTAGAACTGCCATCAGGGCATGCCGATGTTCCAGGCCGTCGGGCTTCCCCTTTAATTCATGCAGCCATTATAACCTTAGTCTCTTCAACCTTTTGATCGCGCCCCACAACACAACAAGCACACCCACGACGACACATAGTGAGGGGATGTCTAGCGGCGCTCCAATGGAGTTCAGCGAGCATAAAATGGAGACCCACGCGAGGGAGATGGATCTCTCGATGGTGTACACCATCGACCCGGCCGTGGTGGAGGACTACATCAACACCGTTGAGCAGTTGCTTGCTGGAGACAAGTAGAAAGTGGTCGGGATCGACATCCAGTACACCGCCGGTCTTCCCGGCAAAGATCAGAAGGTTGCCATCGCCCAGTTGTGCGTGTGCCATCATGTACTCATCTATCACTACTGCATGGCCACAGAGCCTTGCGTCTATTTTGCCAGTGTCGGCATTCTGGGAACGGGGGTACCCAGACTTGCCTGCCTGCGGCCCAGGGCATGGCTCATCAGGCGGTCTGGTACGGCCCAGCATCTTCATTGACAACTCAAGATCCTTGCGAGGCGGATGACACAAGGCATCCCCTGGGGCGGCTTCACCAGGCTGGCTCATGAGGATCAAAGATATCGAGGCGAGGAACTCCTCACGAGGTCCTTGTGACATGAGAAGTGACGACCAAGGTCAGGCGGGAGCCAACGGGCGCAGAGTGCCAGTTTCCCCTTTGGTTCTAGAGAAGCAGTTGCAGACGAAGAGACCCGAGGCGTCAGGCAAAGGTTTCCATATAGGTGCAACAGGACCAAGACCAGCAGGACAGCAGGACGGAGGTCATCGTGGAGCCCACGACGGCATCACCACCAGAGCCTTTGGCAGGCAAAGACCACCTTTTGTCAGGATAGCTTGTACTAGCCCCCCCCTTGAAATTTGGCTGTTGTGGGATTCCTTCCCACTCAATATTTCGGAAGAGGACCCGGGCCGCTATAAATAGGACTAGCCACCACCATTGGGATCATCTCGACTTGAGTTGATCGGATCATCGAGACCTCTTATACACCTCAAGCTCACCCGAGCTCAAGAACACCTCTCCTCAGGAGGCAGTTCATCCATGTACTAGTTCTTCGTCAGCCTACAAGGCAATCCACCACATCACACTGGATTAGGGTGTTACACCACAACGGTGGCCCGAACCAGTATAAATCTTGTGTCTCTTGTTCATCGGATCTGACGAGCTAGGCCTAGGGCTGTGGAGTAGACGCGCTAGGGTGGAAGGAGAGATCTTAGTGCGCACCCCATAGTTTGAACCTTAAGGGTTTTGCTGGAACCCTAGATCCGACATTTGGCGCGCCAGGTAGGGGTGCGCTGAAACTTCCCTTCCGTCGATCAGTGCTCCATCGTTCCAGCAGTTCCATGGCCGATGCTCGCAGAGCTCGTGCTCAGCGGCGGGCTACCCTTGCTGCCCGCGTTGTTCAGACTGCTCCTGCTGGCGGACCACCCCGTCGTTCTCCATCGCCTGCCACCACCGATCCGACGCGGCAAGAACAACAGGCATTGTCCATGCGCCCCTCCGTGCGGCGATATGGACGCACCGCTACCCCGTCACTGACTCCGGCGGTCTCTTCGTCCCATGCTCGCCGGGGACCCGCGAAGCGCATGCTGCATTGCTCATGGCACGCGAGCTCCTGCAGTACCGCCCCCTCGATGACTTCTATGAATAATGGCTCGACCGCATCGCCGAGCTTGTCAGCGCCGCTGGGGGCTGTCCGGCGCCATCCCTATCCCTGCCTCGCCACCTCCCCATGAGGACGACGAGGCCCAAGAAGCTCCACTGCTACCCCCGCGCCAAGGCGTCATCCAAGACCCAAGGCATGTGGCCCTGCGGCGTGACCGCCCACGCGCGGCGCCAGTGCACGAAGAAGGAAGCTGCCAAGAGATACAGCGGCCCAAAGGAGGAGCATCCACGCTCCCTCCACCGCTGCATCGAGACCGCCCCCCCCC
>LR738715.1:288284800-288300771 GCA_902687465.1 Secale cereale | reverse complement strand
CCCCCCGCCGCTGCGGCACGCGAGGACCAAGACCAAGTCCCACCACCCCAGCAAGCTCCGGTGTCGATAGCAGGCTGCAAGGCCGTCGCCCCCGAGCTGCGCAACGTCAACTGGCCTGGGAAGTTCAAGCCCGACCTGCCTCCACGCTACGACGGCACCCACGACCCTGTGGAGTTCCTGCAGCTCTACGAGCTGAGCATCGAAGCGTCCGGCGGCAACGAGAAGATCATGGCGAACTAGTTTCCCATGGCCCTCAAGGATGGCGTGCGCTCATGGCTCTTGAACCTACCCGCGGGGTCGATCTACACCTGGAGTGAGATGCGCGAGCCGTTCATCGCCAACTTCCAGGGCACTCGAGACCGTCCCCTGGCCGCGGGTGACCTGCGGCGTATCAAGCAACAACCAGGAGAAACCCTGCAGATGTTTATCCAACGCTTCCACAGCATCAACGTCAAGATCCCTAAGGTCACAGATGAGGCCATCATCTCGGCATTCTGAGATGGCGTCCGTGACGTCAAGATGAAAGAGGAGCTCGCCATCCACGATGATTTGTGTACGTCCTTGGAGTTGTTCAACTCGCGACCAAGTGCGCCAAGGCCGAGGAGGGGCGCCTCTCACTTGTCGAGCTCCCCGCTGTTGAACCCGAAGACAAGATGGCCAAAAGCAAGGACGTAAAGCGCAAGGGAGCGGCAGTGCTTGCATCCAAACCAGAAATGAAGCACGGCCGTGAATACCCGGAGCCACCCAAGAACGGCCGAGCATTTTGCGCCTTCCACAACGTGCACAACCACAACACTCGTGACTGTCAAGAGCTCAGGGCCCTCGGCGAAGGATGCGTTGTCCAACGCCTCGAGCGCAGCAACCGTGGCTATAGCCACGGGGGAGGTCGGACCGGAGGACGCTGGGATGACCGTGGACCCCGCCAGGAGTGGCGTGATCAGCCTCGAGAGGACCGTTCGCGCGGCCAGCCCCGCGAGGATGCCTAGAGGGATCAGCCCCGAGAGGACCGTGCTCAGGGTAGGGCCGGTCTACCGCCTCTACCACCACCAAGGAGAAACAACGACCAGGACGAGGGGGCCGGGGGGCTTCCAGGAGCCGCGTGCCATAACTTGCATCTTGGGCGGAGCACAGGCCCCAGCTTCTCAGCGCCTCTTCAAGCAGTTTGGCCGTGAAGTAAACACGACTCTCCCCAAGCTCGAGGCTACTCGCCCACTTAGGTGGTCCAGGTGCCCCATCACCTTCAGTTCAGCAGACCAGCTCAAGTGCGCAGCTACGGCTGGCGCCCTCCCGATGCTTTGCCCTCCCATCATCAGCTATGTCCAAGTTACCAAGACCCTCATCGACGGTGGTGCAGGACTCAACGTCCTGTCCATCGAGACATTCGACAACCTCCAAGTACCCTACGATCAACTGCTGCCTACCAAGCCCTTCTCCGGAGTGACTGATGGCTCCACCACCCCCGTGGGGCAAGTTCGCCTACCTGTAACCTTCGGCAAGCGTGACAACTACCACACTGAGCTCATTGACTTCGATGTCACCCACATCCGTCTCCCTTACAACGCCATCCTCGGGTATCCAGCCCTGGCCAAGTTCATGGCCGTAACTCACCACGGCTACAATGTTCTCAAGATGCCGGGAAGCGGCAGCGTCATCACCATCGCCTGCGAGGAGAAGGACGCAGTGTGCTCACTCGAGCGCGCTTACCAGGTGGCGGCGGTCGAGGATCCGGGCAGCGACAACATCATCTACCCACCTGAGGTCGTTCCCAAGAAGAAGAAGCACATGCTGGCCCTGGAGCCTCATGAGGACGCAGCACAGGGCGGCAGCACCTCGGGACCTGGACCTAGGGAGGGCCCTCCTCCCTCTCTCACATAGGAAGGTGTGCCCGACGCCCACCTCAGGCTGGGCTCAGGGGCTCTCCTTTGGAGGGCCTCTGACCTAGCCAATGTCACGAGGGAGGCGCTCGAGCACCATGTGGAAGAGTGCTTCGCTGCAGACTTCCCTCCAGAGGCCTCAAGGCGTGAGGCACCAAGCGCTCAGGAGTTCATCAACCAGACCATTGAAAACCTATAGGAGCCGAGAGCCATGCGGGGCAGGCGCCACCCGCCTCCTCCAAAGGCAGCTGTCGGCCAGGCTCAGGAGACGGGCTGCGCGTCTGCGTCAACATCCCGGCACTCAACAGGATCGCGTCTCAGGAGCTCTACTAGCCTTCCCAGGTGGGGCGGTGCCAGGGTCCCCCTCACAGCTACGTGCGCACGCCCTTCGGCCTGCCGAACAGGGCGGCCCTGCACCAGCACCACATGCGGGAAGTCCTGGCGACTCGTGAAGCCAGGCAGAAGGAGATCTAGGCGGAGCTGGACTCGGTCCTCTGCGAGATCTGCGGAGCCCCGGAGCCTCGCGAGGGGCCGGGGCTAGGCGGCACATAAGGAACATCGCCTTCATCGAGCACCTTCAGCTACACAAACACTACTTCATCAACTATGCCAGGTGACATCTTCCGATTTTTGTTCAACTGGGAGCGCCCCTCGGACAGCATCATTACCAGGTCGCACGAGCCTGTCCCTGCGGCCCGCATCCTTTTGCATCTCTGATCACCTTTTGGGGGCGCCCCTCGGGCTGCATTATCCCCAGGCCGCGTAGGTTCACCCTGGTGGCATGTATCTCCCTTGCATTTTACCAAAGCTTGTGCTGCCATCCCTGTCATTTTGCATTTGGATCACTTGACTAACCATCACCCCTCCGGGTCTCCTTTGCCACCTAACGGACTTCTGTTCATCTCGCAACGGGGCTTCATACGTTGGCACGACGCTTGTGCTCGGGTCCGTCCCTGCAACACTGACGAACCCGAGGGACCGAGCTCTGACCCGCAGCCCGCTCCGCAAGCGTCACCTCACCAGGTCCTCGGTCCCTTCGTCTCCCTGCGGAATTATCGGAAGCCCAGCGCGGGCATGGCCCTAAGTCGTTTTGCTGCAGGCTAACCCACCGAAATCTCGGGAGCACAGCGACAGGCAGTCCCACCGGTCTCCCTCCTCACGTAGTTCGCTTGCGCTTTAAAGGGGGGGGGGGTCCCTGAGCATCGCGTCTCAGGGGCTCTTACTGATTCTCCAGCCCTCACCCCTTGGCCTTGACCACGGCATCGCGACCTGGCATACCAACGGTGGCTGAGCTTCACTCGAGGATTAGGAACCGAGGATGCAGAGCATCATGAAGGACGAGGGGAGGGGGAGTCGGTTTAGAGAGCTTGGGCCTGTTCATACATCAAGGGGGACCATTGGGCATCGCGACCCAAGGGCCTAACTGGTCCCGTAGCCCCTCACTCGCTTGTCTTGTCCTGGTTTCCAGTCAAGGCCAGTGGTGGCTGAGGTACGCGCGGGGCCGGACCCTGCCGACGCAGAACATCAAGGCATGAGTCCAGCATTCCCTTCCTTTAGGTCGTTCGTACGTCAAGGGGACCCTTGGGCATCGCGACCCAAGGGCCTAGCTGGTCCCGTAGCCCCTCACTCACTGGTCTTGTCCTGGTTTCCGGTCAAGGCCAGCGACGGCTAAGGTACGCGCGGGGCCGGGCCCTGCCGACATAGAACTCCAGGGCCAACAGGAGGGAATCGCAAAATCTCAGCCTCATGAACAAACCAGGCGCGCTATTTGGGGGAATCACCCCACGATCATCAAGATAAGTCATTAATCCCTTGATACCCCATCCACCCTTGCTCAGCTGGATTCGGTAGTATCGCTTCAGCAATGGCGCCTCGATTTCTTAGCCTCAGGAAGCCGCTTGCACGCCAAGGGGGACCTACTGAGCATCGTGCCTCAGGAGCTCTTACCGGACCCCCGGGCCGCTCACCTCCTGGCCTTGACCACGGCATCGCGACCTGGCATACCAGCGACGGCTGCAGCTTGCCATGGGACTGGGGCCTGTTGGCGTAGAGCACTATGCTACCGGAAGGATAAAAGGGGGGGGGGGTGCTATTGCTGAAACGAGGCTCGTGAGCAGAGTGCGCTCGCATAATAGCAAGATAGAAGCAAAAGCATTACAAGTTCTTTACACATCCCCATGGGGTTGGATTTGAATCCTCACAGGGAACGCCACAAAAGACCTTCAAGGGATCCTAACTACGCTCGCCATCACCGATGCCATCATTAATGGCGGGCCATGATGGCCCACCTCGGACTCAAGGCGGGTCATCACCAGCGACGTGCCTGCAAGCCCGACGCGTTTCGGGCGCGCCGCGTGCTCGGGGGCGCGTAGTTGTTGTCGCTCATCTCCGGGGACACGACAGGCTCAGAAGAGCCGCCAGACCTTTGGAGGCCATCGTTGCCGCTGGATAAGCTAGTGGCGGAATCGACGTCCGGCGCATCGCCCGCAGCAGCATCCACCTGGTGTCCCCTTCCAGGGAAACATTCCAGGCGACGTCCTTCCTCGTCGAACACCTTGAAGCACAGCATGGAGACGATGTCGAACTTGAAGTGGATGGCGAGGGTGCCTTCCGAGCCGCAGGCACGGGCGACCTCGCCCCATCCGTGAGTCATGAAGACCTCGCCAGAGGAGATGACCTCAACCTCCGCCCTCGTCGCTGGGGCCCGGCAATCGACATGTCGCAACCACAGCCGAAGCGGCCCCCTCGGCAGCACCTCCGCGACAAAGAATGGCGGGAGGCAAATCCAAGATCTAGGAGACATCACTGCCCACACCACGAACTCATGGGAGGAGCCTCTGGTGTGAACTCTCGGGACATCAGCGCGCACCACAATGGCATGGTCGGCACGGCCATGGCGCGGGCGGCGCTGAGCGCCAACTCCCTCACCATGGCCTGGTGCCCTGGCGTAAAGGGGCAGTGAATTGCCAAGGGGGAGGACGCCCGTGCCAAGGCCTCATCACTTCTGGTTTCATGGCGGCGCCATGAGGACGGAGTGGCCTTTTCTTCAGGGGGAGTACCTCTGGCTCCTCGCGAGGAGTCTTCCCCTTCTCGGCGGCAGAGAATCATCGAATCGGCTCCATGAGTGGCACGACCGAGCACAAGGCAAGGAAGAAGAGGCTAGAGGAATGAAGGAAGAAGATGGGCGGCAGAGGCTCCACTCGCCGCCTTATTTATAGCCAGGACAAGGCCAACCACTGGCCTCCGAATCACAGGTAATAATGATTTGCTGTGCATGCAGGGACTTGTCAAGTCGCGCAGCTGCCGAGGCTACGTGGGGAAGTGGAAACGCCCACGTCCCATCGATCACCACACGGCAAACAAGACCGCAGGCTTTGAGGGCCCGCGGCGCTCCGCGCTCAGCCCTTGGCTTCGCTGCGAAGCTAAGCCCGAGCGCACCATGGGCCGGAGGCTACTGTCAGTGTTCTAGGAACGGGGGTACCCAGACTTGCCTGCTTGTGGCCCAGGGCATGGCTCATCAAGCGGTCTGGTACGGCCCAACATCTTCATCAACAAGTCAAGACCCTTCCGAGGGGCCAAGCCTCGCGAGGCAGACGAAACAAGGCATCCCCTGGGGCGGCTTCACCAGGCCGGCTCATGAGGATCGGAGATATCGAGGCGGGGGACTCCTCGTGAGGTCCCCATGACGTGAGCAGGGACGACCAAGGTCAGGCGGGCGCCAGCGGGCGCAGAGTGCCAGTTTCCCCTTTGGTGCTAAAGAAGCCGGTGCAGACGAAGGGTCCCGAGGCGTTAGGCAAAGGTTTCCATATCGGTGCAACAAGACCAAGACCAGCAGGACAACATGATGGAGGTCATTGCGGAGCCCACGGCGGCGTCACCACCAGAGCCTTTGGCAGGCGAGGACAACATTTTGTTAGGATAGCTTGTACTAGCTGCCCCCTTCAAATTTGGCTGTTGTGGGATTCCTTCCCGCTCAATATTTGGGAAGAGAACCCGGGCCGCTATAAATAGAACTAGCCACCACCATTGGGATCATCTCGACTTGAGTTGATTGGATCATCGAGACCTTTCAAACACCACAAGCTCACCCGAGCTCAAGAACACCTCTCCTTAGGAGGCAGTTTATCCATGTACTAGTTCTTCCTCAGCCTACAAGGCAATCCACCACACCACACTGGATTAGGGTGTTACACCACAATGGTGGCCCGAACCAGTATAAATCTTGTATCTCTTGTTCATCGGATCTGACGAGCTAGGGCTAGGGCTATTGAGTAGACGAGCTAGGGCGGAAGGAGAGATTTTCGTGCGCACCCCAGAGTTCGATGCTTAAGGGTTTTGCCCGAACCCTAGATCCGATCGCCAGGTTTGTCAACAACACCGACTACAAGTTCGCTACGGTGGAAACCACCGACAATGTAAAAGCACTCAGGGTTACAGACTTGGCCTGCAAGTACGTTCTCGAAATCCGTGAGCACTACAGGGTCTGGGGCATCACAAAGAAGGACTCCCTAGTTGAACTCGCCTCGTCCATCATCAACCACTACTAAGAAAAGATGAAGCAGGATGCCTGAAGAACAAGTCCCGTATCCTGGAATAGGGCCTGGTTGTGGCAACTAGATGAACCTCACCTCAGGTTTGCGGCCAAAAGCGTATACACATGCTATGAGATGCCCATGCGGATCGTTGACACGAGAAAGTGCCTCGTTACCCAAATCGACGAGCCCGGATCGATCCAGAAGGAGAGCAAGCGTCACAAGAAGTAGATGATGATTATATGATCATTTATGCCAGTTAATCATGCATGTAATATATAGTTTACTTTGGTGTGTGAAAATTTCATGTGTGTAGTAGCCACCTATGTAATTATGCATGTAATAGGTTACTTTGGTGTGTGCAAATGCCATGGTTGTATAGCCACCAATGTAAGTGGATGTTTAATTTGGTTATGCAATCATGTACTTATAAGTATGTGTGTGTATATATATATATGTTGTTGTTATGTATGTAATCCCATCGCACAACACACACGTCTTATTAGCAGCAAGCGTCTGTGTTATTATCAGTCTTCGCACACATTTGTGATTACAGACCTGTTTGTCGCGTATCAGACACATCTTGTTATATTGAACCGTTTATGTTCTCTTGTATCAACGCAAATAGTTCATCCGAGTGAACCACATGCCGTCTATCGCACACACCTTGATCTGGCTGACTGTTTCTTTTGTGTTGCCTAATCACAAACAATTCATCCTAGTGAACTGTATGATGTATATTGCACACACCTTCATCTGGCTGCCCGTTTCTTTTGTGGCTCCTCATCGCACACAGTTAATTGCAATGAACCGTATGCCCTACATCACAGACGGAACTAAAATCTGAACCATATTTGATGCATCCGTCATCGCAAATGTTTTGCATCTTTTTTTACAGGTTTTTTACACCATCGTTTGTGATTAATGCATCGCACACAGTTTCATCAAAGGGTCGATGATCGTACTATCGCGTTAGTAGCATCCTGCTCTAGTGAATGAACATGTAGATCACAAAATAACTCCAGATACTGCTTCTTTCAGTGAACCCACCAATATGTTATCGGCTTGAACGTTTTGTAATTTAACCCGCCATACTGTCATAGCTTAGTAGTCACACTTTATAGTTTAACACACCATACTATCATAGCTTAGCAGTCAAACTTTGTAGTTTTAACCCGCCATGCTTTTGCTCCTTAGTTATAGCTTTTTAACCCGGCCAATCATGACGAAGACTCCCACTTCTTGTAAGTAGGTTGCTTCCAGAGTTTTTGAGCTTTCGCTAAGTGAGTATGTGGACATAAGAGTCTTGCCGTCAAAGGAAGTCATCCATTGGAGGGTTCTCAGTCCTGAGACCACTCCTTATCTCAAAGAGGGTGAATGTCGGCGTCCTGGGAACGGGGGTACCCAGACATGCCTGCCTGCGGCCCGTGACATGGCTCCATCATCGGCCTGGTACGGCCCAACTTTGGCAATCGCAACTTAAGACGCTCGCGAGGGGCCAAGCCTCACGAGGCGGGCGACAGCAAGACCTCCCTAGGGCCCCTCCTGCCTCGTGGCCGCCTCGTGGCGTTTGAGACTTCAACTCTAAGTGTCCTAGTTTGCTTTCTGTACAAGAAAGATCCCCCCGAAGGTTTCGTTCCGTTTGGACTCCGTTTGGTAATCCTTTTTTGCAAAACACTGAAATAGGCAGAAAAAAACAGGAATTGGCACTAGGCCTTCGGTTAATAGGTTAGTCCCAAAAATAATATTAAAGAGCATATTAAAGCCCATTAAACATCCAAAACAGATAATATAATAGCATGGAACAATCAAAAATTATAGATACATTAGAGACGTATCAAGCGTCCCCAAGCTTAATTCCTACTCGTCCTCGAGTAGGTAAATGATAAAAACAGAATTTTTGATGTGGAATGCTACCTAGCATATTTATCAAAGCAACTTTCTTTATTGTGGCATGAATGTTCAGATCCGAAAGATTCAAGACAAAAGTTTAATATTGACATAAAAATAATAATACTTCAAGCATACTAACAAAGCAATTATGTCTTCTCAAAATAACATAGCCAAAGAAAGCTCATTCCTACAAAATCATATAGTTTGGCTATACTCCATCTTCGTCGCACAAAATATTCAAATCATGCACAACCCCGATTTTAGCCAAGCAATTGTTTCATACTTTAGTATTCTCAAACTTTTTCAACGTTCGCGCAATATATGAGCGTGAGCCATGGACATAGCATATAGGTGGAATAGAATGGTGGTTGTGGAGAAGACAAAAAGAGGAAGATGGACTCACATCAATTAGGCATATTCATGGGCTATGCAGATGCTCATCAATAGATATCAATGTGAGTGAGTAGGGATTGCCATGCAACGGATGCACTAGAGCTATAAATGTATGAAAGCTCAACAAAAGAAACTAAGTGGGTGTGCATCCAACTTGCTTACTCATGAAGACCTAGGGAATTTGAGGAAGCCCATCGTTGGAATATACAAGCCATGTTCTATGATGAAAAATTCCCACTAGTAATATGAAAGTGACAACATAGGATACTCTCTATCATGAAAACCATGGTGCTATTATGAAGCACAAGTGTGGAAAAAGATAGTAACATTGTCACTTCTCTCTTTTTCTCTCATTTTTCTTATTTTTCCTTTTTTGGGGCTCTTTGGCCTCTTTTTTTGGTGGGCTTCTTTGGCCTCTTTTATTTTTGATAACCTCACATGGGACAATGTTCTAATAATGATGATCATCACACTTCTATTTACTTACAACTCGATATTACAACTGGATACTAGAACAAAGATATGACTCTATATGAATGCCTCCGGCGGTGTACCAGGATGTGCAATGAATCAAGACTGACATGTATGAAAAAATTATGAATGGTGGCCTTGCCACAAATACGATGTCAACTACATGATCATGCAAGGCAATATGACAATGATGGAACGTGTCATAATAAACAGAACAGTGGAAAGTTGCATGGCAATATATCTCGGAATGTCTATGGGAATGACATAATAGGTAGGTATGGTGGCTGTTTTGAGGAAGGTATATCGTGGGTGTATGGTACCCGCGAAAGTTACGCGGTACTAGAGAGGCTAGCAATGGTGGAAGGGTGGGAGTGCGTATAATCCATGGACTCAACATTAGTCATAAAAAACTCACATACTTATTGAAAAAATCTACAAGTCATCAAAAAACAAGCACTACACGCATGCTCCTAGGGAAAGGGTTGGTAGGAGTTAACCATTGCGCGATTCCGACCTCCACATAAAGGAAGACAATCAAAGAAATACTTCATGCTTCAAATTTGTTACACAACGGTTACCATGCGTGCATGCTACGGGACTTGCAAACCTTAACACAAGTATTTCTCAAATTCACAATTACTCAACTGGCATGACTCTAATTTCACCATCCTTATATCTCAAAACAATCATCAAGCATCAAACTTCTCATAGTATTCAACGCACTTTATATCATAGTTTTTTATTATACTATCTTGGATGCCCATCATATTAGGACTAATTTTATAGCCAAAGCAAATTACCATGCTGTTCTGAAAGACTCTTAAGATAATATAAGCGAAGCGTGAGAGATCAATGATTTCTATAAAATAAATCCACCACCGTCATCTAAAAATATATAAGTCAAGCACTAGAGCAAAATTATCTAGCTCAAAAGATATTATTGAAGCATATAGAGTATTCTAATAAATTGCGATTCATGTGTGTCTCCCCCAAAAGGTGTGTACATCAAGGATGATTGTGGTAAACTAAAAAGCAAAGACTCAAATCATACAAGACGCTCCAAGCAAAACACATATCATGTGGTGAATAAAAATATAGCCTCAAGTAAAGTTATCGATAGACGAAGACGAAAGAGGGGATGCCTTCCGGGGCATCCCCAAGCTTAGGCTTTTGGTTGTACTTGAATTTTACATTGGGGTGCCTTGGGCATCCCCAATCTTAGGCTCTTGCCACTCCTTATTCCAAAATTCATCAAATCTTTACCCAAAAACTTGAAAACTTCACAACACAAAACTTAACAGAAAATCTCGTGAGCTCCATTAGTATAAGAAAACAAACCAGCACTTTAAAGTACTATAATGAACTCAGTCTTTATTTATATTGGTGGTAAACCTACTGTATTCCAACTTCTCTATGGTTCATACCCCCCGATGCTACTCGTAGATTAATCAAAATAAGCAAACAACAAACGAAAAACATAATCTGTCGAAAACAGAACAGTGTGTAGAAATCTGTAACTTTCGAATACTAATGTAACTCCAAAAATTCTGAAATAAATTGGTGGACGTGAGGACTTTTTCTATTATTCATCTGCAAAAAGTATCAACATAAAATCACTCTCCAGTAAAACATTGCAGCTAATCTCGTGAGCACAATAGTTTCTGTTTTTTACAGCAAGATCGCAAAGACTTCACCCAAGTCTTCCCAAAGGTTCTACTTGGCACAAACACTAATTAAAATATAAAACCACATATAAACAAAAGCTACATGAATTATTTATTACTAAACAGAAGCAAAAAGAAAATAAAATAAAATTGGGTTGCCTCCCAACAAGCGCTATCATTTAACACCCCTAGCTAGGCATAAGAACGCAAATAGATCTAGGTATTATCATCTTTGGTATGCAATCCATAAGTGGCTCTCATAATAGATTCATAAGGCAATTTAATTTTCTTCCTAGGAGTGTGTTCCATGCCTTGCCTTAACGGAAATTGGAATCTAATATTTCCTTCTTTCATGTCAATAATTGCACCAATCGTTCTAAGGAAAGGTCTACAAAGAATAATAGGACATGTAGGATTGCAATCTATATCAAGAACAATGAAATCTACGGGCACATAATTCCTAATTGAAACAATAAGAACATCATTAATCCTTCCCATAGGTTTCTTAATGGTGGAATCCGCAAGACGCAAATTTAAAGAACAATCATCAAATTCACGAAAACCTAGCACATCACACAAGGTTTTTGGAATCGTGGAAACATTAGCACCCAAATCACACAAAGCATAGCATTCATAATCTTTAATATTAATTTTAATAGTAGGTTCCCACTCATGATAAAGTTTTCTAGGGATAGAAACTTCTAGTTCAAACTTTTCTTCATAGGATTGCATTAAAGCATCAACGATATGTTTAGTAAAAGCTTTATTTTGATTATAAGCATGAGTAGAATTTAACACGGACTGCAACAAGGAAATACAATCTATCAAAGAGCAATTATCATAACTAAATTCCTTGAATTCCAAAATAGTAGGTTCATTGCTATATAAAGTTTTGACCTCTTCAATCCCACTTTTATTAATTTTAGCATCAAGATCTAAAAACTCCGAATCATTGGGACGCCTTTTATTTAAAGTCGACTTATCTCCAGTCCCATCTTTATCAAGATTCATATTGGAAAGCAAAGATTTAATAGGAGTCACATTAATCACTTTTAAATCTTCATCATTATTATCATAAAAACTAGAAGAACACGCTTTCACAAAGTAATGTTTTTTAGCATGCATCCTGTCGGTTCTTTCTTTGCACTCGTCAATGGAAATTCTCATGGCTTTGGGTGACTCATTGATGTCATGCTTAGGTGGAATAGATCTAAGTTTCAAAGAATCAATGTCAAGAGAAATTCTATCCACGTTCCTAGCCAAATCATCAATCTTATGCAATTTTTATCCAATCATAGAATTAAAACTCATTTATGAAATCATAAATTCCTTAACACTATTCTCAAAATAAGAGGTCATCTTATTATAATTTCCATAGGAATTGTTGTAGGAATTTGCATAATTATTGGAGGAATTACTAGGAAAAGGCCTAGTATTAAAGTTTCCTCTATAAGCATTGTTACCAAAATTAGTCCTACCAACAAAATTCACATCCATAGATTCATTAGTATTATCAATCAAAGTGGATAAGGGTATATCATTAGGATCAACATTAGCACCCTTGCAAGCAAACAATTTCATAAGCTCATCCATCTTTCCACTCGAAACATTAATTTCTTCAATTGCATGCACTTTTTTACTAGTGGAAGATCTTTTAGTGTGCCATTGAGAATAGTTAACCATTTTATTATCTAGGAGTTTAGTAGCTACTCCTAAAGTGATTTCCATAAAAGTACCTCCCGCGGCCGAATCTAAGAGATTTCTAGAAGCAAAGTTCAAACCGGCATAAAAAATTTGTATAATCATCCATAGATTCAAACCATGCGTGGGACAATTTCTTATCATAAGTTTCATCCTCTCCCAAGATTGTGCTACATGCTCATGATCAAGTCGTTTGAAATTCATAATATCGTTCCTAAGGGAGATGATCTTAGTGGGAGGAAAATACTTGGCAATAAAACAATCTTTGCACTTATCCCATGAATCAATACTATTTTTAGGCAAAGAAGAAAACAAAGTTTTGGCCCGATCTCGTAGTGAGAACGGGAATAGTTTTAATTTAACAAGATCATTATCTACATCTTTTTTCATTTGCATATCGCATAAATCTACAAAAAAAATCAGATAAGATGCGGCATCTTCACTAGGAAGGCCTGAAAATTGATCTTTCATGACTAGATTCAATAAAGCAGCATTGATTTCACAAGATTCTGCATTAGTAGCGGGAGCAATCGGGATGCAAATAAAATCATTATTATTGGTGTTGGAAAAGTCACATAATTTGGTGGTATCTTGAGCCATCATGACAAAGCAAGCAATCCAACACACAAGCACACAAAAAGCAAGCGAACACGACGAACGGAAGAGAGGCAAAGAAAAAGGCAAAGGTTTTCGAAAATTGTTTTAGAAGTGGGGGAGAGGAAAACGAGAGGCGAATGACAAATAATGTAATGCGAGGGAGAAGAGTTTGTGATGGGTACTTGGTATGTCTTGACTTGAGTGTAGATCTCCCCGGCAACGGTGCCAAAAATCCTTCTTGCTACCTCTTGAGCATGCGTTGGTTTTCCCTTGAAGAGGAAAGGGTGATGCAACAAAGTAGTGTAAGTATTTCCCTCAGTTTTTGAGAAACAAGGTATCAATCCAGTAGGAGATAACACGCAAGTCACCTAGTACACGCACAAACAATCAAGAACCTTGCAACCAACGCGATAAAGGGGTTGCCAATCCCTTCACGACCACTCGCAAAAGTGAGATTTGATAAAGATAATAAGATAAATATTTTTGATATTTTTGTTGTATAGATTGGAAAGTAAAGATTGCAAAATAAAATAAATAGGAAACTAGACTTGTAGATCGGAAGCTTATATGATAGAAAATAGACCTGGGGGCCATAGGTTTCAATAGTGGCTTCTCTCAAGATAGCATAAATTACGATGGGTGAACAAATTACTACCGAGCAATTGATAGAAAAGCGCTTATTTATGTGAATATCTAGGCAATGATCATGAATATAGGCATCACGTTTGTGTCAACTAGACCAAAATTATTCTGCATCTGCTACTATTACTCCACACATCGACCGACATCCAGCATGCATCTAGAGTATCACGTTCATAAGAACAGAGTAATGCATTAAGCAAGATGACATGATGTAGAGGGATAAACTCAAGCAATATGATATAAACCCCGTATTTTTATCCCCGATGGCAACAATACAATATGTGCCTTGCTTCCCCTACTATCATTGGGAAAGGACACCGCAATATTGAACCCAAAGCTAATCACTTCTCCCATTGCAAGAACGATCAATCTAGTAGGCCAAACTAAACCAATATTTCGAAGAGACTTAAAAAGATATCAAATCATGCATATAAGAATTTAGAGAAGAACCAAATATTATTCTTAGATAAACTTGATCATACATCCACAGTTCATCGAATCTTGGCAAACACACCGCAAAAGAATATTACATCGAATAGATCTCCAAGAACATCGAGGAGAACTTTGTATTGAGAATCAAAGAGAGAGAAGAAGCCATGTAGCTAATAACTATGGACCCGAAAGTCTGTGGTAAACTACTCACATATCATCGGAGAGGCTATAGTGTTGATGTAGAAGCCCTCTGCGATCTATTCCCCCTTCGGCGGAGCACCGGAAAAGGCCCCAAGATGGGATCTCACGGGTACAAAAGGTTGCGGCGGTGGAAAAGTGGTTTCGTGGCTCTCCCTGATGTTTATAGGGTATAAGAGTATATATAGGCGAAAGAAGTACGTCGATGGAGCTACGAGGGGCCCACGAGGGTGGGGGCGCGCCTACCCCGTGGGCGCGCCCTCCTGCCTCGTGGCTGCCTTGTGGCGTTCCAGACTTCATCTCCAAGTCTACTAGTTTGGTTTCGGTCCACGAAAGATCCTCCCGAAGGTTACGTTCCATTTGGACTCCGTTTGGTATTCCTTTTCTGCAAAACACTGAAACAGGCAAAAAAAAACAGGAACTGGCACTGGGCCTTCGGTTAATAAGTTAGTCCCAAAAATAATATAAAAGAGCATATTAAAGCCCATTAAACATCCAAAACAGATAACATAATGGCATGGAACAATAAAAAATTATAGATACGTTTGAGACGTATGAGGGCTCAAGCCGACCGCTGGGCTGCCTGGCCCGTCCAAGAAGCCTCGATTGCCCACGAAGACCTCAACTCCACACTCCAGGCGGCCCGCATGCCACCCAGCACCGCCGGACATGGGCGGCGTGGACAGGCGCCTCCCGCTCTCACTCCACGACGCGCGCGCGCCGCTGCGCGCTCGTCAAACTACACTGCAGCGATGGCGCCATACACCAGACGGGGATAGGCGAACACGCGGGCCGCACTCATCGTGGCCCGAGAGCTGCTACGATGCTGGCTGGCTGAGGGCGGCCGCGACATGCTACTGGAGCACGCCGCTAAACTATTGGACGCAGCTTCCAGAGGTACGCCGCCTTTCTACACTATGCTGACGCCTCAGGTTGTGGTGGAAGCGCGCGCAATGACCCGGCGAGCACGCGCGTCCCCTGGAGCGCTAGGGGGGCCAAAAGGCACCAACATGGACCCTGGCGCAGCCGGCCCAACCTCGGCAGCACCGTCGCCAGGAGCGGCAGCAGCATGCAGTCTGCCGCGAGGACACGCCGGGATGTCACCCAGCTGCTACCATGGCCAGGGGCCACGGTTAGTGGCTCAAGGCGCGAGGCACCCATAGGATGGTTCTGGTGGAGCAACCAAGCAGGCCTATGTGCCTCACATGGTGAACCTGGAGAGCGCAATGGGGGAAGGCCTTGGGTCATATCCCGCGCCAGGATGGGACGGCGGTACGCACGAGGCGGAGGTGCCCCGCGAGTAGCCCGAGAGCCTCACCGACCCCATCAGCGACGACGACGGTAGGGTACAACCAGTAACTTGGGAGCAGGCGTATACTAACCATGGGCTGCAGGAGAACAAGCCTACGGCGGCAGTCGGAGACCCCAGAGCGGCAGCTCCGCTCCTGGCGGGAGTGGCGCGCTGGGGGCTGCGCGGGGGGAGCCAAGAGCCAGAGCCTTCCTCGCGTTACATGGAGCAAGGCACAACATGGAGGTAGGCCTTCTGCCGGGGAAGGCGCTGGAGGCCCCCCCCC
>LR738715.1:288270175-288284696 GCA_902687465.1 Secale cereale | reverse complement strand
GCCCCCCCCCCCCCCCCCGACAGAGGGCCCGTGGTTGCCGAGGGCGCCGCTAGCGTCCTCCTTGCCCCTTGGTCTCGTCCTGGTTTCCGGACGCCCCAACGATGTTCGGGAGCGGCGCAGGGCGGGGCCCTCGCCTGGTGATATGAAGCAAGGCTCACGCCTGTGAAGGTCTCCGCCCGTGACACTCTCACGTAATAATGTGTGGGGCTGTACACTCCCCGGAGTCTCCGGAGAGCCGCCCTCGGGCCTCGGGGTTCCCGCCCATGTCCTAGTGGAAGCACCATGCTCCGCGCTGGCCGTCGACACTGTCCCCCAATGACTATGCTCATAGCCAGTGAATGCACTTAGCTCCGCGCTGGTGGAAGACAAGAAGATCAGCTAGGTGCCGGATGCGGCCATTTTCTCTTGCCCCCTTTTCTGTAGGTTGATTCGCTACGCTTTTTGAATTGGACTTGGAGTCTCTTTTTCTCTCAAGCTTGGGGGGATCTTCTCATGATTTGTGTCGATTCCTTGCGTTTTGGTTGTGAGCTTTGTTTTGGGGCTCATGTCCGCCACCTAGCGAGCGGCTCGCAGGTGGACCTGGGTGTATTACATGCATGACATCCCCGCTCGGCGAGCCCACCAGCAGCGAGCGCCCCAGGATCAAGAGTACCATTGCCACGGCATTGCCGCACGCGCACGCTGCCCTGACATGGCATTCGCTTCTCGCGAAGCCCCCTCAGGCGAAACGACTGGCCCCTCAGGAGATCTAAAATCTGGTGGGCCACCAAGAGGGCCCCCTCGGGAGTAAGACGCACTGGCCACCTTAGGACGCACCCAAGCCTGCTGGGATCAAGATGAGTCTTAGCCGTGACCCAGGTCAGGAACTCACGGGCCCAGAAAGCAAGTTTCCAAATCTGGCTTAAAGGAAGAATATAAATTACATACGCAAAGGGGGGGGCACCCCCTCCAAAATACTCTCACACCCTGCGAGGCCGTGTCCAAGTCCTTGTATACAAGTTCTAGTGGACGAACGCGGGCTGCTACCTCTTGAGCATGCGTTGGTTTTCCCATGAAGAGGAAAGGGTGATGCAGCAAAGTAGTGTAAGTATTTCCCTACGTTTTTTAGAACCAAGGTATCAATCCAGTAGAAGACTACACGCAAGTCGCCTAGTAGCTGCACAAACAATCAAGAACCTTGGAACCAATGCGATAAAGGGGTTTTCAATCCCTTCACGGCCACGTGCAAAAGTGAGATATGATAAAGATAATAAGATAAGTATTTTTGGTATTTTTGTTGTATAGATTGAAAAATAAAGATTGCAAAATAAATAGTAAACTAGAATTGTAGATCAAAAACTTATATGATGTAAAGTAGACCCTGGGGCCATAGGTTTGACTAGTGGCTTCTTTCATGATAGCATATATTACGGTGGATGAACAAATTACTGCCGAGCAATTGATAGAAAAGCGCATAGGTATGAGAATATCTAGGCATGATCATGAACATAGGCATCACGTCCGTGTCAAGTAGACCGAAACGATTCTGCATCTACTACTATTACTCCACACATCCACCGCTATCCAGCATGCATCTAGAGTATTAAGTTCATAACAACGGAGTAACGCCTTAAGCAGGACGACATGTTGTAGAGGGATAAACTCAAGCAATATGGTATAAACCCCATCTTTTCATCCTCGATGGCAACAAGACAATACGTGTCGGTTCCCTTCTTGTTACTGGGATCGAGCACCGCAAGATTGAACCCAAAGCTAAGCACTTCACCCATTGCAATAAAGATCAATCTAGTAGGCCAAACCAATCTAATAATTCGAAGAGACTTGCAAAGATATAAAATCATGCATATAAGAATTTAGAGAAGAACCAAATATTGTTCATAGATAATCTTGATCATAAACCCACAATTCATCAGATCTCGACAAACACACTGCAAAAAGAATTACACCGAATAGATCTCCAAGAACATCGAGGAGAACTTTGTATTGAGAACCAGAGAGAGCGAAGAAGCAATCTAGCTAATAACTATGGACCCGAAGGTCTGTGGTAATCTACTCACACATCATCGGAGAGGCTATGGTATTGATGTACAAACCCTCCGTGATCGAATCCCCCTCCGGCGGAGCGCCGGAAACGGCCCCAAGATGGGATCTCATGGGTACAAAAGGTTGCGGCGGTGGAAAAGTGGTTTCGTGGTTCCCTGGATGCTTTCAGGGTATAAGAGTATATATAGGCGAAAGAAGTAGGTCGGTGGAGCTACGAGGGGCCCATGAGGGTGGGGGCGCGCCTACCCCCTGGGTGTGCCCTCCTGCCTCGTGGTCGCCTCGTTGCTTCCTTGACTTCCACTTCAAGTCTCCTAGATTGCGTTTGTTCCAAGAAAGATCCTCGCGAAGGTTTCGTTCCGTTTGGACTCCGTTTGATATTCTTTTTCTGCGAAACACTGAAATATTCAAAAAAAAATAGTGTCAGGACCCCGATCCTAAGTCACACAGGTCTAGCCTGTAACACATCATATCACTTTGCGGCCTCACGCACGGTATCCCCACGGGTGCCCCCTTACCTGGCCCGGGACTGTTTGCGCATTTTGGCACACGTATATGATAGTGTCGCTAGCATCCATATGATAGAGAACCCGGGCCGACATGACTAGTTATAAACCAAAAGTGGCGCTAAATTATAGAGACAGGCATACATGACCCAGCAACGAATGTGTTGGTCATCAACGTATGAACCCAAGTCGTAGCAAGCTACAAGGACTTAAAGGAACAACGCGTGACATTTCCCCTAAGGGACAGACACATGAACGAAGAATGACACATGCCGGCCAGCCTAAGTGTTCCGGAGCAGTAGCAAGCTACCAAGTCTTAGTGGAAGCACTAGGCTGGCCGGCATGTGTCCTTCTTCGTTCCTGTGTCAGTCCCTTAGGGGAAATGTCACGCGTTGTTCCTTTAAGTCCTTGTAGCTTGCTACTACTTGGGTTCATACGTTGATGACCGACACGTTCGTTGCTGGGTCATGTATGCCTGTCTCTGTAATTTAGCGCCACTTTTGGTTTATAACTAGTCATGTCGGCCCGGGTTCTCTGTCATATGGATGCTAGCGATACTATCATATACGTGTGCCAAAATGCGCAAACGGCCCCGGGCGAGGTAGGTGGCACCCGTGGGGATACCGTGCGTGAGGCCGCAAAGTGATATGATGTGTTACAGGCTAGACATGTCTGACTTAGGATCGGGGTCCTGACAGCTTTGGTATCAGAGCCTGACTGCCTGTAGGATTAGTAAGCCAAACTGGTCGAAGTCGTGTCTAGAAACTCTTTAGTTATAATAAGGGAATTGATTGTGGAAGGGAACGTAAGGCTCTTTTTACTCCTTTACCCTATGCCCTTCTGATCTGAGTTGTCCTCTTCTTCTGCGGGGTTAAGAAACTAGGCTTCTCAGTCTATTTATCAGGATCACGTTAATGTGGATTCAACTCTCAGTTCAGTCTCAAGTACTTCTGTTTGTTAAACTATTGGTCTCAGAACCTTGACATTATGATGTTGAGTGGTTCTGCTATTTTGTGCATGGGTTTCAAAAGTCCTGTCGAGCATTTACAACCGTTATGCTGTCCGAGTCATCCCAGGTTTCTAATAGTCTGATGCATTTGCAAATCCCTTCTCCCTGTATCCGATGTCCTTTTAGGCCAGATTAACCACACTAGTCGGTGTGCGGAGGTACTCTGTTACCTCGACATATATGTTGGAGTTATTATTATGACCCTAGGTGTCTAACGTATCACCCAGTAACTTAGCCATGCTTTGTGTTCCCAGTGTGATGATTCTGGCCTTCATTCTCGAAAGCATCCCGCGATGCCATTTTAATAGTAGGTATTCTATTCCTGGGTCTCTGAACCCGAGATTCACCCTACTTACCTCATGTTTATAGTGTTGCTAGTTCCTTTAGGATATTATTAACCTTTGCATTAGTCCTCGAGGTCCATGGTATTTCCTTCTTCCAAATACTACGAACCGTTTATGGCAGAAGTTCTTTGAACCAAAAGATCACAACCAGAGTGCTCCTGACGAGTTCTCAATTCTATGATGTGACTCTACCAGTTCCACCCTCCTGCATGGGTTATCCAGAAGAAATGTTGAACTTGGTTCGATATGCTAATCTATGCATCCACAACTCAGAAAGTTATATGCTTCTTGAGTAGTTCCTCTTTAGTTGTCTTCTGACCCTCGTCTATCTATTGACAGTCAAGAGTATGCGTGCATTCGTTCATCGATGCCTATTACTCTTGTGGTCCATCAAGCCATTCTATTCCGGAATGACTAGGAGAAACAAATTCCAGTAGCTCATCCATATCCAGGATTGGGTCAAAGTAGCTGTATCTCGCAGATCAAAATGCCAAACCAGCTTTTGATTCTGTTCTACCTTGGAGTATTACCATCCTTATATCAAGGATGTCATGGGAATTGCGCACCATTCTATGAACTCTTGATATAGTGATACTTCTCGCCCTCATTATTCATTTCTCGGTCCCCGTGTTATTGTAATTGGAACGCCGACAAGTGAATCATGATGTGTGAAATCTATACTCCTAGCAACTCCGTTGCTTGGTAGATAAATGGACAATAACCTCATTCTTAGCGTGTTGATTATTGAATCATCACCCTAAGGTTGATAGCGCTATCTAGTCCTTATTTCCGGTGCACTCCTCAATCAATGAGTTACGATTGTGCCAATCCCTCACTCTTGTGATCATATCATCTTGCCCTGAAAAGCAAGATTGTTTGCGAGCTTAGTAACATATCGGTGGTTCATGATTTTCCGAATATCTTCTCGGAAGTATCACCAGGTTGTCACCTGACCGCTATGTTGAGCTTGTGATCAAGTTGGTATTCTTGTAAACCATCCTTTCTCCAAGAATCTGTGTCGGATACCCCGGGCAAGTTGGTTAAGCTAAACAACAACCTGGAGAGTTGGAAGATAAAAGCTTGTCCGACTCATTTCATTCCAAAGGGATATCTTTGTGTGTATGTGTTGAAGAAAGATGATATCTTCATTGATTGATCCCCGTGGTCAATTGTTGGATATATTGTCTTATCAAAGCCTTGATTTGAGTGTGGGTTATCGTCAAATCAAATCAGAACCAACGATGGTCTTAATGTTGTCTGCTTGAGCATACACCATTATATCTTTTGGTCTGACCAATGCTATCATCGTGTTCACACAATTGTGGAACTCCAATTATATGGAAACCTGGATGAATTGTTGTTGAGCCCATCAGCAACATTGTTATCTTCTCCATGATCTGTGTTGAACATCCAGCTAGTATTGGAAACTTTTATAAGCATTATCTTCATGACCCGTTCGTGAAGCATATGTTCGGATGAAAGAAGAGACTTCCTCTAATTCATGTGCATTTGATGCAAGTTGCCGCCATGAATTCGAGGAAGCATGTTTTTACCTCCTATGGAACCATCCCAAGTCAGTTATGCACGTGCGAAGTATTCTGTGGTCTGTTAGACTCATCATCTTCATTCTATATGAATTCTGTAGCACACCAATCCACTAACTGATTTGTTCAAGGAAAAGGAGTTGTTGTGCTATCCTAGATCATGCACAAGATTCCGATATCCTCAATGATGGTTCCCCACCTGAATCCGATAGTGTTTTATTGTAAGACTGCCATGTGATCATGTTGTCTGGAACAGCGTGTTCACATGTTTGTACCAGAACCAGCTCATGTTTTGGATCTTACTACCGCAGTCCATTTGCCGAGAATCTCGCAACATCGTCTCGTCGATTTGGGTTGCAAACTTTCATTTTTCTTTCTAGACTCGATGAGTCTGGAATATCCTGACACCAACCAGAACTGAATCTCAGGCAGATATGATGATTGGAGCATTTTCCAAGAACTATAATATTGGTCTCTCGATAACTGGTAAAGTGGATGTCGTGGCCAACACACCGAGCTAGAAGACCTATTGTTGTAGAATCTTGATTGAAGAAGTTGGCCACCTCCCCATAAGGATTTCGTAGGATTTACTCCCTAGTTGTTCCTTATGGATTTTTGTGCTCTTGAAGTCCGACCTTTTACTTGACGTTCTAGGTACCAAACCATTTTAATAAATGGGTTGCGCTAGCACATCAAGGAGAACATTGGAAGCGGAGTGCTAAATGTCTCTCGGTCGATCATCCAGATTTTGCCCCTTGACTGCGCTAAGGTGAAATCTAAGAAAGTGTTATCGTCCTTTGCATCTGCATCGTCCATCGTTATTCATCATGGTCGTATGTTGTGTTGTCAGCACCATTGGCACGGATAATGGTAAAACCTTGATGATTATGGAAATGCTCAAGTTCTTGAGAGCACGCACAAGCACTAGGTGTTATCACTGGCACTAACCGGGATTGCTCCCAGTGTTCTTGGTTATGCTATAACCTCTCAAAGAGTAGATTCACTCTCTGCTGTTGGGTTTCTTCCCAGTTACCAGAATCATTCCCAACATTTGCATTTTGTTCCCAGCTTGCACCGCCAATGTGCCATTTTACCATGGGTTCCATCCATTTCCGATGATAAGCAAAATCATCCCTTGTGTTGTCTTCAACAAGGTAGTCCACATCATCCATTCTAGCCCGAGAATGTCATTCTTTCGGACTCCTTCAAATGATCGATTGAGATTTGCCTCAGACTGGTATAAAGGAGTTTCAATGATCTATGTATCAAAAGTAATTCTTTCTATGAGTCACCTCCTCTAAGGTGCCCCACTATAGAATCATGGCAAGTTAACTCCTCGCTATGTTGACAACCGTTCACCACCTTCTTAAGTGTGGAACTATCGCCGATCCAGTGAACCTTCGTCATCCGTTTCATTCCATCACTCTATATGTATGCTTCGTGTCTCGGCTCGAGAGTTGTTCCTACGTCTCATTTCGTAAGTTGATCTTGTGATCATTAAGACGATCCATCCTTGCAGAGCTGTCTCTTTCCTCATGTTGGATGAAGATCCCAAAAACAAAGACATCAAGATCAATATGAAGCAATGTGTCAAGAAGATTGTGTTAGTTTGTGTCCCCTCTGATTTCTTACCTCATGTCTTGAATCTCGGGACGAGATTCTTGTTTAGTGGGGGTGAGTTGTTACATCCCTAGCCTTACCTTGCACTAGGCTAGCACTTGTCTGTTGCATCATGTTTAAGTTTTCCAGAAAGTTGAAATGGGGTTTGGTTAAACCCTAGCACCAAAAGAACTCAACTAGGTTCAACCTAAAAAAAAAATTCATTGACCCAAAATGCCTTTGAAAATGTTCATGATTTTTGAATTGGTCGAGAACCTCGGTCAAAAATGGTGCACACTTTTATAGGGCCATTCTGGATTTTTGAATTAAATCTTAAAGTATTTGTATTTGGGCATTTAAATGATATATACTATTTTAAATGTCCAAATATTCATGAACTAAAATGTTTACTGTTGGAAATAATCCAAATAGTAGCCTCAAGCAGTTTCATGAATTTTGAGCTTGTGTTAGTATTTTATTTAAAGACAAAAACAAATGCATAAAATAGACAACAGAAACAAATTAGAAAAGAGAGAGAGAACACTTACTTGGGCCACTTACCTGGCCTGGCCCAGCATGGCCCAGCCCAACAGGCCGATGCCAGTCCTCCTCCTCCTCTCGCGAGAAGGACGGAGGGCGTGTGCCCGCGGCACGCCGGCCGCTTCCACCGCGACGCCTGAGACCTTCTGATCATGCCATGAAGACGTCCACGCCCCCCTCGGTGCTCCTCACCTCCCCGCACTCTCTTTCCCCTCCTCCTCATCTCTATCTCACTACAACAGAGTAACCGAGCGGAGCTCGTCGCCGCCGTTCGTCGTAGCCACGTCCACCGTCCACCTCTCGCCTCGCCGACGCGCCCAGAAGCTCCGCCTCGTCCCTCTCTTCCTCCTCATCGAGCCTCCCGACGCCGGAAGCCCCTGGACGCCGTCTGCACCATCGTTCCCCTCGTTGGCCGCCGAAGATCGTCGCCGCCGATTCGCTTCCTCCGGTGCCTCCCCGAGCCCGCTTCAACGCCCACTGCAACCGCCGTGAGCCCCTGTTCGTCTTCCCCCACCCCGTTCTCCCTCTCTCTCACCGTAGCTACTGCACCACCGGCAACCGCACGCGCCGCCGCCGACGTGCTCTCGGCCATCTTCTGGTCCGGTCGTCTTGTCCAATTTGCTCACCGCCTCGCGTAGGTTCCGTAGGTGCCAAGCACACGTAGCGAAGACCATCGCAGCCTCATCGCCGTGCGCACCCGAACGCCGGCCGCCGCTGCGAGCTTGATTCCGGCGAGCTCTGGCCACCCTAGCTCCAACCGCCGCCACCACTGGATGCGCACGAGCCCCAGCTCGCCGTAGAGCCCAACCGCGGCTCAAACCGCGGCCTGTAGGCAAAACCCGAGCACCGCCGCCACGTTTGGCCTCGCCGGCATCGATCCATCGCCGGGATTAGCCCGTTTGACCTGGGGTTTTACTCGCCTGTGTCAATGACATGTGGGGCCAGCTTCTAGTTAATTTTGGATTAGTGCCAAAATTAATACTAACTTGTCTGTTTAAGTAAATGAGTCGCTGACTGGTGGACCCAGGCCCCACTGATAGTTTAGTTAGTGTTAACTTAAAGCTAACTAACCTTTTTAGTTAGTTGTGTCACTGACGTGTGGACCCCACACGTCAGATTTGACCTGACCACCTTGTTGACTCGCTGACGTCACACAGACGTCATGCTGACGCGATAAATATTTTCTGAAATTAAAATAAATCAGAAAATGATTTTTGAATTTCAGAAAATACCCCAAACTTCCAAAAATCACAGAAAATAATCTATAACTCCAATGAAAATAAGTCTTATATGAAAAATGATCAGAAAAATTCAAGGAATCTGTTTATGAAATTTCATGCATGTTTGAACAACTTGCAACCACTGTTTAGGACAGTTTGAATAAATGACATTTGAATAATCACATATGAAGTTTGAATTTGAACCTTTGTTTCAAACCAACTTCATTTAATATGGTTGCTAGTTGCATTAGCTCAATCAACAACATATTGCCATGTCATGAACATGCATCATATTGTCGCATTGCATTAATTGTGTTCTCTCTTGTTTGCCGGTGTTTGTCCCCTCTCAGTAGACGTGTTCCGACGATGTGATCGATGACACTGATGAAGACACAGTGATATCTTCAGAAGTGCCAGGCAAGCAAAACCCCGTTGAGCATTCTGATGCAATCCCACTCTCTCGCTCTTGCTCTCTTTTATTGCATTAGGACAACAACGCCTCAACTGTTACCTGCTGCGGTAGTTGAACCCCTTTCCTCTACATGACCTGTCATTGCCACAGTAAATAGTTGAAACCCACTAGCATGAGTAGGAGTTGTTTGAGCCATGTTGTGCCTACTCATTCATGCTTTCTAATTATGCATGCTATTGCTTAGAGTTGGGTCAGGTCTGATTCATCGGGGATGAATTGGAATGTGGTGAACATGTCCTATTGTTGAGAGCTAAGTGTGTGAACACGATTTGGTAAAGGTAGCGATGAGAGGCCATGTAGGAGTACATGGTGGGTTGTCTCATTGCAGCCGTCCTCAGGAACTGAGTTATGTGTTTGTGATCCATGACCAGTTACTACCATACATTGGGCCCGAAACGAATGGACCCTCTCGACTTATTAACTGCCCTTGTCCTCTGTCCAGGAGTTGCAACTAGTTTCTGGTGTTTGTAGTTTACTGGAGGTCGTGCGCAGCGCTGACCCTCGGGGTGGGCTGTGACGCGGCAGGTACTTGGCACGGTGTACCGGTCGCCCGTTTGGTGACTCGGGAACCCTGTACACATCGTTTGGGGCCGTGAACGACACCCTAGCCGGATCTCACCATGGATGGAACCCAAATAGGCGATAAACATGGACTAGAGACTTGTGTGGTTAGTTAGGTTGTGGCCGACACCCTCGCTGGGCTTCCGCTTGAAGGTTGCCGAGTACGTGCCATGTAAACGACGATAAGTGGTGAGAGCGTGTGTGAAGAAGTACACCCCTGCAGGGTTATAAATGATCTATTCGAATAGCCGTGTCCGCGGTAATGGACTTCTGGGTTACCTGTACAGTTCATAGACAAGTGGAAGTGGATACTCTAAAACGCGCAAGTTAAGCGTGAGTGCTATGGATGACCTTCTTGTAGGGAGACGGGAGCGGATCCATAGTGGTGTATTGATTGGTGAATATGTGGACTCGTGTGCGCCACCTCAAAAGAGTTACTTGCAGTCGTAATTCAGGATAGCCACCGAGTCAAAGTTGGCTTGCTGCAGTCAAACTCCACCACCCCTTTGTTGATACTGATGCATATGTAGCTAGTTCTGATGTAAGTCTTGCTGAGTACCTCTGTACTCACGTTTGCTTAATTTATGTTTTTGCACGGAGACTTCAGTCTCACTAGTGGTTCCGCGTGGACTTCGACGTTTAGCTTGTTACCTCAGCTATGATCTTGCACCCTTGGGAGGGTCTTGTAGATAGTCAGGCTTCTCAGCCTTTTTCATTTGTAGTTGTCTGTACTCAGACATGTTATGCTTCCGTTGCCTGTATGCTCTGTATGTTGGGTCATGTGACCTCTGTTTGTAATAAATGTTATGATGGCTCTTCTGGGCCTTTATCTATATGAGTTGTTGAGTTATGTTGTGATGCCATGTTGTACAGCACATACTTGCATGTTATGCGTACGTGTAATGTGTATTGCTATGTGTGTGATCCGACACCTAGTTGTTTACCCTTGGTAGCCTATCTTATACGAAAATGCCTCCTAGTGCTTCCACTGAGCGTTGGTAGCTTGCTACTGCTCCGGAACAATTAGGCTGGCCGGCATGTGTCCTTCTTCGTTCCTGTGTCTGTCCCTTAGGGGAAATGTCACGCGTTGTTCCTTGAAGTCCTTGTAGCTTTCTACGACTTGGGTTCATACGTTGATGACCGTCACGTTCGTTGCTGGGTCATGTATGCGTGTCTCTGTAATTTAGCGCCACTTTTGGTTTATAACTAGTCATGTCGGCCCGGGTTATTTGTCATATGGATGCTAGCGACACTATCATATACGTGTGCCAAAATGCGCAAACGGTCCCGGGCCAGGTAAGGGGGCACCCGTGGGGATACCGTGCGTGAGGCCGCAAAGTGATATGATGTGTTACAGGCTAGACCTGTGTGACTTAGGATCGGGGTCCTGACAAATAGCAACTGGCATTGGGCCTCGGGTTAATAGGTTACTCCCAAAAATAATTTAAAAGTGTATATTAAAGCCCATTAAACATCCAAAACAGATAATATAATAGCATGAACAGTAAAAAATTATAGATACGTTGGAGACGTATCAGCATCCCCAAGCTTAATTCCTGCTCGTCCTCGAGTAGGTAAATGATAAAAAAGATTTTTTGATGTGGAATGCTACCTAAGATATTTTTCAATGTAATTTCCTTTATTGTGGCAGGAATGTTCAGATTCGAAAGATTCAAGACAAATGTTTAATATTGACATAAAAATAATAATACTTCAAGCATACTAACTAAGCAATTATGTCTTCTCAAAATAACATAGCCAAAGATAGTTCATCCCTACAAAATCATATAGTTTGGCTATGCTCCATCTTTGTCACCCAAAATATTCAAATCATGCACAACCCCGGTTTCATCCAAGCAATTGTTTCATACTTTAGTATTCTCAAACTTTTTGAACTTTCACGCAATACATGAGCGTGAGCTATGGATATAACACTATAGGTGGAATAGAGTGGTGGTTGTGGAGAAGAAAAAAAGGAGGAAGATAGTCTCACATCAACTAGGCGTATTAATGGGCTATGGAGATGCCCATCAATAGATATCAATGTGAGTGAGTAGGGATTACCATGCAATGGATGCACTAGAGCTATAAATGTATGAAAGCTCAACAAAATAAACTAAGTGTGTGTGCATCCAACTTTCTTGCTCATGAAGACCTAGGGCATTTGAGGAAGGCCATCGTTGGAATATAAAAACCAAGGTCTATAATGAAAAATTCCCACTAGTATATGAAAGTGATAAAATAAGAGACTCTCTATCATGAAGATCATGGTGCTACTTTGAAGCACAAGTGTCGAAAAAGGATAGTAGCATTGTCCCTTCTCTCTTTTTCTCTCAATTTTTTGGAGACTCCTCTCTTTTTTTGAAGACGCTTTCTCTTTTTTTGGCCTTTTATTTTCCACACGGGACAATGCTCAATAATGAAGATCTACACACTTCTATTTATTTACAACTCAAGGATTGCAACTCGATACTAGAACAAAATATGACTCTATATGAGTGCCTCCAGTGGTGTACCGGGATTTGCAATGAATCAAGAGTGACATGTATGAAAAAATTATGAATGGTGGCTTTGCCACAAATACACTGTCAACTACATGATCATGCAAGGCAATATGACAATGGTGGAGCGTGTCATAATAAACGGAAAGGTGGAAAGTTGCATGGCAATATATCTCGGAATGGCTATGGAAATGCCATAATAGGTAGGTATGGTGGCTGTTTTGAGGAAGGTATATGGTGGGTGTATGGTACCGGCGAAAGTTGCGCGGCACTAGAGAGTCTAGCAATGGTGGAAGGGTGAGAGTGCGTATAATCCATGGACTCAACATTAGTCATGAAGAACTCACATACTTATTGCAAAAATCTACAAGTCATCAAAACCAAGAACTACACGCATGCTCCTAGGGGAAGGGTAGGTAGGAGCTAACTATCGGTGTAGGTATATTTGGATCGACACCTATGGGATCACAAGAATCCCTAGTACGGTTGCGGGGCGCGAGGTTGAGAGAAGAGCGGATCTAACAGTTAGCACACGGTTCCCTTACCCAGGTTCGGGCCGCAAAGATGCGTAAAACCCTACTCCTGCTTTGGTGGATTATAATTTTGTGTTCTTCAGCTAGTGAGGAGCTCCAAAAGCCGAGTCGTGAGGAGTTCTAAAAAGCCGAATCGTGAGGAGTTCTAAAAAGCCGAAATCCTTCTCCTGGTCGCCTCGGGCCTCCTTTTATAGAAAAAAAGGGGTTGCCACAGTGGCACACAGGAGGTGGAAAGGGTACAGTGATGCAAGGTTATCCCTCGCATTACAGGACAAGGCACATTTAATGCGCTTAGCTTAGGTGTCCTTGCTTTATCGGGGACGAGGGGAGACGTCCGTCTTGTCTGTCGCCACTCCTACTTATGTTGACACGCGCCCTGGCCAGCGGTGCCTGAGGTGCCATGTAGGCAGGCATGCAGCTGAGGTGGCGCAACGGCGGGTCTCCATGAAGATCTGCATGTTGCCACGCAGGAGCCTGCCCAGCTGGTTGGGTCAGCAGCTGCATGGGGCGGTGGCAACTCAGTTGGTGCGGGCCTGTCGGTGGCCCTGCGGGTGTTCTCGGCAAGGGCCTTGCCGGGGTGCCGGCAAGGGTCTTGCCGCGGCGCCTGCTATAATCCCCGGAAAGGTGCTTGCCGGAGGCCTTGTGGTCCTCCTTGGCTGGGATCCCGCCAAGGGTCGTCGTCCTCTTAGTGTGTGTATCTGTCCTTGAATGTCTTCACAAAGATCTGCATGCCACCACGGGGATATCTCCCGAATCCTTGCCCCATGGGGGCAGTGGATTCAAGGGTGATCCGCTCCGTAGGCGTGGGGCGAGCTGTCGCGGCAAGGGTCTTGCCAGGGCTGCTGAAACTGGCTCCCGGCAAGGATCTTGCCGAAGGAAGCCTCTTCGTCCCTTTGCTCTTTGTGGTCTTGTTCTTAGCGTTGCTCCAGTTCCATCGAGCTTCGGTCTTACCTTGGCTCACCTCCCCTGCTGTGCTTGGTGTGGTGGTGCCCGTGGCTCAGACTGCCCGTGCACAGTCATAGGGGTACAAAAAGTGTACCCCTCTTTTTGTACACCGACAGGAGCCCCCGGGCCTGGGCCACACATAAGCGCAACGCGTTGTTGGGCTAGGCCCAGAATGGTGCGCGGGCAGGCGGGGCGGTTCTCATCGTGGTAAGATTTTCCGCACGCTGCGCCTCCCACGACCCGCGCGCATGGCACGGGGTGGAGGGGCGTGCGTGACGTGGGCGGCATGCGTGGGGCGGTTTCCGCAGGCATGCGTCACGTCACAGTAAATGTGAAAGGAGGCGGCCCGCGTCCCCCCCATAAGAAGGAATAACCGCAGGCGCGCTGCTCAGTTCCTCCATTTTCCTCGCGCCTGTTCCAATCTCAGAGTCGCTGTTCCCTTTCTTCCTTCCTTCTGAAGCCTCCGCCATCGCCTGCCGCCGTTGCTTCTCCATCTCCCTCCCTCAGCCCTCCAACTCAGCCGCCATGGCGTCCAAACCCGCCAAGGGCAAGGGGGTGGCCAAGGGCACCGGGTCTATGGGGCCGCCGGAGGGCGTGTTTACGGGAAACCGGACGAAGGCTGCTTTCTTCATCGCATCGTCGGTCGACGTCCACGAGGTCCAGGCTGCCTTCAAACCCCTTTGGGGGGTGGAGACGGGGGGGGGGGG
>LR738715.1:288208489-288270124 GCA_902687465.1 Secale cereale | reverse complement strand
AAGAACTTAGGTCATCCGGCGACGCATGTCGTTCCGGCTGCTTGCGCCGAACCTGGCCCAAATCGGTACCCCTTCTTCGTTGACTATTTTTCTTGCGGGTTGTGTCCCCCCTTCTCCGATTTCTTCTATGATGTCATGCACACCTTTGGCTTCCGCCTCTTGGATTTTACTCCGAACGCAGTGGCGTGCATGGCTTTCTTCACGCACCTTTGCGAAGGCTTCGTCGGGGTGCAGCCCAACACGGCGCTCTTCCGCCACTATTTCACCCCTCGGATCCAGCCTGGAGGCGCCGTCTCTGGATGCATCACCTGGATTCCGAGATCCAAGGGAGCGTACCCAGAGGGCGCCGTGAAGGAGAGGTGGGATGAATGGCGCGGCCGGTGGTGCTGGATTGAAGAAGACGAGCCGCCAACATTCTGCAGGGTCCGCCGGGTGCCGCCGGTCCGTGGCAGCGACTGGGGCGACGTCGACGCCGCCGACGGGAGGCTCGCCGTCGCCACCACCAAGATCCACCGGCTCGCCCAGGCTGGGCTCACCCTTGAGATGATCGGGGCGGACTTGATCCACCGTCGGATCGCCCCGTTGCACAACAAGGGGAGCCCAGCCTGGCTCTTTAGGAATCCGGCTGACATCATGCGGCTTCGCCCTGGCCTCGACCACAACTTCACAGTGATGGGACATGCCCATTTCTGCCAGCGGCTCTTCTAGCTTGACGAGGGTCGTGACGGCGAGGTCGAACGGACCGGCAAGGCCGCGAAAGCTGCCGCAAAGGCCGGCAAGGCCATCAAGGGGCAGCTCTTTAAGCTGCCAGCGGGGGTGGTCCCGCTGTGCAACAATTCGCGCCAGTCCGAGAACGTCGCCATGATGCCAGAATGCAACGCGCACGGCCCCGTCTTGAGCTGGCAGGAGCCGGCGGACGAGGTCGTGCAGCAATTCTTCGACACTCTGGTCGAGGTGTGCATCAAGCCTGACGCCGAGCGGTGGCTTGTTAGGGACACCACCCAGGAGGAGCTGGACTACATCACCGCTAGGGCGAGGGAGGCGCAGCTCATCATGGAGGCCGGCAGCGCTGGGGGTATGGAAGACAAAGACGCCATGGCTGCGGAGGAGGAGGAGCTCGCCCAGTGGGCGGCGGCCGCCGGAGAGGCTAGCAGCGCCGGCACCGGAGCTCCGCTGGTCGAAGACGCGGTCGATGAGTCATCGTCGGAGGAGGACACGGCGGCCGGCCCGGCACCAGCCAGGGGAAGAGGGCGAGTCCTACGATGGGCCTGTTCCGGCGAGCCGGTCCGGCCCGGCAAGACTGCGCAGCCTCAATTGGCCCTGGAGGTGTCCGGGCGCCACACGAGGGCCACGGCGGCGAGGAGGTCGACGAAGGCCGCCGAGAAGAAGAAGGCGGCAGCCCTTTCTCGGTCTAGGCGCGCGCAAACTCCGCCCCCTTCTTCGCCTCCCCCGGCAGATGTCGACTCGGATGGCAACGCGGAGTTCCCCTTCGATCTCGGCCCTCTCAGCCCGAAGAGGAAGAGGAAAGCGGCGGCGGTGGAGGAGATGGACGACGAGTAAGTACTCCATTCCTTACTGCCATTTCCATCCTCCTGAACCATGCCACTCATCTTGGTCCGTTCTTGCTTCTTCAGGGACGCAGAGACGTTGGCCCAGAGGATAAAGAGGGCCAAGGCTTCGGCGTGCAGCCAGCCCCCGGCTGGGGCTTCAGGGACACCACTGGTGGTGTTGAGCAGCCCAGATGGCAGCTCCCGGCACAGCCCCCAGCCTAAGTTCATCATCCTCTTCTCGCTCGACATGCCGTAGGTGATTGATGCTACGGTGCTGACCTTGCCGGTTTCATAGGACGGGAGCAGCAGCAGGAGGAGCCGCAGGGGGCCATCCCCAACACACCACCCCCATCGACCACGCCGCCATGAGGGGCGTCCCCGGCAAGGGCACCAAGCATGGAGCCCACACGCATGAAGGAAGAGGGGAACTTGGGTGCTGGTGGCTCTGCCACGGCGGCAGACGTTGGCAGGGAGGGGACTTCTGCTTCACAGCCCGGCACTGGTGAGTCGCCTGTCTTTTGTCTTTGCTTTTCCCTTATCCTTTTTCTTGGCTTCATCATCCCCATCACTGCCCAGGCCCTCCTCCAACGGATATGGATGACGTGGACGCCGTCATCAAGGAAGTTGCTGAGGAGGCCGCGGTGGAGGCCGACAAGATTGCCGCCGAGGAGGCCGCCAAGGACGCTGCCGGGGCCGCCGCGGATAAGGCCACCAAGGATGCCGCCAAGGGCGCCGCCGAGGGTGCCGGCGGTGGGCCTGCCGGGGAGGCCGGCAAGGCCACAGCCGAGGAAGAGGCGATTGATGATCAACCTTCTTCCTCCGCAACCTCGGGCCCCGGCAGGTATCTGAAGGTGGGCGATGACCTCTTCGTCCATCTCGCAGGGGCGTCAAGCTCCCGAGCGCCTGCCGGAGGGGAAGTCTTCGACGGCGAGGTGCTCGCCGCCACCGGGCTCGAGGTTGTTGATGAACCAGGCACCGGAGGCGATGGCTCTCCAGAAGGGCAGCTCTTCCGGGCCATGGGGGCCAATTTCCGGAAGCTCCAAGCGCTCTACCGTGCCCGTCTGGACAAGGTTAAGTCCAGAACGGCAGCGGTGGACGAGGCAAAGGTGGGCTTCCAGGCGCGCGTTGCTGAGGCGCAAACCTGGTTCCACCAGTCCCGCGAGGAGCAGAGGGCCTTCCAGGAAGAATTGGCCAAGCATGATGCAGAGCTCATCATGAAGAGGGCCGACATCGAGAAGGCCCAGGAAGAGGCAGCGAACTTGGCTGCCGCGGCGGAGGCCGCCCGGAACCAGCATCAAATCTCCCTCAATTCCCAGGAAGAAGACCTCCCCGCGCGTGAGGGGAAGCTTGCCGCAACGCTCCGTGGCAAGGATGAGGAGCTCGAGGTCCTTGTCGAGCGGCGGACTCGTGAGCTGGGGCAGAGACACAAGGAGGCGCTCGATGCCCAGGCTCTGGTCTTCGCCGACAAGGTGAAGGAGCTGGAGGTAGAGCGGGACGAGCTGAGGGAGCAGGCCCTCAAGCTGTCCGACGAGAAGAACAGGCTCAACTGCGCCTTGACGGAGGCGCAGGGAGCGGTCGTCAGCAGAGCTGGGGAGCTCTCCAAGGCGCAAGACTCCATCAGAGATCTCAAGCTGAGGCTGGAGAATCTCGAGAAGATGTTGTCGGAGAGCTCGGCTCGGGAGGAGACCTTGACCAAGAGCCTGGAGGAGGAGAAGCAGCTGCGGGCGGACGAGGGCGCCTCCCACCAAGAATACGTGGCGGGCGAGAACAGGTGGATCAGCCGGCTGGAGGACATCGCCGGTAGGGTTACCTCGCAGTTGGCCCTCAGGGGGATGCCAAACGTGAGGTATGCCCCTGAGTGGAGCGGGTCCGTCAACGCCAAGCTCACCCTGTTCTTCGAGGGCGTCCTCGGTGCCTTGGCTGATCTTAACTCCAACAGAACGGCCACGCTCATCGGGGAGGCCCGGCGGCTTTGCCGAGGGGTCATGACCAAGGTCCTCACCAAGATGGCATTCTGGAATATCGCCCTCGACTTCGAAGCCGCGATGGACAGCTTGCCGGAGGATGTTGACCTCACGGTGCTCAAGGAGCGCATCAAGCCCATCATCGGTCGCATCGACGAAACCAAGAGGGTGGAGGGCCAGCGCTGGGATTAGGCATCCCGCTCTTCTTCGCTGCTGTGGGTTCATGACCAAGACAAATTTTATCTTTAGTTAGAACCGCAGCGATGACATGATGTAATATAACTTTGAAATATCTTTGGAATCATGCATGCTATTTTCCTGTTTGCTGCTCCTTTGTATGTCCACCCTACGCTAGCTGGGTAGGCTTGCCGGCGCGAAAAACCCAAGGCGGCGTCTTGGGGACGGGTCCCTATTGGCCTGCCGGGCGAGCATGCTGCCGGGTGAGCCACCTTGCCGCCCTTAACGCACCCGCTTGAACTGTCGAGCTTGACTCGAGTCAGAGTCGAGAGCCTTGCCAATTGCGGAAGGCTACCCTACCGTTTCCAACACAGCCGTTTGAACTGTTGAGCAGACTCGAAACAGAACAAAGACGTTGCGGATCGGGAAGGACCCCATTTGCGTGCAGGTTTCTCGTACAAAGAGTGACAACTCCGAGGATAACAACCTTAAATAATAGGATAGAGATATCCAGGGTTCGATGTAACTTAGCTTCTATTTGTAGCCGCTCGAACGCGGATCTTCCGGCCTCCTTTCTTCTCAAAGGGCCACGAAGACGAGAGATCGTCGGGCCAACTGCCAGAGCCGATACTCACAACTGTGCCCCCCTACCTAGCGCGCCAAAGATGTCGGTATATTTGGATCAACACCTATGGGACACAAGAATCCCTACTACGGTTGCGGGGCGTGGGGTTGAGAGAAGAGCGGATCTAACAGTTAGCACACGGTTCCTTTACCCAGGTTTGGGCCGCAAAGATGCGTAAAACCCTACAACTCCTTTGGTGGATTATATGTTTGTGTTCTTCAGCTAGTGATGAGCTCCAAAAGCCGAGTCGCGAGGAGTTCTAAAAAGCCGAATCGTGAGGAGTTCTAAAAAGCTGAAATCCTTCTCCTGGTCGCCTCGGGCCTCCTTTTATAGGAAAAAGGAGTTGCCACAGTGGCACACAGGAGGTGGAAAGGGTACAGTGATGCGAGGTTATCCCTCGCATTACAAGACAAGGCGCATTTAATGCGCTTAGCTTAGGTGTCCTCGCTTTATCGGGGACGAGGGGAGACGTCCGTCTTGTCCGTCGCCGCTCCTCCTTGTGATGACACGCGCCCTGGCCAGCGGTGCCTGAGGTGCCATGTAGGCAGGCAGGTAGCTGAGGTGGCGCAACGGCGGGTCTCCACGAAGATCTGCATGTTGCCACGCAGGAGCCTGCCCAGTTGGTTGGGTCGGTAGCTGCATGGGGCGGTGGAAACTCAGTTGGTGTGGGCCTGACGGTGGCCCTGCGGGTGTCCTCGGCAAGGGCCTTGCCGGTGCCCCGGCAAGGGTCTTGCCGCAACGCCTGCTGTCATCCCCGGCAAGGTGCTTGCCGGAGGCCTTGTGGTCCTCCTTGGCTGGGATCCCGCCAAGGGTCGTCTTCCTGTTAGTGTGTGTATCTGTCCTTGAATGTCTTCACAAAGATCTGCATGCCACCACGGGGATATCTCCCGAATTCTTGCCCCATGGGGGAAGTGGACTCAAGGGTGATCCGCTCCGTAGGCGTGGGGCGAGCTGCCGCAGCAAGTGTCTTGCCAGGGCTGCTGAAACTGGCTCTCAGCAAGGATCTTGCCGGGGGAAGCCGCTTCGTCCCTTTGCTCTTTGTGGTCTTGTTCTTGGCGTTGCTCCAGTTCCATCGAGCTTCGGTCTTACCTTGGCTCACCTCCCCTGCTGTGCTTGGTGTGGTGGTGCCCGTGGCTCAGACTGCCCGTGCACAGTCATAGGGGTACAAAAAGTGTACCCCTCTTTTTGTACACCGACAATCGCGCGATCCCGACCTCCACACAAAGGAAGACAATCAAAGAAATACTTCATGCTTCCAATTTGTTACACAACAGTTACCATACGTGCATGCTACGGGACTCGCAAACCTCAACATAAGTATTTCTCAAATTCACAATTACTCAACTTTTTACAACTCTAATATCACCATCTTCATATCTCAAAACTATCATCAAGTATCAAACTTCTCATAGTATTCAATGCACTCTATATGGAAGTTTTTATTATACCCATCTTGTATGCCTATCATAGTAGGACTAATTTTATAGACAAAGAAAATTAACATGTTGTTCTAAGAGACTCTCAAAATAATATAATTGAAGCATGATAGATCAATAATTTCTATAAAATAAATCCACCACCGCGCTCTAAAAAGATATAAGTGAAACACTAGAGCAAAATTATATAGCTCAAAAGATATAAGTGAAGCACATAGAGTATTCTAATAAATTCCGATTCATGTATGTCTTTCCCAAAAGGTGTGTACAACATGGATGATTGAGGTAAACTAAAAAGCAAAGACTCGAATCATACAAGACGCTCCAAGCAAAACACATATCATGGGTGAATAAAAATATAGCCTCAAGTAAAGTTACCGATAGACGAAGACGAAAGAGGGGATGCCTTCCCGGGGCAACCCAAGCTTAGGCTTTTGGTTGTCCTTGAATTTTTCCTTGGGGTTCGTTGAGCATCCCCAGTCTTAGGCTCTTTCCACTATTTATTCCATAGTCCATCAAATCCTTACCCAAAAACTTGAAAACTTCACAACACAAAACTTAACAAAAAATCTCGTGAGCTCCGTCAGTATAAGAAAACAAACCACCACTTTAAGGTACTGTATTGAACTCATTCTTTATTTATATCGGTGTTAAACCTACTGTATTACAACTTCTCTATGGTTTATACCCTTCGATACTAGCCATAGATTCATCAAAATAAGCAAACAACACACACAAAACAGAATCTGTCAAAAACAGAACAGTCTGTAGCAATTTGTAACTTTCGAATACTTATGTATCTCTAAAAATTCTGAAATAAATTGGTGGACGTGAGGAATTTGTATATTAATCATCTTCAAAAAGAATCAAACTAAAAGCACTCTCCTGTAAAAAATGGCAGCTAATTTCGTGAGCGCAAAAGTTTCTGTTTTTTACATCAAGATCGCAAAAGACTTCACCCAAGTCTTCCCAAAGGTTCTACATGGCACAAACACTAATTGAAACACAAAAAACACAATCATAGAAGTAGCATGATGAATTATTTATTACTAAACAGGAACAAAAAGCAAAGAACAAAAATAAATTTGGGTTGCCTCCCAACAAGCGCTATCGTTTAACGCCCCTGGCCAGGCTTAAAAACAAGAATAAATCTAGGTATTGCCATCTTTGGTAGGCAATTCTTCATTTGAACACTTAGAACCTTTAGGAGTTTCTTTCTTTTTATTGATGATCAAACTCCTAGGCAAGAAATCAAGAAACTCATTTGTAGCAAAAGGTTACTTAATGATAGTGAAAAAATTGGGGTGAACAGTTATTGATTTGAGATCCGCATTCTCCTTACTAGAAGATTCACCCTTATTTTTAGGAACATACATAAACTTGGCAACTTTGGTAGTAGGACGGTTTGAAGTGTTTCTAATGGCAGAAAAGGCAGACCCCAAGACGGTAATAATATCCTCAAGCTTATCAATTCTAGTGGTCTATCTTTTCATTAACTATGGGTTCTTTTTCTCTCAAATTTTTCAGAGTAACTCCTACCTTAGATCCATATTGGGTAATTTGGTTGTGGATCTTTTTATCAAAATTCTCAATCAACTCTTCAGTGGCAACTTTATTTTTGATAATTTCAGGCCTTTGCATTACATGTTCCAAAGTTGAAATAGTTCCAATAACCAAAAGAGGTGGGGGGCCAAACATATCTATCATAGAATTATAAGAATCAAAAGTATGGCTACCCAAGAAATTCCCTCCGGTAATGGTATCAAGAATATATTTATTCCAAGGAGTGATGCCTACGTAAGAATTGCGAAGAAGAAAGGAAGTAGATTGCTTCCTAGTAGATCTATTCTGAGCATTGCAAATTCTATAGCAAGCATCTTTTAGATTTTCTCCCTCCCTTTGTTTAAAATTAAGAACTTCATTATCGGGAGTACTAACAGTGATAGAAGGACTAGCCATGACGACAAAGCAAACGATCTAACACACGGACACACAAGAGGCAAGCGAACAGGAAAGAGGCTAATCGAAAAAGGGCAAATAAAACGGCAAAGGTGAAGTCGGGGTGAGGAAAACGAGAGGCAAATGACAAATAATGTAATGCGAGGGACAAGAGTTTGTGATGGGTACTTGGTATCTCCCCGGCAACAACGCAAGAAATCCTTCTTGCTACCTCTTGAGCATGCGTTGGTTTTCCCTTGAAGGGGAAAGGGTGATGCAGCAAAGTAGCGTAAGTATTTACATCAGATTTTGAGAACCAAGGTATCAATCCAGTAGGAGACTACACGTAAGTCGCCTAGTACTTGCACAAACAATCAAGAACATTGCAACCAACGCGATAAAGGGGTTGTCAATCCCTTCACGACCTCTTGCAAAAGTGAGATCTGATAAAGATAATAAGATAAGTATTTTTGGTATTTTTGTTGTATAGATTGGAAAATAAAGATAGCAAAATAAATAGTAAACTAGAATTGTAGATCGGAAACTTATATGATGTAAAGTAGACCCGGGGGCCGTAGGTTTCACTAGTGGCTTCTCTCAAGATAGCATATATTACTGTGGGTGAACAAATTATTGTCGAGCAATTGATAGAAAAGGCATAGTTATGAGAATATCTAGGCATGATCATGAACATAGGTGTCACGTCCGTGTCAAGTAGACCGAAACGATTCTGCATCTACTACTATTACTCCACACATCGACCGCTATCCAGCATGCATCTAGAGTATTAAGTTCATAAGAACGGAGTAACGCCTTAAGCAAGTTGACATGATGTAGAGGGATAAACTCAAGCAATATGATATAAACCCATATTTTTATCCTTGATGGCAACAATACAATACGTGTAGGTTCCCTTTCTGTCACTGGGATCGAGCACCGCAAGATTGAATCCAAAGCTAAGCACTTCTCCCATTGCAAGAAAGATCAATCTAGTTGGCCAAACCAAACTGATAATTCGAAGAGACTTGCAAAGATATTAAATCGTGCATATAAGAATTCAGAGAAGAACCAAATATTGTTTATAGAAAATCTTGATCATAAACCCACAATTCATCGGATCTCGATAAACACACCACAAAAAGAATTACATCGAATAGATCTCGAAGAACACAGAGGAGAACTTTGTATTGAGAACCAAAGAGAGAGAGAGAGAGAGAGAAGAAGCCATCTAGCTAATAACTATGGACCCGAAGGTCTGTGGTAACCTACTCACACATCATCAGAGAGGCTATGGTGTTGATGTAGAAGGCCTCCGTGATCGAATCCCCCTCCGGCGGAGCGACGGAAAAGGCTCCAAGATGGGATCTCACGGGTACAGAAGGTTGCGGCGGTGGAAAAGTGGTTCCGTGGCTCCCCGGGATGTTTTCAGGGTATAAGAGTATATATAGGCGAAAGAAGTAGGTCGGTGGAGCTACGAGGGGACCAAGAGGGTGGGGGCGCGCCCTCCTGCCTCGTGTCCGCCTCGTTGCTTCCTTCACTTCCACTCCAAGTCTCCTGGAATGCGTTTGTTCCAAGAAAGATCCTCACGAAGGTTTCGTTCCGTTTGGACTTCGTTTGATATTCCTTTTCCGCGAAACACTGAAATAGTCAAAAAAACAACAACTGGCACTGGGCCTCAAGTTAATAGGTTAGTCCCAAAAATAGTGTAAACATGCATATTAAATCCCATTAAACATCCAAAACAGATAATATAATAGTGTGGAACAACCAAATATTATAGATACGTTGGAGACGTACCACGGGCTCAACTGGACGTGCAGCTCAAAGTGGCTCCCTAATCGCTCTCATATGCGCTGCTAGCGCTATCACTGGCGTCGCCTTCACCATCGTCGACCATGCCATCTTCGTCCACCGCGACCACCGCCTCGTTGCCTTCAGTGGCGAACGCTCTGACCAAGGCATCCACGTGGTCATCCACCCAGTGCGCCAGATTCTCCCGGACATCCGCTGGCACAGGGGCTATGGCGGCGTCGAAATCGAAGTGAGAGTCGAGGTTCTGAAGATGACTAAAGAAGCACAAGAACGCGCGCCCAAGGAGGCCCCGACTCTTCTCCTTGATGATCTCGCGAGCCCTCGTGGCCTGGCTCTCCAGGCGCGTCACGACTTTGGTGAAAAAGCCAAGGTGACTAGTGTAATCCTCCACATGGGGGTGAGGGACGCTCTCCTCACAGATGGCCCCTAGCGCTCGGTTAGGCTTCACCCGGAGAACCTGGAGCATGGGGGCATGATCGTGCTGCAACAACTGTCGACGACATGCCTCATCTCTGTTCTGTTGCGCCAGAACCGCGGCTTCATCAACTTGCCGCTGGAGCAAGGCCAGGTCGGTCTACGTGGAGAACAGCTCAGCCTAAGCAGAGGACTCGGCCGCCGTGGCAGCCCTCTCGTGCTGCTCTGCCTCATGCAGCCTTGTCCTGAGGCAGCAGTTCTCCCATCAGCTTCTGCCTGCAGGAGTTTCAACTTCAAGCCATACTTATTGGCAAGATCTATGCGGGCCTTCGCTACCCTCCGGTCAACCACCTCCTGAACCTCGGCCCCACGAGTAGAGACGACATACTCGGCCAGGGTCACATGGCGCTCCGTCATCTCCAACTTCTCCTGCTCGAGGCTGCGCTCCAAGGCTTCCAGCATCAGCGCCTCCTCGCGCTTCTGGATCCCCCCCTCGTCAGAAGGCGCCCCCCTCATCGACGCCAGGGCTGCCCTGCGCACTTCGACCTGTTGCTCGAGGGAGTCCTTCAGGGCCTAAAGCTTCCGCTGGTGCCCCTCGGCAACCTCGCGGCGGTGATCCGCCTGCCTGGCTTCCTCCAGAGTCTAGGCACTGGCTTCACGTGAGGCCGCGAGGGACGCCTCGGCCTTCGCACTGGCGCGCTCGTGCTCGAGACGGCCGAAGTTGATGGCCACCTTCAACAGACGCCATTCGTCCGCCAACTGAAGCTCCTTTGTCTCTAGGCGGGCGTCTACATCAATGAGCTCCTCCCCGAGCTAGCTCAGTGCGCCCATCGCATTCCAGAGAAACTCGTGGCGGACGGCGCTGCACCCGCGTGCGAATTCAAACGTGCGACCGGGCCTGTCCTTCGCGTCATCGATCGCTGGGGAAGATCGGGATGGCCCGCCCTCCTCCGGCAGGGGGCTTGAGGCCGGCGCCTTACCCGCTGCCGCCCGAGCCTCGGTGGGGGTGTTGCAAGAAAAGGCCTGGCGGCTCGAAGACGAAGCCGAAGCTGGAGTCGCCCAGCTGCAGGGGACAATCAATAGAGGGGCTCTCGGCATGCCTCCAATGCTCCGGGCGGGGCCGCGAAGGAGGGACGATGGGAACGCGAAGTCCAGGCCCCGGGGTGGCGTGTTCACCTCTTTTGAAAGCCACGTGCCCCGGACGGCGCCCCAGAGGGGTGCGCTCAAGGCCAACGAGGAGCCCTGAGAATGCGGGGGTTGCTTCTCAGGAGATTCCGTTGCACCAATTGATGGGTACCTGAAGAACCAGGGTAAAAAACAAACACACCACCCAGGAAACACGCAGATAAGGTACTTACTCGTCCTTGGCTATGTACTTACTCTATTTTAGTGGCCGGTAGGCAACACCATCCCAGCTTAGAGGCGCCTTCCTCTTGCGAAGAGACCCGAAGTCCAAGCGGAGCTGGCCGAAGCCCTAGGCGCGACCACCATCGCCTGGGGTAGTATACGGGGCTCCCGAGAGGGCGACCTCGGGAGCCTAGGTCTATAGCAGCTCACCAGGCACGACCTCGGCACAGCTCGCCCAAGCCTTGGGAGCTGGCGCCTCGGGGGCTGCAGCGCGCACCGCTTCTTCACCAGCCGCCCCGCCGGCTTCCGACGACGCCCGCCTCCTTGCATCCACTTCTGAGGTGGGCGCTGAGGGTACCGCATGCGAGAAGACCAAGGGGAGAGGGCTCTCACGGGGTTCGCCAAGACCAGCCGGACGCAGCCCCCATGCGTCAAAAAGAGGCATCTGCTGCACGAACTCAGCCGTGTTGGAGCAGCAGTACAAGAGACAACCCCCCTCCGATAGATTGGCCAGCGCTGAGTCGCCCGTCAAGAGCTCAAACACCGTCCGCCGCACTTCAGGAGAAACCACGAACACATGGAGCCTGTTGGGGTCGTTGTAGCCGTAAAAGGTCCACAGAGGGCGGGAGTGATGCTGGAGCGGAGCGATGCAACACTTGATGAACTCCTTCCCCACCATGGGCGTCATCTCCCTGAGGTCCCTTAGCCTGGCCAGCTGGCGCCAGACATGGGCAAGCCGCGGATCGACGAACCTCGCATGCCCCCAGCCAGGGCTCGTAACGGCTGGTGCCCGAGGAAGCAGAAGCAGAGGATTGCACACGCCAAACTCAACAAACACCCACCTCTTCTGAAATCCATCCGCGGCTGGCGAAAGATCGAAGTCGATCCCTGTCGTGGTTTTGTCACAGTAGATGTCCTAACATAAGGACTTAGTCGTGGAGCCATCGTGACGGGTTAGCTTAAAGGGGTTAAAGCGGACAAAGGACACATGGAATTTTATACTAGTTTGGCCCCTTGCGGTGACGGTAAAGGCCTACTCTAGTTGTTGTGGTATTGCTAGGGTTTCGATGACCAGGGAGCGAATCCACTTTGCCTGGCTCTCGAGTTCTTGCTTCTTCCCCCTAAACCGCTGCCGGGTCGTCCCTTTATATACATAGGATGACGCCTGACCGGTTTACAGAATCCTGAGGCCGGCTCATAAACGTGTCCGGCTCGGTTTCTACCTTCCCTATCTTACAACACAAGTTACACATCATATGGCGGTTTACGCTTACGGGCCCTAATCCGCCTTCGGGCCCTGGGCCTTTTGGTTCTCTATAGTAACACGCCATACTCCTTGTCTTCATGGGCTTCAATAGGGGTAATTCAGTACAGGTATAACCCGGCCCCTCCTGGGTGGTTTATACCTAATAGTTATATCCCCAACATTAGGCCCCAGATTGATTTGAACCTGTTCATGTCAATCTTCAACACTTAGGAAAATTTCTTCTTCAGCGCCTTTGAATGATCTTGTAAAATGCCATGCCGTCATCTTCCAGGATCATAATAAACCGCCATGGCATCACATGTTCATTAAAAACCCGTATATATTTAACTTTTATTAATGAGCCTCCGAAGATCGAGGCGGCAACTCTGTCCCATATTCATTTTTTGGGTTCCTTGATTCCCGCGCCTGTCGCTTATCCTTTCGGCTTATAAATAGGGCCAAGGGTCCCTTTCTTTTTCTTCCCTTGCGTCTTCGCCCTTCTTCTACCTCGCGCCTCCTCAGTGCCCGAGCACCGCCGCCGCCGTCGACCTTCGTGTCTGCTCCAACAAAGGCCACTTCATCAACCTGTTTTGACCAGAGTTCCGCCGGCGCGCCTCCGCGTCTAACAGCCCTGGTAAATCTTTTCTTTGCTCCTCCGTAGATCCCATTAGGGCTTTTTGCGAGTTCATCGAAGCTCTCATGCTGTTCTTCCCTATTCTTATCCATGACTTAAATGGCGAGTGTAGATCTGATGTTTTCCTGCGCTATTGTAACTATAATCCCCTTTCTTGTCATTAGCGCACCCTTTCTTTAGAGTAGTCCCATCTAGGTATGATGAACTGCTTTAGTACCTGTTTAACTTAGGTCTGAATATACCTGAGTTTATTGATACGCTGTAGATTTGTAATTATCATGTTGATCTGTGAAACTTGTTTTTCCATCGCCAAGTTATTTCATATCTATACCTTTGATACCCACATAGGCGGTTTAACTTTAGAAAATCATAATCCCGTAGGTAGCATTAGTCCCCACTTAAACCGCCGTTTCAGTTATTTTCAAAACGCTTCTAATATCTGACCCCGGTTTAATAGTGTGTGTAAACCTTAACATCTTCTCCGACTGACCTTCCGACACTTTATACTTGTTAATCATGAATCATAAACCGGCCTTTTATCTGTAATTTCTGTTTTTCATTTGAAATGGCCAAGCAATTTTATTCCTGTAACTGGTTTCCATCCCGGGTTACGGAGGAAGAACTGAAGGGGTTCGTCGAGATTAGCGCTTTAGCAAAAAAGGATGTCATCCACTGGAGAGTCCCTGGTCCAGAAAATCCTCCTGAACCCAAAGACAGAGAAGTAATTGTGTTCGTTGATCACCTGGCCCGAGGGTTTAGCCCTCCTGGATCAAAATTCTTCCGTGATGTGCATGGTAGCTTCCACCTCCATCCTCAAGATATTGGACCAAACTCTGTGTCCAATATTTGCAACTTCCAAGTGTTTTGCGAGGCTTATCTGCAAGAAGAGCCCACAGTTGAACTGTTTAGGGATTTCTTCCGCCGTACGGAATTTACGGACGGACCCAATACCGAGCTTGGCGGGATGTCAATTCAGAAAAAAAAGATGTCAGCTTCTCTAATGCCAAGCATCATAGTCATCCCAAGGACTAGAATCAGACTTGGTTTTACTCCCAAGATACATCTCCAACTGATGAGAATACTTTGTCGGGTTATTGTCCTCACCGTCTTTCCAATACTCATTCGTTTCCACCAACGGCTTAGCGCCAAGGAGCGATCCAAGTATGCACCACAGCTTTCAAAGCTTCGGGCCTTCACTGCAAACGTCTTAACAGGTGTCGACTTATTCGTTGCTGGATCTCCTGGAGCATTCTGCCTCTAAGCTGATGCTCCGGTTTAATGTGCAAGTATACAGGGGACTCGAAAGATCCTCAAAGACATACTGAGGCTCAATTAACAGAAAATGAAGTTACTGAGTCTGTTAAGAAGATAATGGATGAACCGGTGGTTGTCTGCAGCAAAACAAGGCTGAATCCCTTCTGTGTATCCAATAAACAGCCAACTGTAAGGATCCTATAACTTGTTGCTTTATTTCAATCCTTTAAATATCCTTCCTAAACTCATCAAGCTCTGATAGGGTGATGATCCATTCTGGAAGAAGGAAGCGCAAGATAAACCGGCAAAGGTGTCTCGCCCCAAGACTAAAGTTGTCAAGAAAAACTCCAGAAAGAAAACCGCTGAGTCCGCCGAATTAATCGTTGATGATGATCTGGATAAACCGGAATCAGATGTAGAACTTAACTCTCTTGACTCCCTTTTTATACACCTCATTGACAATGACTATTATCAGGATAACTCTGAAGGCAGCCAAGCTGATGACGTAGAGGTAATTATCCTTTCCTACGGTTCAGATCCTCTGCCAACATAGAAAATCCGTCAAGCAAAACCGGAAAGTAAGATTTTCTCACCCCTTAGCTCACTTGCACCCAAACTTTCTTTTGAAAAAGCAGCAACATGAAGCTTGCCGCACAACCCGGCACAGCGGCCAAGCAATTACTTCAACCGGTTTACCGAATACTCCAATCCGGAAACGTCGATCCGAGGTCTCATATATTCCTGATGTTTCTTATCCCAAAGCGTGTCATTTCTGACAGCCTCTTAATCCATCTAATTCGAACTATCAGGAAACACCTCATTCATCGTCGGGCGAGTCGACGGCCACACATCTTCGACCCCTCAAGACGGTTCCTGGGTAAGTTTATGCTTCAAATTCACTGTTAACTCTTTCTGTTTACTCAATGTACTAACTTTTCACTTTATCCTTCTCAGTAGGCCTAGACCCAGCAAAAAGGCCAAGCTAAGTAAACCGGTCGATGATAAAGTGATCCCTGAACCGGAAAGAACTCCATAACCGGCTGAAGCAAATGCTGACGCCGTGCTTGATGATTCGCCACCACCGGAACATGATCTTTTCGTTGAACAAGAAGCTGATTCAATGGGCCATGTTGATAAGCCAACCATCCCAGTCTGAGCCAATGACAAACCGGCAGGCCCAGTCAAGGTTGCTGATGATACAACGGAAGATGTTATGATCACCGGTTTTGGCCACACCACTCCTTGCGATCCTGTCACTTTATCAAAGCATAGTGCCAAGGAGGAAATTTATGCTATGGATAAAGGTAAATGGAATGCCGATTTATCGAGCTATGGCCACCTCAGCGCCCGGGACCTTCACTCCGGATTTTTGAATCGTCTGTACACAAGCCGTGACTATGAAGCCGGTTTAGTGAGACTGATGAAAGAGCGATATGAGGTAATTGTTGCTTAACTTCTATAATACCATTTCTCCCTTTGTCAAATTTCTTATATCAACTCCAGTGTAGCCCCCAAGGGCCGGTTTATCTTTTCAAGATGAACCAGGACTTTTAGAATATCAAACTTGCAACTTTGGCATGTGTAGCCCCCAAGGGCGGGTTTTTCTTTTCAAGATGAACCGGAATTTTAGAATATCAAACTTGCAACTTTCGCTTGTGTAGCCCCCAAGGGCCGGTTTATCTTTTCAAGATGAACCGGGACTTTTCCCTGAAATTTTTCTTTGAGAAAATATGCATTAGCCCCCAAGTGCCAGGAACAATACTTGTATTGGGCTTGGGACTTGTAAAAAACATCTGATAACAAGCAAATAGGCATTAGGCCCCAAGTACCAAGTGTATAACTTGTTATGTGCTTGGGACTTTAAATATATTCTGCCAATTCATGATATGTATGTCTCTTACAGGCTGATCTGAGCCAAAAGGAATCCCAAACCGTTGACCTTCAAGAAAACCTCAAGTTCCAGCAAGCAAAAACCTCCAAAGCCAAGGAGGAACTGACCTGTACATTAGCAGCTATGGAAAAGTTGAAGGAGAATTTTAAGAAGGAACATGCGGATTGGAACGTAGGGAAAGCCGCTTTGCAGAAAAGGGCTGACGATGCCGAAGCAGCCCTTAAACCGGTGGCAGAAGAGCTAACTGACTTGAAGCGGCACATAAACGCTATGACCATTGCTGTATTTGGTAAGTCTCCTTATTATAAACTCTCAATACGTATTATCCCATAGACTGCCGGTTTATCATTGTTTGTAATGATGCAGGAAAACGCACTGCCCATTTGGGCTCTGACATGCAGAAGAAGTTGAAGGCGGCCTATACTCTTATAGAGCAACTTTATACCAGCGCGGAGCGGATTATTTGTACTGCTTCTCATAACAAGCCGCCCCCAACTTTGATCAAGGAAACCTTAGAGAAATTGTCAATGCTGCCTGCCGGTTTGAAGAATTAAAGAGATCAGCTACAAGGGCGAAAGCATGGGTACCTAACCTTGATCCGGCTGATGTGGGAAATGGTTATCCAAGATTAAAGGAAGACGGATCAGAATTTGATAATGATGATCTCCGAGCTTTGACAAAGGAAGTGCGCCCCTTGGCTAGCAAGTTGGCTAAAGAAGCCGATCTTTCCCACTATCAGTCAGTTTATGATGCTGACAACAAACGGGTTAGCGCGCCAACTCATGATGTGGAAAATCTCATCCCGCTCGTTCGTAAGCATACTTATGCCCCTGATGTTGATCCGTCCGTGCTTATAAGTGATGAAGCTATATTCCAAGCCCTAACTGGGATCGATTGGGTAACCATTGACTTCCAGCCACTGGGTGGAGAAGAGGAGGAGACGGCGCAGGGTGACCCACAACCGTCAAGCCGGCCCGACGAGCAATCATGAACCGGGAGTTGGTTTAGCCTTCTGCGTACCACAATACTTGCTGAAAATAGTTTATTCCTTTGGGCCTCTAAACGCCTTGTAATAGGCTAGTTGAAACACTTGGTCTGCTACGCCATCGTGCATATTCATTTTGAGTGACGTTGTTAATCTGCCATCATTATAGTATGTCTGCTTATCCTTCTGAGCAGCTTTATTCAACCTGTTTCTGCATCAAACAAGTTTGAAGTGTCCTGGCGGTTTATCGCCGGACGGGTCATAATGCCCGACACATGACCTGGGTTTATAACCAAGGCTGCTTTTTGAAATAATCAAATACAGAATATATCATACCTGTGATATTGAATCACACCGTTGGTTTTACCACCTTTCGTAGTAAGGGCGATAACCCCAATCTTGAGTATTGATGACTCATGCAATATTTTGCTGGTTTATGATAAACCATACCGGGTTGTGATAAACACCGGATTATCCTTATATGATACCGGCGATTTGTAATCGAAACCAGACCGGGTTAATAAACACCGGATTATTTGATAGTGGTGACTTACAGTCAACAATTAGGCCGAGTCAATAAATATCGGTTTATCATAAAAAATGTTGTAAACCTCAAAAGAGAAAAACTTGTCAAATAAAAGCATGCAAGGCTTTTCATGGGCTGCCAGGCCTAAAATCGAGGCTTTTCATGGGCTGCCAGGCCACTGAGTTAAACCATTTTACAAAGCCTTTTAAGATGGACCTCACATTAACCAATCGTCGTTTTAACTTTGACAAGTTCAGGGTCTGTATAAGATTGACTTGTCAAACGTTCGGTGGGTCATACCAGGATTACCTGGACGGAGTGACTTACTTGATGAAGGCAGGTTAACCCGGGTTTTAGGTGAATACACCTGGCTTCCAAGCCTGGCTTGATAGCCTATTACAAGGGTCTTAAAAACTCTTTGTTGATGTGCAACAAGAGCCCCCAGGTAACATTTTGAGCTGTGCTTAGTGGGTGCCTATGTGTGAGTTGTGCTATGCAACAAACTCTCTTTGGCCCCTTATGATAATATTGGCTTGATAGCCGGATTACCGAAGTGACCAAGGATGTGCTGTTATGATAATATTAGCTTGATAGCCGGATCAAGAGGGTAAACAGAACTCCGCTTTATAGATAGGAGCCCCCATGTTGAAAAAACTCATAAGGGAAAATAGCAGAGGCCCTGCTTTAGCAGGGATGCCAGTTTATTATATTGATCATAACATATACATTGTCAAAAATATATACATAAGAGGAGCCTATGACTTAGGTGTAGTAAGGCCGAAGATGAGCAATGTTCCACGGCCGGTGGGTCTCCTCCTCTGATGTGTGTGAGTCTATATGTTCTCGAACGTCGATAAGGTCGTATGACCCATTATGGAGATTCTTGCTGACCACAAAGGGCCCTTCCCAAGGCGGGGATAACTTGTGCATATCAGTCTAATCCTGGATGAGCCGAAGCACTAGATCGCGTTCTTGAAAAGTTCTGGTTCTAACCCGGCGGCGGTGATAACGATGCAGATCTTGCTGGTAAATCGCCGACCGAGCTGCTGCAACGTCACGTTCCACATCTAACAGGTCCAGTGCTTCCTGTCGTGCCTTCTCATTGTCAGCTTCAACATAAGACGCCACATGCGGCAAGTCATGACGGATATCACTAGGGAGAACTGCCTCTGCTCTGTAAACCATGAAAAAAGGTGTGTAACCCGTAGATCTGTTGGGCGTGGTATTGATGCTCCATAATATGGAAGGTAACTCCTCCACCCAACCACCCACCGTCCTCTGCAGGGGAACCATAAGCCGGGGCTTGATGCCTCTCAAGATCTCTTGATTGGCTCTCTCAGCTTGACCATTAGATTGAGGATGAACCACTGATGATACGTCAACCCGGATGTGCTCACGTTGACAAAATTCTTTCATAGCACCTTTGGACAAATTAGTGCCATTATCAGTTATAATGTTGTGTGGAAAGCCAAACCGGAAACTCACCTTTTTGATGAACTGAACCACCGTAGCTGGATCACACTTGATGACTGGCTCTGCTCCCACCCACTTGGTGAACTTATCAACCGCCACCAAAAGGTGGGGTTTCTTATCCTGGGATCTCTTGAGGGCCCAACCATATCCAGCCCCCAAGTTGCAAACAGCCAAGTAATTGGAATCATCCTCAGTCTTGAGCCAGTACATGAGCACGCCATGAGAATTTTTGGCAACCATCACACTTTTTGTCCAAGTTTTTAGCATCAACATGAGCCGTCAGCCAATAGAAACCGTGACAGAAAGCTTTAGCCACCAAGGACTTTGAACCGGCATGGTGACTATAATCTCCTTCGTGGATCTCTCGCAAAATCTCACGCCGTTCTTTAGGAGATACGCAAGACTGAAACGCCCCTGTTACACTACAATGATGCAATTCTCCATTGACGATAGTCATTGATTTGAATTGATGGATTATCTGCCTGGCCAAAATTTCATGCTCTGGTAACTCGCCTTGGTTCATATACGCTAAATACGGAATCGTCCAATCAGGGATAGCATGAAGTGCTACTACCAACTGAGCCTCCGGATCAGGAATAGCCAAATCCTCCTCCATAGGTAGCTAGACCGACGGGTTATGCAAGACGTTCAGAAAAACATTAGGTGGAACCGGTTTACATTGGGAACCCAAATGGCTTAATGCGTCCGCCGCTTCATTCTTTTGCCGGTCCACATGATCAACCTTTCAAGTGTCCAGCAACAATATCCACCTCTCGACGATATGCTGCCATGAGCGGGTCCTTGGAGTCCCAAGTACCAGATAATTGTTGAGCCACAAGATCCGAGTCACCAAAACACTTGACCCGACTTAAATTCATTTCCTTAGCCATTCGAAGACCATGAAGGATAGCCTCATATTTAGGTGCATTATTAGTGCAATGGAACATTAAAAGGAGAACATAACAAAATTTATCACCTCATGGGGAAGTTCATACGACTCAAGCCCCCGAGCCCTCCAATTGCCTGGATCCATCGAAGTGAATAGTCTAGTAAGTATGATCCGGCTTTTCTTCCAGCGCCTGTAACTCCGTCCAATAATTGATGAAATCCACAAGTGCTTGGGACTTGATTGCAGTTCGAGGCACATATTTTAACCCGTGAGGTCCAAGCTCAATGGCCCACTTGGCAACCCGGCCAGTTGCTTCCCTATTTTGGATTATATCTCCCAAAGGGGAAGAGCTAACCACAATGATGGGATGACCTTGAAAATATTGCATAAGCTTCCGGCTTGCCATGAAGAGTTCATACACCCGTTACTGCCAATGCGGATACCTTTGCTTGGATTCAATAAGCACCTCGCTGATATAGTAAACCGGCCGTTGAAGCGGATATTCCTTCCCAGCCTCCTTGCGCTCCACTACAATGGCCACACTGACGGCCTGGGCATTAGCAGCCACGTACAACAACAGCGGCTCTTTATCGACTAGAGCAGCCAGGACAGGTGGCTCTGCCAACTGTTTCTTCAAGTACTCAAATGCCACATTAGCAGCATCGCTCCAGACAAAATTGTCTGTCTTTTTCATCATCTGGTAGAGAGGGATAGCTTTTTCTCCCAATCGGCTGATAAACTGGCTCAGCGCTGCAATATGGCCCGCCAGACGTTGGACATCATTGATACACGCCGGTTTAGCCAAGGACGTAATAGCTTTGATTTGTTCCGGATTAGCTTCAATGCCCCTGTTTGACACCAAAAATCCCAAGAGCTTGCCTGCCGGTACACCAGAAGCACACTTGGCCGGATTAAGCATCATCTTATAAACCCGGAGATTATCCAAAGTTTCCTTCAAGTCATCTTTTTATGTCTCCTCCTTTCTGGATTTTACCACAATAGCATCCACATATGCATGAACATTACGCCCAATCTGTTTGTGAAGACAATTCTGCACACAGCGCTGATAAGTCGCCTGGGCACTCTTGATCCCAAAGGGCATAGATACATAGAAGAAGGCTCCAATGGGAGTTATAAAAGCTGTCTTTTCTTGGTCCTTAACTGCCATCTTGATCTGATGATAACCAGAATAAGCATCTAGAAAACTCAAACGCTCACAACCCGCCGTAGCATTAATAATTTGATCAATACGAGGAAGAGCAAAGGGATCAGCTTGACAAGCCTTGTTCAAATCTGTGTAATCCTCACACATACGCCAAGTGCCATTCGTCTTAAGTACTAGCATCAGATTAGCCAACCATTCAGGAAGAAAAACCTCGATTGTAAACCCAGCCGCCAAGAGCCTGGCTACCTCCTCACTAATGGCCTTGCATCTTTCTTCATTGAAGTGTCGGAGAAACTGCTTGACCGGTTTAAACTTGGGATCGATGTTAAGAGTGTGCTCAACAAGTCCTCTCGGTACACCTGGCATGTCAGAAGGTTTCCATGCAAAGATATCCCGATTCTCACGGATGAACTCGATGAGCGCGCTTTCCTATTTCGGATCCAAGTTAGCGCTGATGCTAAACTGCTTGGATGAATCGCCAGGAACAAAATCAACTAGCTTAGTCTCATCAGCCGATCTGAACTTCAAGGACAGATCATGCTCTGTAGTTGGCTTTTTCAAAGGAGTCATATCCGCGGGATCAACATTGTCTTTGTAGAACTTCAGCTCCTCTGTTGCACAAACCGACTCAGCATAAGCCGCATTACCTTCTTCACATTCCAAAGCAATCTTACGGCTCCCGTGTACTGAGATGGTCCCCTTATGACCCGGCATTTTAAGCTGCAGATAAACATAACAGGGCCTCGCCATGAACTTAGCATAAACCGGCCGTCCAAACAGGGCATTATACGGGCTCTTGATTTTTACCACTTCAAATGTCAAAGTCTATGATCTTGAGTCATGCTCATCTCCAAAGGTAACCTCCAGATCTATCTTACCAACTGGATATGCCGATTTACTAGGCACTATCCCATGGAAGACAGTGTTTGATGGTCTAAGCTTTTTATCTGTTAGCCCCATGCGACAGAAGGTTTCATAATAAAGGATGTTGATGCTGCTCCCTCCGTCCATGAGCACCTTGGTGAGTTTATACCCCCAACCCGAGGTGCCACCACCAATGCCAGTTGACCTGGATTATCAACCCGGGGCGGATGATCCTCTCGACTCCACACAATGGGTTGTTCCGACCAGCGTAAGTAATGAGGCATCGCCGGTTCAACGGAGTTCACTGCCCTTTTATAAACCTTCTGATCGCGCTTACACAGGCTAGTGGTGAAGAAATGATACTGCCCACAATTCAACTGCTTCGGGTTGCTCTGGTAACCCGACTGTTGCTGCTGATGATTCCCCTGATGATTATGACCACCCTGGCTACCTTGATTGCCGTGATTGCCATTCCCGCTTTGATTACCTTGACGTCCTGAACCGGAATTGCCTCCACCATAACCCGGCCCATGAAAACTAGGCCCTGAACCGACAGGCGGTCCATGATCATATTGGAAACGACCTGAATTTTTGAACTCCCGCATAGTAAAGCAATCCTTCCAGAGGTGCGTAGCTGGCCTTTCTTTCGTCCCGTGCCTCGGGCAAGGCTCATTCATCAGGCGGTCAAGATTCATACCTGCTCCTCCACTCCGCGAGGGCGGCCTACTTTTACGACGCTGACCATCATTCTGTGTGTTAGTGTTGGCCACAAAATCTGAATTGTTATCCGCTTTACATTTACCGCTGTTTCCATGGCCCGCCGGGTTATGCTGCTGCCCTGTGCCATTATTCATTCCCTTTCCCGACTTTTCATCATCAGATTCAGGGTCCTAGGTACTGTTGGAGTTGCGTACTTAACCAAGGATGCCATGAGTGTTCCCATGTCCTCGCAGTGATGCTTGAGCCGTCCAAATTTCAACTTCAGAGGCATGAACTGGCAATTGCCCTCCAACATTAAAACCGATGTATCAGCATTGATGCGGTCTGATGAATGCAGGATCCCTAATACCCGACGTACCCAATGGCTTGTTGATTCATTTTCTCCTTGGACACACGCAGCTGAGCCCACAATTGACATGGGCTGCTTGCATGTGTATTCGAAATTCTGGATAAACTAGGCCCTTAACTCGGCCCATGACCCAATGGAGTTAGCCGGCAAACCTTTTAGCCAAGTACGAGTTGTTCCTTCTAACATCATGGTGAAGTATTTAGCACATCCGCATCGTCCACGCCCAACATCTCCATCACCATCTCATAGCTTTCAACTCATGACTCGGGGGATAAATCGGCAGTGTAATTGGGCACCTTTCGAGGACCTTTGAAATCCTTAGGCAGACGCACATTACGTAAAGCGGGGGTGAGACATGGCACCCCCAAAGAACTGGAGGTGACTCCTGGTTCCACTGTAGTGGTTGGACGAACTGGGGTAAGTTGACTGGTCTTGTATTGTGCCGCTAACTCGGCTTCTCGACGTTGCCTACCCTGATCCACCACATCCTGAGAATTAGCGCCACCACCTGCCGGGTTATGCCCCCGAGGCGGGTTACGGTTCCGCGCACAACTTGACACGGCTGGTTCATCAATATGCCTAATGTAACTCTGGCTTGGGCGGGGGCTGGTTCATCAATATGCCTAGTGCACTGCTGGGTCTCATGGAGCATTTTGCCGCTGAGCCGGAGCACTGGCTTAATGTGCCAGTATACTGGTGACATGAAGGACCCGCACCGTTATAACCAAGCACGCCTGACTTTTAAAGAGATCAATGACTCAGTTAAAACGCTGCTGGGGGGATCTATGTAAAGATGTAGTAAAGTGGGACTGAACTCTTTCTGCATTCTTAACCCGGCTCCAGCTGTAAGTATTTTGAACAACTCTTCATCTTGTTTTTCCGTCCTCTATGCCTCATGTCTTAAGTTTATTGACAATGTGTATATGAATGCATGCCAACTCTCCTTTCTGGATGAGAAAGATAATGGTGGCTCCTCCGCCCAAGATAACTAAAGCCATGAAAAATCGAGCTCTGGGTTGCCGTAAAAAGCAAACAACTGAAGAACTACTCCAACTGGATGACTCGGAGGTAGAACTTGACTCCTGTGGTCTTATATTCATGCAACTTATTGATGTTGATTCCTCTCAGGACGATGCGGAGACAAGTCACGCTAACACAGAAGAGGTAATTACTGTCTACAAGTCATGCTAACGCATAAGAGGTAATTACTGTCTCCTCCGTCTCAGAACCCTTGCCAGGAAAGAAAACCCGGCGGGTCATCCGGAAAGTAAGATTTTCTCATCCTCTTGCTTATTTGGACCCCAACTTTCTTTTGAAGAAACAACAACATGAGTCCAGGCGCTAGACCCGGAGCGGCAGTCCTGAAGAACTTGCGGCCACCTTACCTAATATGCCAGTTCCTTGGAAACGTCGGAATGAGGTGCCTCACAGCCCAACTTTGTCTCTTCCACGAGCCGGACTCATGCGGCAACCTCTTAACCCTTCCGGCTCAAACTATCATGGAACGCCATCATCATTCCGGCGACTCAACCGGAACACAACTTCATGTCTTTGTTGTTGCCCAGGGGTACATTCTTTCATTTGTTAATAAAATCTTATTATTGCATACTCATGAGCTCTTGTATTCTTATTTCAGCGGCAAAGCAAAGACTGGTAAAAAAAGGTGGGCGGCTCTTCCAGGGCCCCTGAGGCTTCTGAGCTGGAGAAACATGTGCTGGAGGCCACTGATGCTCGAATCCAGAACCCCAAAAATCCTCTCAGCCAGCAAAATGACCCGCCTTTACAGACTGATGCTGCAAAATTTGAGCCTATGGATACTGAGATTAACCCAGCGGCCAGCCACGACCCGCCAAGTCCTATGCTGCCCTCTCCTGCTAAGTCAACTGACAAGAGCCCGGCTAATGACAATGTTGGTGAAGTTACTATTACCGGGTTAGCTTTTATAGCGCCCAAGTCTTCGAGAGTGCTAGCCAAGAATTCCACTGAGGAAGAAACACCCTCATTAGAGAAGGGCAAGATGAAACTGGAGCTTGAAAACTATTCAAACTTGACTGTCAGTGAATTATACTCCGTCTATCTGAACCACCTTCATACGAGCCGCGACATGGAGGCTGGTCTAGTCAATATGATGCGCCAGAAGTATGAGGTATGAATGCATTGCACTCTTTTTAATTTCTGCATGTACGCATATTAATCTAGCCCGCAAGTCTTAAGAATAGGAAAGATATTGAGTATGGTTGAGACTTTCATGAAAAATCTTCCAATATGTAGCCTCCAAGGGCCAGCTTATCCTATAAGGATGAACCGGATTTTCTACCACTTTGAATTAAAAAAAAACCTCTAAAATGTAGCCCCCAAGGGCCGAGTTATCCTATAAGGATGAGCCGGGTATTCTGCATCTTTTGACTTAGATTACATTCAAAACGTAGCCACCAAGGGTCGGCTTATCCTATAAGGATGAGCCGGGTCTTCTGTACTTTGGTGTTTAAAAACTTTGTCGTACATTAGCCCCCAGGTGCAAAGTATATTGCTTGCAATGTGCTTGGGACTTGAATATCTTGATTAAATGTGAATTTATTCACCTTAAACCTTACTGGAATATTTTTCATTTACTTGTAACCCTTGACAGGAAGCTTTCAACTTGGGCGAGTCAAACATCGCCGAATTAAAGAAGAACCTAGCGACTCAACAGAGCGAACGTGCCAAGGCCGAACTTAGACTAAAATCATATCTAGAGGATGGCAAAAAGACCAAGGCCAAATTTGATGGAGAAAGAGCCGCCTGGGCGAACTAAGAAGGCCACTCTGCTTAAAAAAGCAGTAGACTCTGAAGCTGAATTGAAGACCACAACTAAAGAGTTGACCGGCTTAAAGCACGTATTTCTCGAATGACAACCACTATCTTTGGTATGTAGAACTTATATTTGTCAATCTTATCTTTCCTGGCAACTTGTTGATTATGATCTCTAAACCATCTGGCGACTCTCATTTTCTAACCTGCTTAGTGACTTATGTGTATACTATTGAACAGGTCCCAAAAACGCTAATCTTGGCCAAGATATGTTGCTGAAGGCAGTGTATGCTATAACCGAACAACTTTACTCTGGCACTCAGCGAGCACTTGTGGCCATATCAAATGGGAAAACACTGACAACCCTCATCAAATCTGTGTTGGAACAACTGTAAACAGTCATATGGCAAATTGCAAAGCCAAAGTTATCATCCGCCCGCTTAGGGGCCATCTCAGCACTTAGCTGGGCCAAGGCGTGGCAATCAGAACTAGATCCAGAAGAGATGTATGGCGGGTGTCCAGAATTAAAGGACGACGAGTCTTTCTTCGAGGAAGGTGATTTCACCAGATGCGTGAAAGAAATGAGTCCTCTAGCCTGTAAACTTCCCCAAGAAGCAGATCTACCAAGTATCTATTGGCTTATGATAGGAACAATGCTCGTATCAAGCCGCCAAGTCACGTTATTGTGGACTTGACCCCTCAAAGGCATAAGCATACTTTCGCTCCTGACATTGACCCTTCTACTATCCTTAACGATGAAGCAACCTTTGAAGTGTTAACTGGCATCAACTGGACGTCGGATGATCTCCAGATGGTAGACGAAGAAGAGTCGGCACAGGGTGACCAGAAGGCTTCTGCCTCAAGGTGCCAGGATGACAGTAACCCCCAGGCCATAATCCAGACAGTGATGAAGCCGACTTAATGGAGTAGTATAACTCCATAAACACTTGGCAAAAACTTTTGGGCTCAGCTGTAGCCTTGTAATAGGTAGCTGGAAAACAATTATCTGCTCTGCCATGCTTTCGTGCATGCTTTTATCAGCTTATGCTTCAACATCTTGAACTTCTGCTATCTTATCATACACATCTACCCTTGCAATACTTCCAACATTGCTTGAAAGTGTGATATATATAATCTGTAAGAAGTGTGACATTGTCTTGTATTGGTGACTTATAGTCACAATCCGAGCGAGTTAAGCAACTCAACAATCCACTGCGAATTATAATAATCTCTAGTCTGTGAAAACATCACTTCCTCGACTTACAATCACAATAAACTCAATATAGAGCAATATGGCCCAAATCAGTATTACACGACAACTTTTCATTTGTAAAAACTTCTACAAAACAGAAATTTAGAGTATGCATAACTCAAATATTTATTAAGCTGGCTTGCAAAGCACGACCAGAATAGATCGGTTTTTGAAAAAGCCCATTTTTTTGCTTCAAAGAAGCTTGGCATAAAAGCCTGTTATCCCGTAAGCCGGCTCTCACGTGACATAAATCTGTCATTTAAACCTTAACTAGTTTAGGGTCTTAGCAAAAAGATTGACTATTAAGAGTACAAACGGGCCACATAGTGGAGAGACTACAACCAACAGGTGGGTTTATCCTAGCTCACTGTAAGCCGGCTCTCTCGTGACATAAGCCGCCGTTTAAACTTTGACAAGTTCAGGGTCTTTCAAAGATTAACTGTTAACAGTACGATGGGTCACGTAGTGGAGTAGCAAGTTGCAAACAGGCAGGTTTAACCCAGTCATGGCATGGTGTAACTCGCCGTTGATGATAGACATAGACTTAGAACGCCGTGTGATCTGTCGGGCCAAGTTTTCATCCTCAGGTAACTCGCCACATGCAAGATAAGCCAGATAAGGCAACACCCAATTAGGAATAGCATGGAGAGCCGCCACCAACTGTCCCTCCGGTCAGGTATAGCAAGATGCTCCTCAGATTGTAATTTGACCGAAGGATTGTGTAAGACATCCAGAAACACATTAGGGGGCACCGACTTACATTGAGACCCAAGCCAGGACAATGCATTAGCCGCCTCATTCCTTCATCGATCAATATGATCCACCTGGTAACCCTTAAAGTGACCAGCAATAGTATCAACCTCCTGACGATAAGCTTCCATGAGTGGGTCTTTGGAATCCCACTTGCTCGAAAATTGCCGAGCCACGAGGTCTGCGTCGCCCACATATCTGACCCGACTTAAATTCATCTCCTTGTCCATACGAAGCCCATGGAGTAAGGCTTCATACTCAACTGCATTGTTAGTACAAGGAAACATTAACCTTAAAGCATAACAAAATTTATCACCTCGTGGGGAGGTCAAAATAACTCCAGCCCCCGAGCCTTCCAATTGCCTGGAGCCATCAAAGTGGATTGTCCAGTATGCATTAGCAGGCTTCGCTTCAGGTGTTTGTAACTCTATCCAATCATTTATGAAATCCACCAAAGCTTGAGACATGATAGATGTCGTGGGCAGATACTTCAAGCCGTGAAGTCCAAGTTCAGTTGCCCACTTAGCAACCCGGCCGGTGGCTTCTCTATTTTGAATGATATCCCCCTATGTAGCAAAACTGACCACCATAATAGGATGCCCAAGAAGTAATGCTTCGACTGGCGACTCGTCATGAACAACCCAAACACCATCTTCTGCCAATGTGGGTATGTTTGCTTGGATTCAGTCAAGACCTCGCTAACAAAGTAAGCCAACCGTTGGACTGGGTAGTCTTCTCCCGCCCCCTTGCACTCGATGACAACCGCTGTGCTGACAACCTTGTTATTAGTTGCCACGTACAGGAGCAAAGGCCCTTTGTCTATTGGAGCAGCCAAGATTGGAGGCTCAGCCAACTATTTCTTTGGAGTCTCAAACCTTGATCAACAGCATTTCTCTAGATAAAATGGTTTGTCTTCTTCATCATCTGATATAAATGCATGGCCTTCTCCCCCAAGCGACTTATAAACTAGCTTAAAGCTGCAATGTGACCCGCCACACGTTGGACGTTGTTGATACACGCCGGTTTAGACAGTGACGTAATGGCCTTAATTTTCTTTGGGTTAGCTTCAATTCCCCGTTTTGAGACCACGAAACCTAGCTATTTACCTACAGGCACACCAAAAACACACTTGGCCGGGTTAAGCATCATCTTGTAAACCTGAAGATTGTCAAAGGTTTCTTTCAAATCGTCCAGGAGAGTCTCCTTCTTCCTAGACTTGACCACAACATCGTCCACATAAGAATGAACGTTACACCCAATCTGACTTTGAAGACAATTTGGAACACAGCGCTGGTAAGTCGCCTGGGCACTCTTAAGACCAAAAGGCATAGAAACATAGCAGAAAGCTCCAAAAGGTGTGATAAAGGACGTCTTTAACTACCATTTTGATCTGATGATAACCTGAATAAGCATCCAGGAAGTACAAATTCTCACAAACCGCTGTTGTCCATACGAGGGAGAGCGAACGGATTCGTTAGACATGCCTTGTCGAGGTGTGTGTAATCAACACACATACGCCATGTGCCATTTTTCTTAAGTACAAGCACAGGGTTAGCCAACCACTCAGGGTGAAAGACTTCCACGATAAACCCTACTGCCAAGAGCCAGTCTACCTCTTCTCTGATAGCTTTACCCCGCTTTTCATTGAAACGATGAAGGAACTATTTAACCGGCTTAAATTTGGGATCCACATTAATATTGTGCTTAGCGAATTCTCTCGGTACACTGGCATGTTAGAAGGATTCCATTCAAAGATGTCCCATTTCTCATGGATGAACTCGATGAGAGCGCTTTCCTATTTGGGATCCATAGTAGCCCCAACTATAAATTGCTGAGATGAGTCGCCAGGGACAAAATCCACCTGCTTGGTATCATCAGTCGACTTAAACTTCAATAGATGGTCCTGTTCGGTACTAGGCTTCTTCAGAGGGGTCATATTAGCCTGGTAACATTGTCCTTATAAATGTTGCGGATATCGCTTATCGGGAACTTATCGGTCGACCCATGATAAGGGGTAAATCGACCAGTTTAACGGCATATCGGCCAATTTATCGCCATATCGGCTGATTTATCTTATCAGTCAGACAGCGGTAAGCGATAAATCGGCCTATTTATCGGCATATCGGAAGATATCTTGAACAGTGGTCCTTATAGAATTTTAGCTCCTCCGCAACACAGGCTGATTCCGCATAAGCTGCATCTCCTTCTTCGCACTCCAAGGCAATTTTTCGGCTACCATGTAGTGTAATTGTCCCATTGGCCCCTGGAATCTTGAGTTGTAAATTAATATACCTAGGGTGAGCCATAAACCGAGCATAAGCCAGCCGTCCAAACAGAGCATGATATGGAATTATGATCTTGACCACCTCGAACCATAAGGTTTCTGTTATGTAATTATGGTCATCACCAAAAGCCACCTCCAACGCTATCTTTCCCACATGATAAGCTGACTTGCCAGGCACCACACAATGAAACATTGTCGAGGACGACTTAAGATGCTTGTCAGTAAGATTCATTCAGCTCAAGTTATCGTAGTATAATTTGTTGATGCTACTACCACCATCCATGTGAACTTTCGTGAACTTATAACCGCCCACTTGGGGAACCACCACCAATGCCAGATGACCCAGAATCTCAACCCGGGGCGGGTGATCATCCCGACTACATGTGATCGGATGCTCTGACCATCGTAGGTATTGGGGCACAGCCAGCTCAACCACATTCACGGCACGCTTGTGCACCTTCTGATCTCGCTTACAAAGAATTATAGTAAAAACATGGTACTGATCCCCATTCAGTTGCTTAAGATTACTATGATATCCTGACTAATTATTACGTGATACGTCTCCAATGTATCTAGAATTTTTTATTGTTCTATGCTATTATATTATCAACTTTGGATGTTTTATATGCATTAATATGATACTTTATATTATTTTTGGGACTACCTTATTAACCTAGAGCCCAATGCCATTCTCTGTTTTTTCCTTGTTTTTGAGTTTCGCAGGATAGGAATATCAAATGGAGTCCAAACAGAATAAAACTTTCGCGATTATTTTTCTTGGACCAGAAGACACACGTAGGACTTGGAGAAGAAGTCAGAAGAGTCCCGAGGTCTCCACAAGCACACAGGGTGTGCTATAGGGGGGAGCCCCTAGCTTGTGGGCCCCACAGGACTCCTCCAGCCCTAATTCTTGGTCTATAAATTCATAAATATTCCCAAACAACCAGAAGCATCCACGAAAATACTTATCCACCACCGTAGGTGTCTGATCTCGTGAGATCCCATCTGGAGGCCTTTTTTCGGTACTCTGCCGGAGGGGGATTCGATCACGAAGGGCTTCTACATCAATCTTGCTGCCCTTCCGATGATGCGTGAGTAGTTTACCACAGACTTACGGGTCCATAGCTAGTAGCTAGATGGTTCCTCTCTCTCTCTCTATCTCTCTCTTCGATCTTCAATAAAATGTTCTCCTCGATGTTCTTAGAGATCTATTCAGTGTTTGTCGAGATCCGATGAATTGTGGATTTATGATCAGATTATCTATGAATATTATTTGAATCTTCACTGAATTCTTATATGCATGATTTGATATCTTTCTTTTTCTCTTCAAATTATTGGTTTGGTTTGGCCATCTAGATTGGTAGTTCTTGCAATGGGAGAGGTGCTAAGTTTGGGGTTCAATCTTGCGGTGTCCTCACCCAGTGACAGAAGCGATAGCGAGGCACGTATTGTATTGTTGCCATAAAGGATAAAAAGATGGGGTTTATATCATATTGCTTGACTTTATCCATTTACATCATGTCATCTTGCTTAAGGCGTTACTCTGTTGTTATGAACTTAATACTCTAGATGCATGCTGGATAGCGGTCGATGTGTGAAGTAGTAGTAGTAGGCAAGAGTCGATCTACTTGTCAAAGACGTGATGCCTATATTCATGATCGTTGCCTTAGATATCTTCATAACTTTGCACTTTTCTATCAATTTCTCAACAATAATTTGTTTACCCACCACATGCTTTATTCAAGAGAGAAGCCTATAGTGAAACCTATGCCCCCCGAGTCTATTTTACATCTATTATTTTTAGATCTATAAAACCAAAAACCCAAAAAATACCTTGCTACAATTATTTTGTGTTTACTTTATTTAGGTTTTTTTTCCTTTAATTTTAAATTTACCTCTATTAGATCTCACTCTTGTTCGTGACGTTGAAGGGATTGGCAGCCCCTTTTTCCGCGTTGTGCGCAAGTGTTTGTTAGTTTGTGCAGGTGCATATATTGGAGACATGCTTCTACCTCCTACTGGATTGATACCTTGGTTCTTAACTGAGGGAAATACTTATCTCTACTTTGCTACATCACCCTTTCCTCTTCAAGGGAAAAATCAACGCAAGCTCAAGAAGTAGCATGAAGAATTTCTGGCGCCGTTGCTGGGGAGGTCTACATGAAGCCTACCAAGTACTTGTCATAAACTCTCATCTCTTGCACTTACATTATTTGCCATTTGCCTCTCATTTTAATCTCCCCCACTTCTAAAACATTTTCAGAAAAACACAAAAATATTGTCCTTTTTTATTCGCCCTTACGTCTTACTTGTTTTGTTTGCTCGTTTGCTTGACATAATTGTGTTTATTCAAATTTAGCAGGAGACTGTTATGGATCCTCATCCAACTGCTAATCTTTTTACAAGACCCAATTATGATAAACCAATTGCTAGAGAGTAGAGTGCACTAGATTATCATTTTGAGGTTCTACTTGAAATTCGTGAGTCTACAAATTGTGATGAAGTGCTAAAAGAAATTCATAAAGTGATTCACGATAGTTCCTTAAATGAAAAGCATGATTGCAATGATGTTATTATAAATTATATGAGTGAAAATTGTGCTAATTAAATGAAAAACTCTTAGCTTGGGGATGCTTATTTGCTATGCCCACTACTTGTTGCAATGATCATGATTGAGGTGATGCTTCTTACGATCTTGAAAATTTATTTAAACCCCATGATGAATATGAGATTGATAATAATGTTTGACGTAATATTGAAAGTGGGTTTGAAAGAATGACAACTTTTGATCCCACTACTTTGGATATTGATTAATCTTACGATTTTTTTTTTGATAAAAGTGGGCTTGGAGAAGCAATGACTTTGTTCTATGTTAATCCCACTATTTTGAATGAGTGACAACTTTGCATACATATGGATCAAGTAGAGAATATTTAATGTGATAGCTATATTGTTGAATTTGAATATGTTCCTACATGCAAATATTATGAGAGGGGGAACTATGGTTGTAGAAATCTTCATGTTACTAAATTACCTCTTGTTATTTGGAGATTGCTATTGTTTCTTTATTCTTCCTTGCATATGCTAGAAATTGATTGCCTTGATAATTTGTTTGCTTATAAAATGCGTATGCATAGGAAGTATGTTAGACTTAGATTGGTTTGTCACGTTTTTATGATGCTCTCTATGTGCTTCAATTCTTATCTTTTTTTGACCATGAACATTAGGAAAGGCTCCTACTGTGTAAGTATATTAAATGAACATGCTAAGCTTGGCACATATCACTTTCTGCTCACTACTAAATGCTGAATCATTGCTAATTAAAATTGTCTTTGATATACCTTGGGATCCGCGTGGTTTCATTACTTGAGCACTATATGCCTAGCTTAATGGCTTTAAAGAAAGCGCTGCCACGGAGACAACCCGGTAGCTTTAGAGAGTCATTTATTTCTGTTATGTGCTTTTATAAAGTTTAAAAACAAAAAATAAAGAGGGGAACCTATTTTTTTCAAAAAGAAAAGTGAAAGTAAGAAGGACGAGCATCGTTGAAATGGGGGAGCTCCTTGTACTTTGTTCCTGCCCATGGAAACTTTGCAAATCTTGAACTACAGAAACTTTTCAACAAAAAATATTACCCCCCTATACAATTCCATTGTGTTATAAAAATAATGTGCCAAGAGTTTCCTTTAGGATGATTAAACTGCTTGTGCGCGATTTTACGTTCTTTACTGGAACGTTGAAAGGATCTGAAACTTTTTGCAAAGTCTTGCTATACAAATTGTTGATTTTCCTAATTTTCCAGAATTTTTAAAGTTACAGAAGTATGGTTATTGTTCAGATTACTACAGACTGTCATGTTTTCACAGATTGCTGTTATAGCTTCATTATTTGCATATGTTTGAATTCTTGTTGAAGCCTCCTTGACTTAGGGCCATAGAATTGTGATAGAATACAGTGGGTAATTTTTGTTCATAATTATACAATAATGTTAGAGCATTAAATGATGGGATTTCATTGATCATATGAACTAAACCTGCCACTAAAAGTTCGGTTAAGTATTGTGTGGATAAAGTGTTCGAAGATCGAGGAGGTCTCGATGTGAGAAGAAGGAGGAGAGGCAAGAGATCAAGCTTGGGGATGCCCAAGGCACCGCAAGTTATATTCAAGGAGACTCAAGCGTCTAAGCTTGGGGATGCCCTGGAAGGCATCCCATCTTTCTTCAACAAGTATCGGTATGTTTTCGGATTCGTTTCCTTGACATGATATGCGTAAACCCTTGGAGTGCCGTGTGCTTTTTTTTCTTTTAATAAATGCACCATGCTGGTATGAGATAGTCCTTGGTTGATTTATCGAATGCTCTTTGCACTTCACTTATATCTTGTGAGTATGGCTTTATAGAATGCTTCATGTGCTTCACTTATATCATTTGAAGTTTGGATTGCCTCTTTCTCCTCACATAGAAAACCACCGTTTGTAGAATGCTCTTTTGCTTCACTTATAATTGTTAGAGCGTGGGCATATCTTTTGTAGAAAGAATTAAAACTCTCTTGCTTCACTTATATTTATTGAGAGAGTTGACAGGAATTAGTCATTCACATGGTTAGTCATAAAATCCTACATAAACTTGTAGATCGCTGAATATGATGCGTTCGATTCCTTGCAATAGTTTTGCAATATAGAGATGCTAATATGTAGGAGGTACTAGTGAATGATTGTGGTTTATTAAAAATATTGGTGTTAAGGTTCGTGATTCCCGAAGCATGCATGTATGGTCTCCTCACTATGTAACCAAATTGGCGCGCATTGTATTTTGATTGTTCATCTTTGCGTGAAGGTCGGGGGCGCGCGGTGGTTAACTCCTACCAACCTCCCCCCTAGGAGCATGCGTCGTAGTATTTTTGCTTCGAGGGCTAATAAGTATGTGTGTTCTTTATGACTAATGTTGAGTCCATGGATTATACGTACTATCACCCTTCCACCTTGCTAGCCACTCTAGTACCGCGCAACTTCCGCCGGTGCATCAAACCACCTTATATCCTTCCTCAAAACAGCCACCACACCTACCTATTATGGCATTTCCATAGCCATTCCAAGATATATTGCCATGTAACTCCATTGTTCTGTTTATTATGACACGCACCATCATTGTCATAATGCCTTGCATGAACGTAAGACAGCTAGCAAGATGTTTTCATGGCTTGTCCGTTTTTTGATGTCATTGCTATGCTAGATAATTGCACATCCGGTACACCACCGAAGGCATTCATATAGAGTCATACTTTGTTCTAGCATCGAGTTGTAATATCGAGTTGTAAGTAAATAAAAGTGTGATGATCATCATTATTAGAGCATTGTCCTAGAAAAAAAGGCCAAATAAAAAAAGGCCAAATGAAAAAAGGCCAAATAAAAAAAGGAAGGCCCAAAAAAAATAAAGAAGAAGAAACAAAGGAGAAAAAAAGAAAAAGGGACAATGCTACTATCTTTTTCCACACTTGTGCTTCAGAGTAGCACCATGTTCTTCATATAGAGAGTCTCATATATTGTCACTTTCATATACTAGTGGGAATTTTTCGTTATAGAACTTGGCTTGTATATTCCAACGATGGGCTTCCTCAAATTGCCTTATGTATTCATGAGCAAGCAAGTTGATGCACACCCACTAGTTTTCTTGTGAGCTTTCATACACTTGTAGCTCTATTGCATCCGTTACATGGCAATCCCTACGCACTCACATTGATATCAATTGATGGACATCTCCATAGTCCATTGATTTGCCTAGTTGATGTGAGACTTTCTCCCTACTTTTGTCTACTACCACCTTCTATTCCACCCATAGTGCTATGTCCATGGATCACGCTCATGTATTGCGTGAAGAGTTGAAAAGGTTCGAAAAAGTAAAGTATGAAAACAATTGCTTGGCTGACACCGGGATGGGCATGAGGGGTACCCTGTGTTCAGAAAAGGGAGCATAAAAGACTATATGATTTTGTAGGGATAATGTTCTTTAGCATTGATATTTTGGAAGACTTGATTGTTTGTTGGGATGCCCGAGTATTAAATTCTTTTAACTCAAAGGATAGACTATTGCTTTGAATCACTCGTGTCTTAATATTCATGCCATGATCAGGTTACATGATCAAGATTATGGTAGGTAGCATTCCACATCAAAAATTATCTTTTTTATCATTTACCTACTCGAGGACGAGCAGGAATTAAGCTTGCGGATGCTGATACGTCTCCGTCGTATCTATAATTTTTTATTGTTCCATGCCAATATTATACAACTTTTACATACTTTTGGCAACTTTTTATACTATTTTGGGGACTAACATATTGAGCCAGTGCCCAGTGCTAGTTCCTGTTTGTTGCATGTTTTTTGTTTCGCAGAATATCCATATCAAACGGAGTCCAAATGGGATAAAAACGGACGGAGATTTTTTTTGGAATATTTGTGATTTTTGGGAAGAAGAATCAACGCGAGACGATGCCCGAGGGGGCCACGAGGCAGGGGCGCGCCCCTGACCCTCGTGGCCACCCCGTAAGGCGGTTAGTGACCTTCTTTCGCCGCAGGAAAGCTAATACCCAGATAAAAACCGTGTCAAAAAATCAGCCCAATCGGAGTTACAGATCTACGGGAATATAAGAAACGGTGAAAGGCCAGAATCTGGGAACACAGAAACAGAGAGAGACAGAGAGACATATCCAATCTCGGAGGGGCTCTCGCCCCTCCCATGCCATGGAGACCAAGGACTAGAGGGACAACCCTTCTCCCACCTAGGGAGAAGGCCAAGGAAGAAGGAGAAGGAGGGGGCTCTCTCCCCCTCGCTTCTGGTGGCGCCGGAGTGCCACCGGGGCTATCATCGTGCGACGGCGATCTACACCAACACCTCCGTCATCTTCACCAAAATCTTCATCACTTTCCCCCATCTATCTACATCCGTCCACTCTCCCGCAACCCGCTGTACCCTCTACTTGAACATGGTGCTTTATGCTTCATATTATTGTCTAATGATGTGTTGCCATCCTATGATGTCTAAGTAGATTTTTGTTGTTCTATCGGTAATTGGTGAATTGCTATGATTGGTTTAATTTGCTTGTGGTTATGTTGCTGTCCTTTGGTGCCCATCATATGAGCGCGCGCGTGGATCACACCATAGGGTTAGTTGTATGTTGATAGGACTACGTATTGGAGGGCAAGAGTGACAGAAGCTTCAACCTAGCGTAGAAATTGATGCATACGGGATTGAAGGGGGACCAATATATCTTAATGCTATGGTTGGGTTTAACCTTAATGAACATTAGTAGTTGCAGATGCTTGCTAATAGTTCCAATAATAAGTGCATAGAATTCCAAGTCTGGGATGACATGCTAGCAGTGGCCTCTCCCACATAAAACTTGCTATCGGTCTAGTAATGTAGTCAATTGCTTATTGACAATTTCGCAACTCCTACCACCACTTTTCCACACTCGCTATACTAACTTTATTACTTCTTTACCTATAACAACCCCTAGTTTATATTTACGTGCTCTTTATATTCTTGCAAACCTATCCCACAAAAACTACAAAGTACTTCAAATTTTATACTTGTTCTAGGTAAAGCGAACGTCAAGCGTGCGTAGAGTTGTGTCGGTGGTCGATAGAACTTGAGGGGATATTTGTTCTACCTTTAGCTCCTCGTTGGGTTCAACACTCTTACTTATCGAAAGAGGCTACAACTAATCCCCTACACTTGTGGGTTATCAGGCCACATGTTCGTGACGGCATTGTCGTTCACTTGTTCGCCGATGATTCATTCTTCCACGAGCCGATGATCATTGAGGAGACGGAGGTTGCAGCACAGGTCCTCCTACGCTCGTAGCTCTTCCGCCATTAGGGCGTCGAAGTGCGGCCGCACCTGCTCTACGGTGAACACGGCATGAACCGGCTTGGGCGGTGGCGCCGGCTCCTGGTCGGAAGCCACATCCATCGTAGAATTGGTGTTGCTCAACTTGTTGAGCTCGCTGGCGAGCCAGCATGTCCGGCTGCTGGATCGGACCGCTGCCAAGCACGAGCCTGACCGCCCTCACCCACCCAGACCGCCGCCCTCGCCTGCGCGTGATATGTCTCCAACGTATCTACTTTTCCAAACCCTTTTGCCCTTGTTTTGGACTCTAACTTGCATGATTTGAATGGAACTAACCCGGACTGACGCTGTTTTCAGCATAATTGCCATGGTATTGTTTTTGTGCAAAAATAAAAAGTTCTCGGAATGACCTGATAATCCACCGAGAATTATTTCGGAAAATATAAAAAATATCTGCAAGAAGATCTAGACCAGGGGGCCCATACCCTGTCCACGAGGGTAGGGGGCGCCCCCCCTAGGGTGCGCCCCCCTACCTCGTGGCCCCCCTGGTGCTCCACCGACGTATCCCCAGGTCCTATATATTCACTTTCGGGGAGAAAAAATTCTGAGAGGAATAATAATTGCGTTTTACGACACGGAGCCGCCGCCAAGCCCTAATCTCTCTCGAGAGGGCTGATCTGGAGTCCGTTCGGGGCACCGGAGAGTGGAGATCATCGCCATCGCCACCATCAACCTTCCTCCATCACCAATTCCATGATGCTCACTGTCGTGCGTGAGTAATTCTATCGTAGGCTTGCTGGATGGTGATGGGTTGGATGGGATCTATCATGTAATCGAGTTAGTTTTGTTAGGGTTTGATCCCTAGTATCCACTATGTGCTGAGATTGATGTTGCTATGACTTTGCTATGCTTAATTCTTGTCACTAGGGCCCGAGTGCCATGATTTCAGAGCTGAACCTATTATGTTTTCATTAATATATGTGTGTTCTTGATCCTATCTTGCAAGTCTATAGTCACCTACTATGTGTTATGATCCGGCAACCCCGAAGTGACAATAATCGGGACCACTCCCGGTGATGACCGTAGTTTGAGGAGTTCATGTATTCACTATTTGTTAATGCTTTGGTCCGGTACTCTATTAAAAGGAGGCCTTAATATCCCTTAGTTTCCAATAAGACCCCGCTGCCACGGGAGGGTAGGACAAAAGATGTCATGCAAGTTCTTTTCCATAAGCACGTATAACTATATTTGGAATACATGCCTACATTACATTGATGAACTGGAGCTAGTTCTGTGTCACCCTAGGTTATAACTTCTACACAAATGAATTACATCTGACATAATTTCCCATCACCGATCCAATGCCTACGAGCTTTTCACATATTGCTTGTTGCTTATTTACTTTTCCGCTGCTACTATTACAAAAACTACAAAAACCCTATCGTTACTTTTATTGTTGCTACCGCCACTATCATATTACTTTGCTACTAAACTATCTTGCTGCAGATACTAAGTTTCCAGGTGTGGTTGAATTGATAACGCAGCTGCTAATACTTAAGAGTATTCTTTGGCTCCCCTTGTGTCGCATCAATAAATTTGGGTTGAATACTTTACCCTCGAAAACTGTTGCAATCCCCTACACTTGTGGGTTATCAAGACTATTTTCTGGCGCCGTTGCTGGGGACCATAGCTCTATTCTTTAAGTCACTTGGGATTTATATCTGTTGATCACTATGAAGAATTTGAAGGACTCAAAAACCAAGATCTTATCCTCAACTACGAGGGAAGGTAAGGAACTGCCATCTAGCTCTGCACTTGATTCACCATCTGTTATGGGTAAATTTGCGACACCTACTACTGCTATTGAATGTGATATGTCGTATGTTCTTGATGATGCCACTTCTGCTATGTATGATGAAACTACTTCTATGCGGGATAACACTGTGCCACTAGGTGAATTTTTAGATGAACAAATTTCTAAGGTTAGGGAGAATGCAAATATTGAAACTGATGATATTTATGAAAGTGATGATGAAGCTTCTCCCAATAGATATGAATTGCTTGTTGTTCCTGAGGGTTATGTTATGGATGAAGAAGCTGCTAGAGACTTTCTTGCTTGCAATGATAGACATGATCTTAAGAAATTATTAGCTAAACTGAAAGAAAAGTCCTTGAATGCTAGAATGAAACATGACCCTTGTCGGGGATATACCCCCGCGGTATGAACCGGCCGGAATTATAACCCGGCCGGACTTGGCGGTTTACACTTGGTGATTCACTGGCGATCCGTTATCACCAGACGGTTTACAAGCAACCTGCCTAAATAATATTACTCACTGGTAACCCGGCGTATGGATCATGGATGACAAGGCCCAAGGCCCAGAAGGCCGGTTCATATTAATAGTGGGCCGGTTTACTAATAAAGCGCAAGGAATATTCTCCATAAAGGAAGCAAGACTAGGACTCCTTGTAATAGATCAATCCTAGTCCTATTAGGACTAGTCATGTAAAGCCTCCCCTTCAACATATATAAGGAGGGGCAGGGCTCCCCAAAGCAGACAGGTTTTCACAAGTTAGGTTTAGACAAGCAGACAAGTTTCTAGGGTTAGACACCAAGAGCCGGATTACCGGCGACACCACAAGGATCATAATGAGATCTAGCCTCAAACAGCATGTAGGGCTATTACCGGATGATGTTTCCCGGGGCCCGAAGCTGTCTAAATCCGTGTCTTGCATCGCGTCTCTCGATTCCGCTCAACCCCTTCAAGCTACCACATAGATGCGCGCCTCAACACTAAGTCCGTTGATCCGGACATCTGCCGTGTTAATTCCACGACAGTTGGCGCCCACCTTGGGGCCTGCGCACGGTGGTGTTGAGTTCTTGGAGGGATCTTTTCAAGGGTTCGAGAAGTTTGTAATTTTTCGAGTTGAAGAAAGAGTCATCAACGAAGGAGTTACAATGTATCAATATCAAGCAGCCAGAGCAACACCATCATCAGAAGCTGGAACAGAGAAATTTTTCTGCGGCAACACCTCAGACACCGTCGCCGCCGGGTTACTACTAACCTTATCTCCGTTTTGGGACTGGATGAAATAACTACACGCAAGGAAGATTTAGAATAAGATGCTTAGTCGGACGCCACAAGGATCGGATCAATTATCAATTTCGTGAAACGACTTGATGTTCTGGATCGACCAAATCCGACCCGGAGGAGGTCTCGGTCCCACAGAGTTAGCCGTGCTGCCAATGATCGCCGCGCCTCCGAGCCACTACGGCCGGCCTAGGCTCTGCCTTCGCTGCCGTTATGCCAGGTCGCCTTTATCTCCGCCGAGTCAATTAAGTAAAATAACTACGACCATGACTTGGATTCGCCGCCGCCGAGCTTCAACAAAATTGACCCCGAATCATCATCGAACCCGGCCCGGCCGTAGCTTTCTTCGCCTACCGCCGTGTCAAGCCGCCGCTATGATCCAGAGGCCTCAATTCACCCCCGCAGCGTCAGATCGGATTCTATTTCAGTTGAGAGCCGCGGCCGCAAGACGCTGTGGCCACATCTGGCTCCGGCCTTGAGTTCCCTGTCCGCTGTGGAGCCGCCGCTGACGGCCGCGGTCCTGCAGTCTTGAACCTGCCCGCGGTACTGCAGTCACAAACCCGCCCGCAGCCTCGCACCGGAACCTGACAGTCCGCCGTTTTATCCTCGCCGCACTGCGCTACTACTCTGAGTCATCCCGGCGCCGGTTTACCTCCAGCCTGGGACTTAAAGAAAGAATCCGCGAGCGAGAGGGCCTGCTCTTGCTCCGGTTCTGTCCCGGGCTAGATCGCCCCGCTCCTGCGCCGGTTCTGCCCGCTACCTCTGCCGCGACCAGCTCCGGCCCCGCGGGCTCTCACTGTTCGTTCTGACAGAAAAAGGGCCCTATTTCCTTCGCACTTGCCCTGGCTGGAAGGAAAGAAACGAAGGAGAAGTCAAGGAAACGGTCCGACGCCCTGGTCGTCCCGGGGTCAATTAAAGTAGCCCATCGCTGCCTCTGAGCTTCCGTCGATCGGCTCAGCAAAGTGGGATCGTCTGCATCAGGATCGTTTCTGCCTGGTCAAGTTACCTGGTACGTGCTAAGTTTGGAAATCAACATGCTGTGGTTGTATTTTAAGCCACCGCCTTTGCATTCACCGCTGCTGCCTGACAAGTTTCACCATGAGTGGCGCCATCATGCTGAGCACTCAAAGACAAAAGAACTAGTACTATTACTCATCCTCAACAGTACACGTCAGATCAATTCCTTTGTAGAATAATCAAAAAGCACTACGGTGCATTATTCAGCACTGGCGTATTCATATGATATCAGGTGATATGTTCCTTATCTACTGTCCAGTATATATTTTTTTTATTCTTTGAGGACAATTACTCTTGCATATAATGTTTTTTATGCAGGACGATTATTAAAAGAAAAAGGGATGGTGGTATGCCACAGAGGCACGCTCCGTTGTATTACGCGATTTCAAGAATTTACATGTCATGATCCGGTTTACATCAACACGCCGGCCGACCCGTCTGTCCGCACCCGCGCGTGTTGGTCTCCAAACAACGTGGCCGACTTCCTCGCCAATGGACAAGCGCCCGCCGCCGTTTTTACGGTCCGGTCCATGTTAATTCAAATGCTGTCCGCGCCCACGATTAAAACCGCCCGCATGTACCGGCTTACAATACTGCGGCTGGATCATTTGTCGTTCGAACAAATCCAGGTGCTATCTTTCCTACTTATTTTTAAATACCTAATTCAACCGAGCAAAAATTCTTCGCCCTGCTATATTTTTTACACAGGAAAAGTATTTATCGCAAAGTGGAGATAAACCACGGAGGTAGAGGCACGCCAAACATTATTCGACACAAGTGATCATCGTCATTCCATGGATTCAAGCACCGGTTATAACGCCTTGGTCGTATCGCGCGACAGCACCGGTTTACAACGACGCGGCCGTCTCTCGCGATCGCGCCGGCCGACCCATCTGTTCTTCAAACAAATCGGCATTTTCCTTTGTGTCACATTATCTGATGGACGGACGGCCGGGTCACGCGTCCGCACCGGTTTAAAACACAGAGGATAATTCGTTCATCTCCGCAGGCTTACAATACCGCGGCTGATTCATATGTTTGCGCTATCACTAATGCGGCAGTCGTTTACTGTCCACCCTGTGATCCGGTCTACTCAACATACCGGTTCAAATACACTCAGGTGATATCCATCTACAATATTATTTCTCTCATTATGTATTACTTTTTAAAGAAAACAAGATGCTTTGATCAGTCTATCTGGTTGTGCAGGACATATGCACAAAGGAGCAATAAAACTCTCAAAGAACATGAGATCTTATCCGGTTCAAGAAGAGGAAAACCTCATAAAAAGGAAAAACCCCGGCCGGGTTAGGAGGAATGTCAGAGGCCCCTGAGGACAGTGGTATCGCCCACACACCTCTTGAATGGCTATGTTTAGAAATTTTGGGTTCCCTGAACAAGTCGGTATCAATCCGCGTTCAAATGATGGCCCGGCCCCTGAGGACAGTGGTATCGCCCACACACCTCTTGAATGGCTATGTTTTGAAATTTTGGGTTCCCTGAACAAGTTGGTATCAATCCACGTTCAAATGATGACCCGGCTCTCGGAACAGTTTTTGAGCCTGGCAGCTCTTTGAAAAAGCCTCGACTACATGGTCTGATTTGCGAAAATTGCATGTTTTTTGGTGTTTTTTGTGTTCTATAACCTTTTAAACCGGAGTGGAACAGCTACTCAAGTTGACCACATATCTATCAAATTGAAAGCCTGGATCATGAAATACCAGTATGAGTAAACCGGCGTTCATTAAAACCCGGATCGCATATCAGGCAAAAGTCACAAATTTCTGAACAAAGTGAACCGGTGTCTGTTATCAAGCCCGGAATTATTATTGGATCTATCAAAGACTCCCTCAGAAAATAGCAAGTTTCGCCGGATTAAGAATATCAAGCATATTTTGATCGCAGGTATGAAGTATTTTATTTTCAAATATATATTTTGGTAATATATGATCAGTTATGATGACCGGTATTCCTTAAACCGGCCTGGTTTTGACTATAAGTCGCTAGTATGAGACAAAATAATGACCGGTGTTTATTAAACCCGGCCCGATTGTGATCAAACATCATTGGAACCGGTCTTCAAACCGGATTATATTCGTTAATAGCCAAGCATGGCTGGATTCCTATTATGGTTATCAATATTATGATTGAGATCTTCAAAGTCGCTTTAAAGCGCAATGGATATTATTTCATCAATGGAAATGATTTATTCTACAAAGGAATAGTCCCGAGTTGCTGCAGGCTTACAACCCGGCACTTGGGGGCTACATTATTCAGATTAAGGTTACATGAAATACACAAGTCTCAAGCACACAAACAAGTTGTCTACTCGACACTTGGGGGCTAATGGGCAGTTGAAGCAGTAAAACAGCAGCAATTCAAAGACAAAGTCTCAAGCACACAAGCAAGTTGTCTACTTGACCCTTGGGGGCTAATGGAAAGATCATTTGCTTCGTCTGGAAGTACCGGTTCACCTTCTAAATGTAGCTAAACCGGAACTTGGGGGCTACCAATCGCTCCTGTCAACAATTCAAGGTACACAAGTATTCATCCATTATATTGAAAGGCCCGTCTAACTCAGTTGGTAAAGTACAAAGCTCTTAACCTTGTGGACGTGGATTCAAACCCCACGATGGAAGTTACATTATATAATGTTCATTTCAATAATTATATCTACAAAGTCCCTGCTCATTATTATATAATGACCCGGCACTTGGGGGCTATATATTGCTATTCAAGTTTACAGGATCATATTTTCAAAGTCCCTGCTCATTATTATATAATGACCCGGCACTTGGGGGCTATATATTGCTATTCAAGTTTACAGGATCATATTTTCAAAGTCCCTGCTCATTATTGCATAATGACCCGGCACTTGGGGGCTACGTGATATGGAATATTCAGTTTCATAGTGATTGGGATGAACAATCCGGATTTCTTCAAGATTATACAAGGCTATTTTCAATGGAATATATACAAAGTCCCTGCTCATTATTACATAATGACCCGGCACTTGGGGGCTATAGGTAATATGCATATAAAGGAGGAACATCTTCAAATTTTCAGTTCTGGCAAATCAGGTTAAATTGTGTGACCCGGCAATTTTGGCAATCATAAACCGGCAAATTCTACATCTCCAAACCGGTTGGATATCAATGGAATATTTGAAGATCAATATTTTTATCAAGTCAGAACATTGGAAAGGCCGATTCAAATGGATTCTTTATTTACAATATTTCTTATGCAAGCAAGTTGATTATAAAGTTGGTCTGTTGACCCAGATTTTCTAGAAGAAGAAAAGACAAGGACTTAAGGATGGTCAGATGCCGGATTACAAGAAATTCTTAACCCGAAGCACAACCTATCAAATTTGTTCTTGTGTTTGTTTTGCAGCATAAGTTTACCATGGACACATCCAAGCTAAACTTGGGGGCTAATGTCGGGGATATACCCCCGCGGTATGAACCGGCCGGAATTATAACCCGGCCGGACTTGGCGGTTTACACTTGGTGATTCACTGGCGATCCGTTATCACCAGACGGTTTACAAGCAACCTGCCTAAATAATATTACTCACTGGTAACCCGGCGTATGGATCATGGATGACAAGGCCCAAGGCCCAGAAGGCCGGTTCATATTAATAGTGGGCCGGTTTACTAATAAAGCGCAAGGAATATTCTCCATAAAGGAAGCAAGACTAGGACTCCTTGTAATAGATCAATCCTAGTCCTATTAGGACTAGTCATGTAAAGCCTCCCCTTCAACATATATAAGGAGGGGCAGGGCTCCCCAAAGCAGACAGGTTTTCACAAGTTAGGTTTAGACAAGCAGACAAGTTTCTAGGGTTAGACACCAAGAGCCGGATTACCGGCGACACCACAAGGATCATAATGAGATCTAGCCTCAAACAGCATGTAGGGCTATTACCGGATGATGTTTCCCGGGGCCCGAAGCTGTCTAAATCCGTGTCTTGCATCGCGTCTCTCGATTCCGCTCAACCCCTTCAAGCTACCACATAGATGCGCGCCTCAACACTAAGTCCGTTGATCCGGACATCTGCCGTGTTAATTCCACGACAACCCTGCTTTTGCTACTTCACCTATCTGTGTTACTGATAAGGATTATGAATTCTCTGTTGATCCTGAGTTAATTACTTTGGTTGAATATGATCCTTTCCATTGCTATGAATTTGAAACTGTTGTGGCACATCTTACTAAGTTGAATGATATAGCCACCCTGTTTACCAACGAGGAAAATATTCGTTATTACTATATCCTTAAGTTGTTTCCTTTCTCGTTAAAGGGTGATGCTAAGACTTGGTTTAATTCTCTTGATCCTCGTTGTGTGTGTAGTCCCCAGGATATGATGTATTACTTCTCTGCTAAATATTTTCCCGCTCATAAGAAACAAGCTGCCTTACGGGAAATATATAACTTTGTGCAAATTGAAGAAGAGAGTCTCCCACAAGCTTGGGGGAGGCTTCTCCAATTAATTAATGCTTTGCCTGATCATCCTCTTGAGATGCATGATATACTTAATGCCTTTTATAATGAACTAACCGATGCTTCCAGAGACCACCTGGATAGTTGTGCTGGTTGTGTTTTCAGGGAAAGAAAAGATGATCAAGCTGAATTACTATCGAATAATATGCTGGCCACTTAAAATAATTGGACACTTCCTGAACCAGCCCCTAAGCCAACTCCGAAGCAAAGAGGTGTTCTATTTCTCAGTCCTGAAGATATGCAAGAGGCAAATAAATCTATGAAAGAAAAAAGGTATTAAAGCTGAAGATGATAAGAATTTACCACCTATTGAAGAAATACATGGTCTTGATAACCCGACACAGGTAGTAAAGGTAAATTCTCTCTATAGATTTGATGAAGGTGCTATTCCTTGTTATAAGTCTGCTAGCCAATGCTTAGATGAGTTTGATAATTTTATTGTGAAACAAGAAAACTTCAATGCTTATGTTGGTAGACAATTACAGCACAATGCTTATATGATTGAATGCTTGAGTGATTATCTGTCTAGAGCTAAAGGTGAACTGAAACTCATTAGTATACATGCTTCTATGGTCACCACTGAAGTAGAACAAGTACTTAAGGCTCAGAATGACTTGCTCAATGAATTAAACAGTAAGAAATAATGACTATGCTGTTAGAGTTGCTACTAGAGGTGGTAAGATGACTCAAGAACCTCTGTATCCTGAGGGACACCCTAAGAGATTTGAGCAAGATTCTCAGAGAGCTAATTTAGATGCACCTAGTCATTCTAGGAAGAAGAAGAAGAAAAATGATAGGACTTTGCATGCTTCTAGTGAACCTGTAGCTGACACACCTGAGAATCCCAATGATATATCTGTTTCTGATGCTGAGACACAATTGCTACTTCTCAAGCTTGCGTTGTATTCCCTCGAAGAGGAAAGGGAGATGCAGCACAGTAGCATAAGTATTTCCCTCAGTTTTTCAGAACCAATGTATCAATCCAGTAGAAGACCACGCGCGAGTCCCTCGCACCTGCACAAACAAATAAGAACTTCGCACCCAACGCGATAAGGGGTTGTCAATCCCTTTACGGTCACTTACGAAAGTGAGATCTGATAGAGATGATAGTTTATATTTTTGGTATTTTTGTTTATAAGAATAGAAAGTAAAAGCAGAAAAAGTAAAGTAGATGTAGATTGATATGTTGAGAATAGACCCGGGGGCCATAGTGTTCTCTAGTGGCTTCTCTCATGATAGCGATATTCTACGGCGGGTAAACAAATTACTGCCGAGCAATTGATAGAAAAGCGAATAATTATGAGACTATCTAGGCATGATCATTGTATATAGGCATCACGTTTGAGACAAGTAGACCGACTCCTGCCTGCATCTACTACTATTACTCCACACATCGACCGCTATCCAGCATGCATCTAGTGTATTGAGTTCATAAGAACAGAGTAACGCCTTAAGCAAGATGACATGATGTAGAGGGATAAACTCAAGCAGTATGATATAAACCCCGTCTTTTTACCCTCAATGGCAATAATACAATATGTGCCTTGCTGCCCCTACTGTCACTGGGAAAGGACACCGCAAGATTGAACCCAAAGCCAATCACTTCTCCCATTGCAAGAACTATAGATCTAGTAGGCCAAACCAAACCAATAATTCGAAGAGAATTGCAAGGATATTATGAGCACACATAAAGAGTTCAGAAAAGAACCAAATATTTCTCATAGATAATCTTGATCATAAACTCACAATTCATCGGATCTCGACAAACACACCGCAAAAAGAGATTACATCGAATAGATCTCCTCGAAGACCGAGGAGAAATTTGTATTGAGATCTAGAGAGAGAAGAAGCCATCTAGATACTAGATATGGACCCGAAGGTCTATGGTAAACTACTCACAACTCATGGTGAGGGTGATGATGATGATGTAGAAGAACTCCGTGATGGATCCCCCCTCCGGTGGAGCTCCAGAACAGGCTCCAAGATGGGATCTCACGGGAACAGAAGGTTACAGCGGTGGAATTAGCTTTTTTTTGTTGCTGATGGTTTCGGGGTACGTAGGCATATATAGGAGGAAGGAGGACACCAGGGGACTCACGAGGGACCCACGAGGCAGGGGGCGCGCCCTGGGAAGGGGGCACGCCCCCACCCTCGTGGGCACCTCGTGGCCCCTACTCCGTGGTTCTCAAGTCTCCCGTGCGTGATTTTCTCCAAAAATATCTCTCGCGGAGGTTTCATTTCGTTTGGACTCCGTTTGATATTCCTTTTCTTCAAAACCCTGAAACAGGCAAAAAACAGCAATCTGGACTGGGCCTTTGGGTTAGTAGGTTAGTCCCAAAAATGATATAAAGTGTATGACAAAGCCCATTAAACGTCCAAAACATCATAAATAATAGCATGGAACAATAAAAAATTATAGATACGTTGGAGACGTATCAAGCATCCCCAAGCTTAATTCCTGCTGGTGCTCGAGTAGGTAAATGATAAAAACTGAATTTTTGATGTGGAATGCTAACCAACATAGTTTTTCAATGTAATTCTCTTAATTGTGGCATGCATGTTCAGATCTGAAAGATTCAAGATAAAAGTCTATATTGACATAAGAAATAATAATACTTTAAGCATACTAACAAAGCAATCATGTCTTCTCGAAATACTATGGCTAAAGAAAGTTATCCCTAGAAAATCATATAGTCTGGTTATGCTCCCTCTTCATCACACAAAATATTCATATCATGCACAACCCTAGTTTCAGCCAAGCACTTGTTTTCATACTCTATTCTTTCAAACCTTTCAACTTTCACGCAATACATGAGCGTGAGCCATGGACATATCACTATGGGTGGAATAGAGGTGGTTGTGGAGAAGACAAAAAGGAGGAAGATAGTCTCACATCAACTAGGCATATCAACGGGCTATGGAGATGCCCATCAATAGATATCAATGTGAGTGAGTAGGGATTGCCATGCAACGGATGCACTAGAGCTAAATATGTATGAAAGCTCAACAAAAGAAACTAGTGGGTGTGCATCCAACTTGCTTGTTCACGAAGACCTAGGGCATTTGAGGAAGCCCATCGTTGGAATATACAAGCCAAGTTCTATAATAAAAATTCCCACTAGTATATGAAAGTGACTAAACATGAGAGACTCTATCATGAAGAACATGGTGCTACTTTGAAGCACAAGTGTGTAAAAAGATAGTAGCAATTGTCCCTTCTCTCTTTTCTCTCATTTTTTGGAGGGGATTTCTCTCTTCTTTTTTATTAGTCCCTCTCTATTTTTCTTGGGCCATATCTTTTTTTATTGGCCTTTCCTCACATCAGACAATGCTCTAATAATAATGATCATCACACTTTCGTTACAACTCGATATTACAACTCGATACTACAACAAAGTATGACTCTATATGAATGCCTCCGGCGGTGTAACGGGATGTGCAATGAAATAAGAGTGACATGTATGAAAGATTGTGCATGGTGGCTTTGCCACAAATATGTTGTCAACTACATGATCATGCATGGCAATATGACAATATGATGCGTGTCATATGAACGGAACGGTGGAAAGTTGCATGTGGCAATATATCTCGGAATGGCTATGAAAATGCCATGATAGGTAGGTATGGTGGCTGTTTTGAGGAATAATATGGCGGCTATTTTGAGGAAGGATATATAGTGGGTGTATGGTACCGGCGAAAGTTGCGCGGTACAAGAGAGGCTAGCAATGGTGGAAGGGTGAGAGTGCGTATAATCCATGGACTCAACATTAGTCATAAGAACTCATATACTTATTGCAAAAATCTACGAGTCATCAAAACAAAGCAATCAACGCATGCTCCTAGGGGGGAGGTTGGTAGGATTTAACCATCGCGCACCCCCGACCTCCACACAAAGGTTGGCACTTTACAAATACCTCATGCTCTAACTTCGTCACATAGCGGTTCACCATACGTGCATGCTACGTGAATCACTAACCATAAGACAAGTATTTCTAAATTTCATAATAACTCCACTAGAATGACTCTAATATCACTATTCTCTTGGCTCAAAACAATTATCAAGCATCCAACATCTCATCATATTCAATACACTTAGTGTGAAAGCTTTTACTACATTGATATTGGATGTCTATCATGTGAAGACTAGTTTTATAGCCTAAACACATTACCATGCTGTTTTAATAGACTCTCAAAAGGATATAAGTGAAGCATGAGAGTTCAACAATTTCTTCAAAATATTATCACCATCGTGCACTAAAAGATATAAGTGAAGCACTAGAGCAAAAACTATTCGACTCAAAAGATATAAGTGAGGCACATAGAGTGTTCTAACAATTCCTAGGCCATATCTAACTCTCTCAAATAGGTGTGTACATCATGGATAATTGTAGCAAACTAACAAGCAAATACTCAAATTATACAGGACACTCCAAGCAAAACACATATCATGTGGTGAATAAAAATATAGCTCCGAGTATAGTTACCGATGGATGAAGACGAAAGAGGGGGTGCCTTCCCGGGGCATCCCCAAGCTTAGGTTTTGATTGTCCTTGAATTTTACTTGGGGTGCCATGGGCATCCCCAAGCTTAGGCCCTTGATACTCTTTGTTCCATAGTCCATCAAAGCAATACTCAAAACTTGAAAACTTCACAACACAAAACTTAGACAAAAATCTCGTGAGCTCCGTTAGTATAAGAAAGCAAACCACTAATCAAAGGTACTGCAATGAATTCATTCTTTGTTTATATTGGTGCTAAACCTACTGTATTCCAACTTCTCTATGGTTCATACTTCACAATATTACTCATAGATATATTGAAATAAGCAAACAACACACGAAAAATAGAATCTTTAAAAAACAGAACAGTCTGTAGTAATCTGCAGGTTTCGCATACTTCTGTTACTCCAAAAATTTCAAACTAAATTTGTAAATGTGAGGAATTTTCCTATTAATCATCTGCAAAAAGAATCAACTAAATAGCACGATCCAGTAAAATCTGATGACCATTCTAGTGAGCGCTAAAGATTCTGTTTTTCACAGCAAGATCACATAAACTTCACACAAGTCTTCCCATAGGTTCTACTTGGCACAAACACTAAACAAAACATGAAACCACATCCAAACATAAGCTAGATGCAATATTTATTCCCTAACAGCAGCAAAAACAAAAAATATAAAATTGGGTTGCCTCCCAACAAGAGCTATCGTTTTATGCCCCTAGCTAGGCACGATACATGGATAAATCTAGGGAATGCCATAATGATACGATATGCTGCCAAAGCTCATCTCATATTTCCCTACGTTAAGTAGCAAGCTTCCTTTGTGGCAAGCAAAAGTAATCGAAAAGACTAAATTTAATGGGACAAAAGTCCCCTACATCAATCTCAGGAGGAATAGGTTCCTCTTTTGGCCCTTTGTAGTGGACAACCAAATCATCATTATAGGCATTCTTTTGGCAAAAGGTCATAAGCCTTCGCTCAAGGGAGAAGCCTAACCCATTGTTTTGAACAGCAAAATCATCGTTCATCTCAGAAATTTTATCAATCAAGACCTCAGTAGGAACCTTTTTTCTAAGGTTTTCATTAAAAGCAACATGATCAGGAGATCGCAACCGCATTATGTCTTCTTGATTGAACAAGATAGCCTCTATGGGAGGACGACCGACATCTACCCCTTAATGAGCAAAGATTTCTTTGGCCTCTTTCATGATAAATCTAAATTCATGAGCCAAAAAGATAGAAGCTGCACGCTTAACAGAAGAATGCTTAATATTGGAAAACTCCAAAAAGATTCTATGAATACAGGGATGCATATGGATAAATTGCCTTTCAATTTCTACTATAAGCATAGATACAACATCCGCAAGGCTACTAGTTCTATGAAGAATAGAGCCACCCATAGTGGGCAAAGCGCCGGCACAAGTAAAGAAGTCTTGAAGAACTCCTTTTCCAATGATGTTACCACTACCAACCCGGAACTTCTTAATATGTAAAGTGGTAGCTTCATCCGGGTGGTCAACATAGACGTTGCCCTCGACATTACTACCCTTCTCGATAAAATCGTCGCCCATCTCAGACATGAGTGCAATCAGGCAAGCAACACACAAACAAACAAGAAGCTAGCGAACAATAAACACACGGTAGAAGAAGGGCAAATAAAATGGCAAGGGTGAAGTGGGGGAGAGGAAAACGAGAGGCAAAAAATGTAATGCGAAGGATAAGGGTTTGTGATAGGTACTTGGTATATGACTTTTGCGTAAGCCTCCCTGGCAACGGCGCCAGAAATTCTTTATGCTACTTCTTGAGCTTGCGTTGTATTCCCTAGAATAGGAAAGGGGGATGCAGCACAGTAGCGTAAGTATTTCCCTCAGTTTTTGAGAACCAAGGTATCAATCCATTAGGAGACCACGCGCGAGTCCCTCGCACCTGCACAAACAAATAAGAACTTCGCAGCCAACACGATAAGGGGTTTTCAATCCCTTTACGGTCACTTACGAAAGTGAGATCTGATAGAGATGATAGTTTATATTTTTGGTATTTTTGTTTATAAGAACAGAAAGTAAAAGCGGAAAAAGTAAAGTAGATGTAGATTGATATGTTGAGAATAGACCCGGGGGCCATAGTGTTCTCTAGTGGCTTCTCTCATGACAGCAATATTCTACGACGGGTAAACAAATTACTGTCGAGCAATTGATAGAAAAGCGAATAATTATGAGACTATCTAGGCATGAGCATTGTATATAGGCATCACGTCCGAGACAAGTAGACCGACTGCTGCCTGCACCTACTACTATTACTCCACACATCGATCGCTATCCAGCATGCATCTAGTGTATTGAGTTCATTAGAACAGAGTAACGCCTTAAGCAAGATGACATGATGTAGAGGGATAAACTCAAGCAATATGATATAAACCTCATCTTTTTACCCTCGATGGCAACAATACAATACGTGCCTTGCTGCCCCTACTATCACTAGGAAAGGACACCGCAAGATTGAACCCAAAGCCAAGCACTTCTCCCATTACAAGAACTATAGATCTAGTATGCCAAACCAAACCAATAATTCAAATAGACTTGCAAGGATATTATGAGCACACGTAAAGAGTTCAGAAAAGAACCAAATATTTCTCATAGATAATCTTGATCATAAACTCACAATTCATCGGATCTCGACAAACACACCGCAAAAAGAGATTACATCGAATAGATCCCCTCGAAGACCGAGGAGAACTTTGTATTGAGATACAGAGAGAGAAGAAGCCATCTAGATACTAGCTATGGACCCGAAGGTCTGTGGTAAACTACTCACAACTCATGGTGAGGGCGATGTTGATGATGTAGAAGAACTCCGTGATGGATCCCCCCTTCGGCGGAGGTCCGGAACAGGCTCCAAGATGGGATCTCACGGGAACAGAAGGTTACGGCGGTGGAATTAGGGTTTTCTCTCTGTTGCTGATGGTTTCGGGGTACATAGGCTTATATAGGAGGAAGGAGGACACCGGGGACTCACGAGGGACCCACGAGGCAGGGAGGCGTGCCCTGGGAAGGGGGGCGCGCCCCCACCCTCGTGGGCACCTCCTGGCCCCTACTCCGTGGTTCTCAAGTCTCCCGTGCGTGATTTTCTCCAAAAATATCTCTCCCAAAGGTTTCATTCCGTTTGGATTCCGTTTGATATTTTTTTCTTCAAAACCCTGAAACAGGCAAAAAACAACAATCTGGACTGGGCCTTTGGGTTAGTAGGTTAGTCCCAAAAATGATATAAAAGTGTATGACAAAGCCCATTAAACATCCAAAACATCATAAATAATAGCATGGAACAATAAAAAAATTATAGATACGTTGGAGACGTATCAACAATCTGGTAATGAACATGAACCTAGTGATAATATTAATGATGATGTCCATGATGATGCTCAACCTATCAATGATATTGATGTAGAGATTGAACCTGCTGTTGATCTTGATAACCCACAATCAAAGAATCAACGTTATGATAAGAGAGACTTTGTTGCTAGGAAGCACGGTAGGGAAAGAGAACTATTGGTTCAGAAACCCATGCCTTTTCCTCCGAAACCATCCAAGAAAAAGGATGATGAGGATTTTGAGCGCTTTCCTGAAATGATTAGACCTATCTTTTTGTGTATGCATTTGACTGATGTGCTTAAAACAAATCCTTATGCTAAGTATATGAAAGATATTATCACCAACAAAAGAAAGTTACCTGAAGTAGAAATTTCCACCATGCTTGCCAATTACACTTTTAAAGGTGTAATACCTAAGAAACTAGCAGATCCAGGAGTACCCACTATACCTTGCTCCATTAAAAGAAACTATGTTAAAACTGCTTTATGTGATCTTGGAGCCGGTGTTAGTGTTATGCCTCTCTCTTTATATCGTAGACTTGACTTGAGTAAGTTGACACCTACTGAAATATCCTTGCAAATGGCTGATAAATCAACTGCTATACCTGTTGGTATTTGTGAGGATGTGCCTGTTGTAGTTGCAAATGTTACTATTCTAACGGACTTTGTTATACTTGATATTCGCGAGGACGATAGTATGTCTATTATTCTTGGAAGACCCTTTTTGAATACAGCAGGGGCTGTTATTGATTGCAACAAAGGCAATGTCACTTTTCATGTCAATGGTAATGAGCATACGGTACACTTTCCGACGAAACAACCTCAGGTCCATAGTATAAATTATATTGGAAAATTTTCAACTATCACTATTGGAGGTTTTGAATTTCCTCTTCCTACTACCAAGAAGACATATTACATTCTTATTGTTGGGGGCATACATATCCCCGTTGAGGTAACCTAGTGTTTTTCGAAAATTCTCCGGTTTCATGTTATTCGGAAAGAGTTTATTAACAAGACTTGATCAACCTTGTTAATGGATTCCTTTTGATGAACATGGGATAGGTGAATCTAGATAGCACCACCTTCTTTACCCTCCTTTTACTTTCTGTTAATTAGGATAAATAAAACAAAAATAGCATTTCCTGTCTGTTTCCAGACTTATCCGTGCAATAAAAAAATTACCCCGAGAATAAAAGTTCTCCAAATGCCATGAACATGAAATATGATTTTTTCTAGAATATTTGAGAAAATACGGCACAGAACACACAGCAAGGGGAGCCAACACCTGGCCACGAGGGTCCAGGGCACCCCCCTGCTAGGGCGCGCCCCTCTGCCTCGTGGGCCCCACATGGCCCCCCTCCACATATTCCTGCGCCCATACTCTTCTTCTTCCTCCCAAAAATATCACCAACCAGCTCAAACCCGAGTTCTAGCTCATCTTGCTGCCATTTTCGATCTCCTTGCTCAAAGCACCATTCACCAAACTATTTGGGGAGATTGTTCCTTGGTATGTGACTCCTCCATTGGTCCAATTAGTTTTTGTTCTAGTGCTTTATTTATTGCAAATTTTTCTACTGTGGTGACCTTGTTCTTGAGCTTGCATGTCAAAATTTCTTGGTCCCAAGTATTTCTAATGCATGATATAGCCTCTAGGCACTTGTAGGAGTTGTTGCTATCAATCTTATTAAGTTTGGTTAACTTTTATTTTGAGTTACTAAAAATTTCAGAAAATTTCAGAAAAATGCATAAGAGAAACTTCCAAGGTGGTTCTTTAAGGAAGCAAGAACCGAGGCTCGCGTTTCGTGAGCCGGACGATGAACTACGAAGGGATTCTGACGTGAGGCCTTGTGAATGGCCGTCAGATGACTTTATGGATCAGGTTGGCATCAAGGTTGAATTTTACGCATATGTGCGCAACGCTGACCTCGAGGGCTTCATACAAGATAAGTGCCCTCAATACCGTGGCTTAACTGATAGCTTTGTGAGAAGGTTTAAATTTTCATCTTCACGTAATTCTCACACTGTCCTGTTTGACCTGTATGATAAATCTTACACCATGGACTTAGAGGTTTTTAATGATGCTTGTAACCCCCACAGTGGGGCAGTATGGGTGACCCTCGCAAATCTGAATTTAGAGAATTCCTTGCTAGTATCACAGTGGGGGAATCTAGAGAAATCACACATGCCACCATAGGGAGCATCCATTTTCCTGCTATTCATTACTTTGCTCTCTTTCTTCGTAGATGCATAAATGGTAAAGACGAGGCTTGTCACATGTGTGTCCCAGATCTCAGTGTTCTCAGGAGTGATGTACTAGATGATAGGCAGTATAACTTGGGAGCCATTGTTGCACGTAGGCTACACCATAATGGTATGAATCGAGATTTATTTGGTGGGATTTATGCCACTCGCATAGCCCGCTTTCATGGTGTGCCTGTACATGAGAATGATGAACCTTTACCTCCTGCTTATTTAGATTGCCATGCTATGACTAGTCACCGGTTTATAGAGAGGGATGATCGAACCCTCAAATATCGACTAATCTTTAACAGGCAGCATGCCATACCTATTGTTCATCCTGCCCCTACCTTGTTTGACTTTCAGGCAAAAGGGAGATACACTATAACTATGGAGGAGGCGAATGCGTATTATAATATGACAGAAGCAGCCCGCCTTGGAGCTGCAGTTCAGCATGCAGTAGATGCTGCATCTCAGTACAACCCCAACTATGATTTTGGATATCCGTCAGGCCAATACTGGCCATAGACCAACTTAGGCCAAAAGCCTAAGCTTGGGGGAGTGCATGTTTCTCACCGACTTTACATTCATGTTCACACTTATTCTAGTTGTCGGTGCTCACACTCTTTCATTATACCATCCATGCTTAATTTTATTTCTTTTTCTTAGTCTTTTTCTCGTGTGTTAGAAAAACCTTAAGAAAAACAAAAAATATATTAGCCGTAGCTTATAGCTAGTTTACTTTCCTTGTTGTAATAACTAAAAGAAAACCCAAAAAGATTTCCCATTCTTCTTTTGCGTGTTGGGAGCTTTCCCGTGTAAATAGTTTCTTTTCTTTTCTTTGGGGGTTAAAAGTAGAAGACCATGATTGATATTGCTTAGTGGCTCTCATATTCTCTATTGTTGATTTAACCCTGAGCCATATTACCTTGTCTTCTCTCTTGTATTAAATGTCTGCAGATTCCAGCATAGTCCAATGCACGTGCACTATTATTATTATCCACACCGTTCGGTCGTGCGAGTGAAAGGCAATAAGGATGATATATGAAGAACTAATTGAGATGAGAAAAGCTGGTATGAACTCAATCTCTCTTGTTTTTTTAAATATGATAGTTCATTGTTCCTGATTCAGCTTGTTATGAATGAAACATGCTTGTAATGACAATTAGAGATCATAGCTGCTTATGCCATGCTTAATTAGCTAGGAGTTTATAATGGTCTATCTTGCATGCCAACATGATATCAAAATGGTTGTAATGTAGTATGATAGGGTGGTATCCTCATTTGAAACGATTCAATTGGTCTGACTTGGCACATGTTCACGCATGTAGTTGAAACAAATCGACATAGCCTCCACGATATTTATGTTCATGGTGATCTATATCCTACTCATGCTTGCATTCATTGTTGATTAATTTTAATGCATGTTCATGACCGTTGTTGCTCTCTAGCTGGTCGCTTCCCACTCTCTTTCTAGCCTTCACTTGTACTAAGCGGGAATATTGCTTGTGCATCCACTTCCATAAACCCCAAAGTTATTCCACATCAGTCCACCATACCTTCCTATATGCGGTATTTACCTGCCGTTCCAAGTAAATTTGTATGTGCCAAACTCTAAACCTTCAAATGAAATTCTGTATTGTATGCTCGAACAGCTCATGTATCAACTAGGGCTGTCAATATCTTCCATGCTAGGTGGGTTATCCTCATGATGAGTGGACTCCGCTCATCATTCATGAGAAAATGGCTACTAACTGGGATGCCCAATCCCATGCTCAAAATCTTAATAATTAAATAAAACTCCCCCAGGGCTATTGCTGGTTTGGACGGTACCCGTTGTTTCGGGCTAGCCATGGAGTGTGCTTGTTGGTGGTTGGGGGGGTATAAACTTTACCATTCTGTTTGGGAACCGCCTATAGTGTGCGCAGCATGGGAGATATCGAGATTCTTGGTTGTTATGTTGACAATGAAAGTATACCGCTCAAAATGTTATTCATCTCTATTTGAAAATCGAGCTCTGGCACCTCTACAAATCCCTGCTTCCCTCTGCGAAGGGCCTATCTATTTACTTTTATGCAGAGTCATCATCTTCTTATCCAAGAGCACCAGTAGGAGAGCACCTCTCTCATTTTCATGTATTACTATTAATTTGCATTGAATATGATCATGACTGGATCTCTTTTACCATGAATTACAATGTCTAGTCAGTCGATGATCTTTAAAGGTGCTCTGCATTTATGCTTTGCGGTCTCACAAAGGGCTAACGAGATACCATCTTGTTATATCATATCATGATTGTTTTGAGAAAGTGTTGTCATTCGAGGTTTATTATTATTGCTCGCTAGTTGATTATGCCATTGATGTGAGTAGTCTTGAGACCTGAAAGTTATTGTGAATGTGGTTAGTTCATGATCTTGTTGAAAACCTGAATGTTGGCTTACATATTTACAACAACAAGAGCAAACCGAGTTTGTCAAAGTTTTTCTTTATCACTTTCAGTTTATCAACTGAATTGCTTGAGGACAAGCAAAGGTTTAAGCTTGGGGGAGTTGATACGTCTCCAACATATCTACTTTTCCAAACCCTTTTACCCTTGTTTTGGAATCTAACTTGCATGATTTGAATGGAACTAACCCGGACTGATGCCGTTTTTAGCAGAATTGCCATGGTGTTGTTTTTGTGCAGAAATAAAAAGTTCTCGGAATGACCTAAAAATCCATGGAGAATTATTTCAGAAAATATAAATAATATCTGCAAGAAGATCCAGACCAGGGGCCCACACCCTATCCATGTGGGTGGGAGGCGCCCCCCTAGGGCGTGCCCCCGCCTCGTGGGCCCCCTGGTGCTCCACCGACGTATCCCCAGATCCTATATATTCACTTTCGGGGAGAAAAAAAATCAGAGAGGAAGAATAATCGCATTTTATGATACAGAGCCGCCGCCAATTCCTAATCTCTCTCGGGAGGGATGATCTGGAGTCCATTCGGGGCTCCGGAGAGTGGAGATCGTCGCCATCGTCATCATCAACCTTCCTCCATCACCAATTCCATGATGCTCACCGCCATGCGTGAGTAATTCCATAATAGGCTTGCTGGACGGTGATGGGTTGGATGGGATCTATCATGTAATCGAGTTAGTTTTGTTAGGGTTTGATCCCTAGTATCCACTATGTTCTGAGATTGATGTTGCTATGACTTTGCTATGCTTAATGCTTGTCACTAGGGCCCAAGTGCCATGATTTCAGATCTGAACCTATTATGTTTTCATGAATATATGTGTGTTCTTGGTCCTATCTTGCAAGTCTATAGTCACCTACTATGTGTTATGATCTGGCAACCCCGAAGTGACAATAATCGGGACCACTCCCGGTGATGACCGTAGTTTGAGGAGTTCATGTATTCACTATGTGTTAATGCCTTGGTGCGGTACTCTATTAAAAGGAGGCCTTAATATCCCTTAGTTTCCAATAGGACCCCGCTGCCACGGGAGGGTAGGACAAAAGATGTCATGCAAGTTCTTTTCCATAAGCACGTATGACTATATTCGGAATACATGCCTACATTACATTGATGAACTGGAGCTAGTTTTGTGTCACCCTAGGTTATAACTTCTACATGATGAATTGCATCCGACATAATTTCCCATCACCGATGCAATGCCTACGAGCTTTTCACATATTGTTTGTTGCTTATTTACTTTTCCGCTGCTCCTATTACAAAAACTACAAAAACCCTATTGTTACTTTTATTGCTGCTACCGCCACTATCATATTACTTTGCTACTAAACTATCTTGCTACAAATACTAAGTTTCCAGGTGTGGTTGAATTGACAACTAAGCTGCTAATACTTAAGAGTATTCTTTGGCTCCCCTTGTGTCGAATCAATAAATTTGGGTTGAATACTTTACCCTCGAAAACGGTTGCGATCCCCTACACTTGTGGGTTATCAGCGCGTGCTTTCCGTCCGAAACAGGCCGCGCCGCCTGCGCCGCTTCCTGGTGCAGGCGATTGCTCCATGTTCAAAGGACACAAGTGTTGTGCATCCCTCCGTTTGCCGCCCACATTAATCATACGCGGTTGCTGAGGCGGCTATTCAGGCGCCAACCCGTCCATCACTCTGTCGCCCACCATTGCTATATAAACTTCTACGCCGGCCAGAGCCGCGATCATCCGCCTTCGTTCCCTTTTTCCTGTCCACACCACTCCCACCATGGCTTCCTCGCGCTCCAGCGCTCTTGAGGATGGCAGGACAATGGACCAGAAGGAGATGGCAGCCATTGCTGCCGACAGGCTGGCCGGCAGGCAGCCGGAGGACGATGACGTCCCAATGGAGAACATGGTAGTCGATGATCCGGCGCCAACCCCCTCCTCCGCGCCATCCTCGCTGGTCCATTGCACCATGACAATTGGCAAGGCCCGTGCCCAATACATGGACTTAGTGAGGCAGCATCATGAGGAGCTATTCTGGTAGGCACAGGCTGACGCCGCCTACAACCACCATGTCCTCCAGGAGCACCTGCGGGCGGAGGAGCAGATCTCTACGGAGCGGGCGGAGCAGGAGGTGCTCCTCGAGTCGTACCACTCCACACGCGAGAGCCGCCTCGCGCGCTGGCGGTACCGCATGAGGGTGGCAGAGGTTGCGGCCGCCTACAAGGAGGACGATGAAGCTGGCGAGGTGTTGTTTGGCGACACCGACTACAAGGAGGAGGACTTCGCCGGCTCCTCCGAGGCAACGCCCCCCCC
>LR738715.1:288145225-288208396 GCA_902687465.1 Secale cereale | reverse complement strand
CAACAAGCCGGAGGACTTTGCTCAATCCGCCGAGGCAATGCCCCCCCGGCAACAAGCCAGAGGACTTTGTCGGCTCCGCCGAGGCCTCTCCAAGCCGACAACATGCCGGAGGACTTTGCCGGCTCCACGGAGGCCCCTCCAAGCCGGCAACATGCCGGCGGACTTTGCCGGCTCCGCCGAGGCCCCGCCCCGCCGAGGCCCTACCCCACTGGCAACTTTGCAGAGGACATTGCCAGCTCCTCTGAGGCCCCACTCCGGCGAGGCATCGCCCCACCGGCATAGAGAAATAGGATATCAGCGGCTCCGTCGAGGCCCCGCCTAGTCGGCAACGAGGCCGCGCCACACGGAAAACGAGCAAGAGTAGAAGACGGTATGTCATCGGTGCTACTACCCTCCGGTTGAAGCCAAGCTCGGCGGGTTGAACATTGACGGCTGATTAGCTCCTTGGCGGCGATGTGGAGTCGGAGAGCTGTTCTGGAGAATAAGCTTCTATTCGGCACTTCGGCTCAGCCGGACACGGGAAATGGGCGCCGGAGATCATTGATTATGTTAATTAATTATACCTCCAGCGAACCCCTTTTTAGTTGAAGAATGTTTGAAATGTAATGAAATCCGGCATGTTTATATGAAATCCGTCCGTGTATGAACGAATTTAGTTCGATTAGTTCGAATTCTTGGATGAACATGCAAAACAATACATACTAGTATTATTCCCAAGACGTATGATGGTAACCTCATTTGCAGCAGTTTCACACGTAATCCCTCCGGTCCTTTTTAGTCTGCATATAAGTTTTGTCTGAAGTCAAAGTATCTCTACTTTGACCCCAATAGAAAACAGAGTTGGTGATGATGGTGTGCCTGCCATACTGCAATATAGGACGTCCGGTCTATATCTAACGGATAGGAAGGAAACTACGACAATTTTGCAAAAAGATACCCGCACTGCTACCAACATTTGCAGATAAGGCCTTCTCTCGTTCATCCTTATCTCCCACAAGATAAATTATTTTTTTACGGGAAAATGGAAATTCCATTAAACTTCACGCATAACAATTTCACTGGCTAACAGTTTCACAATGTAATTGGGGGCAGAGGCCTCCCATAAGGCATCATCAGACCCAGAATGAACGCCCAGCTTGGAAAGCTCATGGGCTACAGAGTTACAAGTGTGTCGGTTGAAAGAAAAAGCATAAAGTTTAGAATGCATAGGCTTCTAGCTTCCTTCACCAACACACCAATGGTTGCCTTGTCATATTCTTTTTCGTTGCTCTTCAAAGCATGTATAAGGGTTCAGGAATCAGACTCGAAGATGATTCGATTTCCCCCAATACTAATTGCCCCATCAATGGCAGCAAGGCAGGCTACAAATAAACTACTCATATAGCAGCATCTTAATGTTTCGTGCAACTCATGGGCATCTTGCTAGTCTTATACAAAAAAGTATCAACATTCACAATGTAAAATCAATGTACTTTCATAGTATGTATAGTTTGAGCGGCTTTTTAGCGTTACTGTACATTTTTAGATTCACAATGTAAAAAGGGAACAGAGGGAGTACAAAGTTTGAGCAACCTTTTAGCGTGCATGTACATTGCAATTAAACTCACAGGCCTGCCAATTCATAGAGAACATTCAAAACAATCGATGATTATGCATCTTAGCGATTCACATGTCAGAGCAAATATTTACTTCACAACTAAAGAATAAAGAAAAATCGATCGATGTTGCTGACAGCAAAGGGCGTCCCATTTGAAAATATCAAACGCATGTCTTCTTGCTAATATCAATGAGAAAAATTTGACAAGGTTGTCACATTCCAAAATATCAAATGTGTGTCTTTTTGCATACATCGATGAGCAAACCGTCGGCGTATTGGGAACCAGGGTACCCAGACTTGCCTGTCTGCGGGCCGCGACGCGCTCTTACCATGGCCTGGTAAAGCCCAGTTGATCAAGCAGTTGCCCAAGACCCTCGCGAGGATGCCAAGCCTCGCGAGGAGAACGACGTCAAGACCTCCTCAGGAGCAGCCTCGACAAGGTGCTCCGGAGGGGTCGAGAACCCAAGGCCAAGTCTGCCTCAGGAGGAGGCAGTGATATCAGCGGTGACGCACCGCGCCAGCGGGTGCCAGCGTACGCGAGCGACGCAGTTACCATTTCGGTGCAAGGGGGACATCACAGCCGCAAGTTCCCGAGGAGCGGGGCAAAGGTTTCCTCATTGGTGCAACGAGACCGAAGACCGCAAGGACGACAAGAAGGATGTCATCGTCGAGCCCACCACCGCGTCATCGCCTGATCCTTTTGCAGGTGAAGATTGCTTTTGTCAAGGTAGGAACGTCCTTGTGTTCTCGCTCAAAAATGGCCGTTGTGGGATCCTTTCCCGCCTAAACATTTCGGGGGAAGAGGACCGTGGCATTCTATATAAGTAGCTAGAGCTCCTACTGCAAGGGGGACGAAAAAACACACTTTGCCACCGCACAAGGAGCAAGAACACTAGCCTCCTGACCCTCCTAAGCTCGCCTCCTGAGCCCAGGAACCCTTGTACTAGCTCATATTCTAGCTCGCCCGGAGCCAATCCACCAAAGCAGGAAGTAGGGTCTTACACCACACGGTGGCCCGAACCTGGATAAACTCTTGTGTGCTTGTTCGTTGTTTGCTTGAATCCTTCCGCCGAGACGAGAGCAAGGCGCTAGGTAGACGTGAGTGGGAGAGATCTTCGTTCACGCCCCTGTGTTCGAACTTAATGGGTTTTGCGGAGCCCTAAATCCGACATTTGGCGCGCCAGGTAGGGGGTGTGTCGAAATCTCGCCTCTCCGATGACCTCGCTTCCCCTCTCCGGTTCAGCGCCTCTACGATGGCTGCGGCCAGCCATAGCCATGCGGGGGCTGGCTTCTTCCCCGCCGACCGAGCAGCATCGGCGGACCGCGCCACCCATGTGTGCCCCTCCTCCTTCCTCTATGACGCTTCCACCGTCGAGGCTACTAGAGGACGGCCTGCACCACCACTCCCGCTTCCTGTGGCCTCGCCAGTCGCGCTCTTGGTGAGGTGGCGGCGGACCCAGTACCGGCCGCCTGCCGAGACCCGCACCACGCGGACGGCCCGCAGCTGCGAGCTGTGGGGCGTCAGCTTCGGGGAGCGGCCTTGCCGCGGGGTCGCATGCATTCTTGGTGGGTCCCAAGCACCAGCGTCTGCTCGGCACGCCAAGTCGCACTTTTGGTCGGTTGGAGCTGCTGCCCAGCCGCGAGAGGCCTTACGGGCGCAGAACGGGCCGGGGTCCGCCGTCACCTTTGGCCCCGACGACCTCGCATCCGAAGCGGCCGGCACCGGCGCTCTCCCCACGGTATGCACGCCTATCATCTGCGGGGTGGCCGTGACAAGAACCCTCATCGACGGTCGCGCCGGCCTCAACATCCTCTGTCTTGAAGCCTTCGGTCACCTTCCTCTGTCCTACATGCAACTCCTTCCCACCAATCCCTTCTCGGGGGTCGCGGGCTCGGCCGTCCCGCTCGGCCAGATCCGCCTCCCGGTCACCTTCGGTACACCGACTAACTACGGGACTAAGCTCATTAATTTTGACGTTGCGCCCATCCGCCTACCGTACAACGCCGTCCTCGGCTTCCCAGCCCTGGCAAAGTTCATGGCGACAACTCACCCGGGCTACAACGCCGTCAAGATGCCCGAGAGCAGCGACGTCATCACCATCAAAGGGGACTCCAAGGCCGCCATTTAGGTCCTTGGGTGCGCGTACAAGGCCGCCGCTGCCGCAGCTCACCCAAGGGTGAAGGGGGCTCCCGAGCCTCTGGAGGCCGCGCCTGCCAAGAAGAAACAGCTCTTTTCTCAGGACCCCTCCGAGACGAAGCAAGTGCCTGTCGACAAAGAAGGCTCAGGAGCCACCTTCACCATCGGCACGGGCATGGATCCAGAGCAAGAGGCGGCGCTGGTCAGCTTCCTCAGAGCCAACAAGGACGTGTTCGCCTGGAAGGCCGCAAATTTGGTCGGGGTGCCAAGGCATGTCATTGAGCATCACCTCACGGTGTGCCCCAATGCGCGCCTTATCAAGCAGAAGCGCGTAGACAAGCCCCGGAGAAGCAGGCCTTCATTGTCCAGGAGGTTAGGAAGCTGGAGGAAGCTGGTGTCGTACGGGAGGTACGGCACCCGGTGTGGCTGGCCAACCCCGTCATCATCCCGAAGAAAGGAGGCAAAGAACGCCTGTGCATCGACTTCACGAGCCTCAACAAGTTCTGCCCTCAGGATCCCTTCCCTCTTCCGCGCACTGAACAAATCATGGATTCGACGGCTGAGTGTGACCTGCTCTGTTTCCTTGACGCATTCTCGGGCTACCACCAAATCAAGATGGCGGTGGAAGACGTGGAAAAGACGACTTTCCTGACCCCATGCGGGGTCTACTGCTACACCTGCATGCCTTTTGGGCTGAGGAACGCGGGCGCTACCTTCCAGCGCCTGATGCACATCACCCTCGGCCCTCAGCTCGGGAGGAATGCAGAGGCCTACGTCGACGACATAGTAGTAAAGACCAAAGAGGCCACGACCCTCATCCTGGACTTAGAAGAAACATTCGCCAACTTGCGCAAGGTGAAGCTGTGCCTCAACCCGAAGAAGTGCGTGTTCAGCGTACCCTCCGGCATGTTGCTAGGGTTCCTGGTTTCGCACCGGGGCATTGAGGCCAACCCGGAGAAGATCAAGGCCATCGAGAAGATGAGGCTGCCCACAAACCTGAAGGAAATGCAGAAGCTCATCGGGTGTGTGACATCCCTGGGGCGCTTCATCTCTAAGCTCGGGGAACGCGCCCTCCAGTTCTTCAAGCTCATGAAGAAGGAGGGGCCCTTTGAGTGGACTCTAGAAGCCGACGCCGCTTTCCAGGACCTCAAGAAGTACCTCACCAGCTCGCCGGTCATGGTAGCACCACGACCCCTGGAGCCCATGACGCTCTACCTCGCCGCAACGCCTCATTCTGCCAGCGTAGCAGTGGTCGTGGAGCGCGAGGAAAAGCTCCAGATCCCAAGGCCCCCAGGCGGCTCGGCACCCTCAGGGCCCGCGCCGCCCCCTGACGCGGCCTCAGAGGCGGACTCGACCACGGGCACCGATAGCCCCGCTGCTCAGCAAGAGGTTCCTGAGGCTCGTGAGGCGCCAGCGGACCCTGCTGCGCCGACCTTCGTGGAGCACCCGATGTACTTCGTCAGCACAGTACTACGCGACGCGCGTTCGCGCTACCCGATGCCCAGAAGCTGCTTTTGGCGCTCCTCGTCGCCTCCAGGAAGCTGCGTCACTACTTCCAAGGCCACCCCATCAAGGTCGTCTCGTTGTATCCCCTCGAGAAGGTGCTACGGGGCCCGAATGTCATCGGGAGGGTCGCCGAGTGGAACATCGAGCTTCAAGCATTCCAACTAGAATTCAGCACCACGCGGGTGATCAAGGGAGCAGCTCTAGCAGACTTCGTGGCGAAATGGACTGATGCGCCCGAGCGGGGGGCCAACGAAGACCGTTCGCTGGCCCCCAGTGATGAAGCCCCAAATGGATGGGTGGTGTACTTCGACGGCGCCTTCTCACGCCTCGGCGCGGGGGCATGCGCCGTGCTGGTATCTCCCACTCAGGATAAGTTGTACTATGCTGTGCAGCTCTGCTTCCAGCAGGGCGAGAAGGTCTCCAACAACATTGCCGAGTACGAGGGCCTGATGGCCGGGCTCAAGGCCGCCGCTGGGCTGGGGGTCAAGCATCTCACCATCAGGGGCGATTCGCAACTCCTCGTTGACTTCTCCAACAAGAAGTACAAGCCCAAGGATGAGCACATGGGGGCATACCTGGAGGAGGTGAGCAGGATGGAGAAGCGATTCCAAGGGCTGGAGGTGCAGCACGTGCCGAGAGGCACCAACAAAGAAGCGGACGACATCGCCAAGCGAGCCTCCAGGCGGGAGCCCCAAAGGCCAGGCGTCTTTGAGGAGCGACTACTCAAGCCGTCAGCAGCACCATTAGTACCCGAGCCAGCCTCCCCTCGGCTGGGGCTACCAACGGCGCCCCCGGACGATGCTCCGCCCTGCGGACCACCGTCTGGAGCCCGCCTGTTCCTCGATGCGGAGCCCGAGGAGGGGTGCTGGACCCAAGAACTCAAGATGTACCTACAACACGATGCCCTACCAGACAAAGAAGAAGACACAGAGCACGTAGTCCGACAGGCCTCAGCTTACTACATCCAAGACGGTGAACTCTACAGGGAGCCCCAACAACGTCTCGCTAAGGTACATCTCAAGAAGGCAAGGGCGCGAGCTGCTAGCTGATATCCATGGTGGGGACTGTGGTCATCACTCATCATCCCGCACCCTCGTGGGCAAAGCCTTCCGCAGCTGCTTCTATTGGCCCACGGTGCTCAACGACGCCACAGAGCTCGTGCGAGCCTGCGAGGCGTGCCAGTTTCACGCCAAGCAGATCCACCAGCTGGCGCAAGGCCTCCAGACGATTCCGCTCTCCTGGCCCTTTGCGGTCCGGGTATTGGACATCCTAGGTCCTTTCGCTCGGGCCGCAGGGGGCTACCGCTTCCTGTACGTCGCCATCGACAAATTTACCGAGTGGGCGGAAGTGGAGCCTGTTCGCGCAATCCCAGCCGGGTCAGCTGTCAAGTTCATCCTGGGCCTCGTGAGGCGATTCGGGGTCCCCAATCGCATCATCACGGATAACGGTTCGTAGTTCACAAGCAATCTCTTCAGGTCATATTGTGCTAACCTTGGAACACAGATCTGCTACGCTTCGGTGGCCCACCCGAGGAGCAACGGCTAGGCCGAGCGTGCCAACGCGGAAGTCTTGCGTGGCCTCAAGACGCGCAACTTCAAGAAGAAGCTCGAGGCTTGCGGCAGGGGCTGGATCGACAAACTCCAGTCCGTGCTGTGGTCAATCCAAACCACTGCCACCAAACCTGTGGGGGAGACTCCCTTTCTTTCTCGTTTATGGGGCAGAGGCGGTCCTCCCTCACGAAGTCAAGCATCGCTCCCCACGGGTCTTGGCCTTCGATGAGGAATGCCAGGACGCCGCCTAGCGGATGGACCTCGTGCTCGGCGAGGAGGGCCGCCGTCGGGCTGCCCTCAGGGCAGCGCGTTACCAGCAGGCGCTGCGGCGGTACCACTGCCGTAGCGTCCGCACAAGAACACTTGAAGTTGGTGACTTGGTCCTTGAGGCGGGTCCTCTCCCGTGAGGGGCTACACAAGCTCTCGCCCATGTGGGAGGGCCCGTTCGGAATCGCCCGTGTCTCTAGGCCATGTGCCGTGCGCCTGGAGACGCAGGATGGGATGCCTATCCAGAATTCCTGGAACATTGACCACCTCAGGAGGTTCTATCCATAATCAAGGCTCCATGCCCGTGAAGGTCTCTGCCCGTGACACTCTCACATAATAATGAGTTGGGGTTGTACACGCCTCAGACTCTCCTGTGCGTTGCCTACGGGCCCTCAGACGGGGCTCCCACCCACGCCCCGGTGGCAGTCCTTAGCTCCACGTTGGGAAGAAGATGTAGTGTAGGGGTCAGACGCTACCTTTTTCCTTTTTTGCTTGGTGTTTGGCTGTCAGCCTTTTCTACTTCCTTGGCTATCAGCCCTTCCTCTACCCCATGCTATGAAGTCCTCGTGTTGCTCGTGCTTCTTGCGTTTCGTTGAGAGTTTTGTGTTTGGATCTTTCTCGTCGGCTTTAAATTCAGCTATGCCACTCGCTCTCCTTCACGCGCCTCGCGTGTGGGGGCTGGGGCATGGTCGGTCACCGGCCCTCGTCCGTCGTGGCCCCGTGACCTCGCCTGCCCAAGCCTGCTTAGGCTCTGGCGCCGGGCTGCTCAGTCCGCGCAACCTATCTACCGAGCCACTCAGGCTTTGGTGCTCTAACCCGTGCTCGGCACTCTCAGCAGATCTCAGCGATTGACCCCTGCTCGGGGGCTATACGAGCCCATCAGACCCGGCCACCTCCTCATGACCCTTAGGGGCTCATGACGCCAGAGTCAGGAGGACTCCGCCTCAGGATGGCAGGACGCATAAAAGCTAAGTCACCATTCAAGCAACAAAAGCATGACGGCGAGCTCTCGCTTCTTACATACATCACAACCCATTACATGCCTCCTGTAGGCAACTTGAAACTTTTATGCAGAAAATACATGAAGGAAAAGAAAGGAGAAGAAGCAAAAGCCGCTCCCGCTCAGTCAGAATCCTCTGGCTTCACCGAGCCGCAGCGGCGCGGCGAACCCCTCCCCACGCTGTACCGAGCTCGGCGGCGTGGTGGTTCGTCGCGGCCGCCACTGCTGGAGGAGCTGCTACTGCCATAGAGGGGGGCCCCACGGCGCCCCCTAGGACTGAGGCCGTCTCTGGAGGAGGAACCGCTCCTCTGGACGTCTTCGCCCTCCTCGTCGTCAGCCTCGGGACAGCACCCAAGGCGCCTCCCTTCCTTTGAGAAGACTCTGACGAACAGCGTGGAGACGCCATCGTACCTGAAGTGGAGCGCACACCTCCCCTGCAGCCGGCGCGCGTGGGCAAACGACTGCCAGCCACGCTCCAAGAACACATCACCCGAGGGAGCCACCTCGACCCCCACCTAGGATGCACCGCTGCAGCAACCGTCGTCCTGCAGCCATATGCCTCCAAGGCCTCCGACCAGGAGCACGTCGCCAAATGAGCGGTGAAGCCCTACCCATGGGCCACCAGGCTTCTCCGCCCACACCATGAACTTTGACGAGACATCGAAGGAATGGAACTGTGGGCGCGGAGGGCGCGCGACCAGCAGGCACCTTTGCGCGCCCCCTCTTCCTCCGCGGCCGCGACCACCTTCGCCACGGGAGGACGCCCTGTGCCGTCCACCGGCGGCCGCGGCAGAGCTCAAAGGGCCGCGCCCGCCTCCCCGAGAAGATGCTGCCGGCGCAGCTGCATGCTTGCGGGGACGACCGCGACCCCTCTTTAGCGGTAGTGGGACTGGATTCTTCGGGGTCTTCCCCTTCTCCACGGCAGATGGCTTCCTCGGTGGTGCCATGAAGCTCTTGTGACGGGAGGGAGAACGAAGGACAAGCAAGGAGAAGACAGTGTTGGCTTGAAAATGGCCTGGGGGCTCCCCCCTAGCCCCATTTATAGGGAGGAGGAGCCCAACCGTCAGCTAATGGTGTCACAGCCATTACTCCGCCACGTCCCATCCAACAATCGCGCGCCGGCCTGGCCCGCAGCCTTTTAGGGCCCGCGGCGCTTCGTCCTCAACTAAGGCTTTGCCCCGAAGCAAACTCCTCGCGCGCCTTGGCCAGAGGGCTACTGTCGGCGTACTGGGAACCAGGGTACCCAGACTTGCCTGTCTGCGGGCACGACGCGCTCTTACCACGGCCTGGTACGGACCAGCTGATCAAGCAGTTTCCCAAGACCCTCGCGAGGAGGCCAAGCCTCGTGAGGAGAACGACGTCAAGACCTCCTCAGTAGCAGCCTCGACATGGTGCTCCGGAGGGGCGGAGAACCCAAGGCCAAGTCTGCCTCAGGAGGAGGCAGTGATATCAGCGGTGACGCACCGCGCCAGCGGCGCAGTTACCATTTTGGTGCAAGGGGGACAGCGCAGCCGCAAGTTCCCGAGGAGCGGGGCAAAGGTTTCCTCATTGGTGCAACAAGACTGAAGACCGCAAGGACGACAAGAAGGATGTCATCGTCGAGCCCACCACCGCGTCATCGCCTGATCCTTTTGCAGGCGAAGACTGGTTTTGTCAGGGTAGGAACGTCCTTGTGTTCCCGCTAAAAATGGCCATTGTGGGATCCCTTCCCGCCTAAACATTTCGAGGGAAGAGGACCGTGGCTGCCTATATAAGTAGCTAGAGCTCCTACTGCAAGGGGGACGAAAAAACACACTTTGCCACCGCACAAGGAGCAAGAACACTAGCCTCCTGAACCTCCCGAGCTCGCCTCCTGAGCCCAGGAACCCTTGTACTAGCTCATATTCCAGCTCGCCCGAAGCCAATCCACCAGAGCAGGAAGTAGGGTCTTACACCATATGGTGGCCCGAACCTGGATAAAATCTTGTGTGCTTGTTCGTTGTTTGCTTGAATCCTTCCACCGAGACGAGAGCGAGGCGCTAGGTAGACGTGAGTGGGAGAGATCTTCGTTCACGCCCCTGTGTTCGAACTTAACGGGTTTTGCGGAGCCCTAAATCCGACACAAACTTTGACAAGGTTTTCCCATTCCAAAATATCAAATGCTTACGATTGTGGAATGGGTGGGGTTTGCTATCAGTTCGAACACTGACATGGCAACTTGTGCTAAGTAAACAAGTTGTTCTTTTTGTGCAGTTCCACCAAAATCAACCAAATTCACGCGTAGCTTGTATGATTTCGCCTTTATATGTTGCAATGCCTTGAACATATCGGCACCTCCTTTCTTTTAGCTAATTCTGTTGCTGGAGATGGAAATGAATGATTCGAGAATATTCTATGTATTGTTCATGATGAAGTGTAATGGACACAAACCATCAGAACATTTTGTGAAGTTCCCAGTGAATTCAAGCTGAGCACCCCTGTTTGCATAAATACAAAAGAAGTGATTAGTAAAGCAAATAGTATTATGAATTTCCAATTTACATAGGCACCTACATGGTCCATGCATACCAGACATTTAAAAAAATGGAACTCACCAGAAAGAATTCTACAACAACATTTTACTTGCCCATCACAGCAAAAAAGATGGAAATCTGTGAGTCCTTCTAAGCTGAAGTTAGTTTGGTCTTGTGGGGAGTAATGTATCGATCCTTCAACTGCTCCTTCTGATGAGAATATAGACTGGGCTTTTCCATCCTGGCATAATCGGAACTAGGCACTTCATATTCTTCTTCAGAGGAGGAGGATCCTGTTGTGCAAAGACAAGAGAACAACTAAATACTAGCATCCCTGTTTGCTGAAAAAAAGGAAAGTAAATATTTAAAGCAGCCATTCCATTAACAAAGGGAGCAACTAATGAAATGTATAGTCATAAAGAGATGCATCCTCACTGTCCTCATAGGAAATGATATGATTCCAAACACATCAGCTCAACTTGAATTGTATTATTATTTAATTTTATCAGTGGCTATAACAGTGGCAAACCGGTGCATCAATTTATTGGCAGCCTTAGATTAACATGCAAAACAATACCACTTTCACATGACAGTAGCTAAACAGTAGCACAACACCAATAGAGATGACAAAGCTCAATCATATGGATGAAATCCATGGGCCGGGACCAACCTTTGTCAGGAGGCTTTCATGTAGAGGATGCAGATGAAGCACTTCTCCGGAACCATCCGTTATTATCTACTGCGGTTGCCAAGCTTACTATAAACTCCTCGATTATTGTAATGTTTCCAACATCTTCTTGTACAGTTCCATTAAAATATATGTTGTCTTCAAACAAGATCCCTGTTTCCACAAGTAGAGACAATCACATATTACATTAAGAGTGGCATCAAATCACAGTGGTAAAACAATTGCTCGTTCCAGCCATAGCAATAAATTAAGATGCAAAACTATATCATTACATGTGTTGTCACAGTTCCAGTGCTTCATTACAACACGGGGAGTTGATTTTTGTTATTCTTCCGCTTGTTCTTCCCCTTCAACACTTGGTTCAATAATAGACAAACTTTGCCTTCAATGTAAGATTTGGCATGTCAATTAGGGAGCACAAGAATAGCAGTAAACAACAACATTACTATTCTGATTACAGTAACAAAATACAGGCCAACAGTTGTGAAATATCATTATCTTACCTCAATGGGATATTATGGTGCACATACAAATCGGAAGTCTGGTCTCCTTTTGTGCAGTTCACTAAAATCAAGCAACATTACCGTATAAGTAGCACAACATATGAAAGGACACTGCACAATCCTGTGGAAGAAGGCCATTACTGACCTCTCATGACGCGGAATTCAAACAACTCACAAGAAGAAGATCTGAAACAAACTTTCCAACATATATAGGAAGTCAGATCTCCTATTGTGCAGTTCCTCTAAGATCAAGAGATCAAGTAACATTGAAGGTGTGACATTTTTGTTGAACTACACAAAACACTCTTAAAGCAAAAGTGTTTTGTGTAGTGCAACAAAAGGTTGCAATAGCAACGAGGTGAAGTAGATAACCCTGTTTACACAGAGGTGCAAAGGAAACAATTACTGGTCAATAACGGTGGATGACACGGAAGCCCACAAAAAGAAGCATCTTACTTATCTAAATGGGAAAGAAAGCAAGACAGTAGCATTTCTCAAACAGTTGCACTGATTCATATTAACAGAGATCATATTAACAATAAAATTCATTAAGCACGTAATTTGCTTTTAACTGTGGCATTGCTTCAATTCTCCAGCAACATTATTAGATTAACAACGCTAAAGTGTTGTACGGGACAGTGGATGCACCAGCACCATGTGCATCTACCGATATATAAAGGGGTGATGCATAGTCTGTTGCAACAAAGAACAAACAACAAAGGAGCATATTTGTGTTGGTCCCAGTTTTGTTATCTTTAGACACCTTTCCCTATGTGAGCGCAGCAAATCGAGTCCCCCACCCACAGAAAGACCAGCTCGTTACAGATGTGCGTACTGCGTTTGTCATTGTTTTACCTTTTCGACCAACGTAGGTCCTGTATAGCCATTCTGTACTACTTTCCCCGTTCCTTTCCTCTTTGAACCACGTCCCAGATTCATGCTATACAACTTTCCACACTACTTTCATGTTTGATCCAACACCTAGATTCGAGTGCAGAAGCGGAAAAAATCCACATGCAGCTAGAGCTATGCATGTGGATTAAGTAAATTATACCTTAAGGTTCTCGGGGTGTGGCTCAGTGGGCGGGTGGAGGCCGATCTGCCCACACTATGTACGGCAGCGAGGATGAAGGGGTCGGAGGCCCTCCCGCGCCGCCGCTGGGTGAAAGAGAACAGTGGCGCTGGTAGTGCACAAAAAACCACTTCCGTGATAATATGTGTTTGTCACAGTAGTTCATGTTTTCTGTCATGCGTGTACAACCATGACGATTTTAAGACAGAATCAAGATAGTCATACATGTGTTGTCGTAGATGTGTTCCATGACAATACCAAAATTATCATCATAGAAGTGTTCACTTCCATGACGATAAATGCCACGTCATGGCAGTGCTTTCGTCAAGGGTAACCAACACGTGGCATCCACCGTAATGGCACGCCATTAACCCTATCGGGTCCGGTTTTGGACCCGATAACCCGTTAACATCCAGGACCAATGGGGATTTTCCACGTGTAAAATTCTCATTGGCCGAAGGGACCACGTATCAGCTCCGCGTTTGCACAGATGTCACTCATCCAATGGGCGAGATGCGCCTTTGATATATTGACATGTGGACCAGCCCAAAAGTGGCCCATTAAGATTAAATGAGCTGGCCCAGCTAAAGCCCCACAAGATTTTTGAGATCATAATGGGACGGCCCAGCTAAAGGCCCAAAAGATTTAGCAAACCATAATGGGACGGCCCAGCTAAAGGCCCACAAGATTTTCAAGACACTAGTGCACTGGCCTGTTAAGAGGCTGCCATGTTTTGGGCCAAATGTCGGCCCATATTTGATCCGGTCCATTAACAACCTACCATGTTCTGGGCCTAATAAGGGCCCATAAGAGATCCGGCCCGTTAATAGCCTACCACGTTCTGGGCCATATTATGGCCCATATCAGATCCGGCCCTTTAAGAGCCTTTCAATCTTTGGGCTATATTATGACCCATATTAGATTTGGTGTGTCAACTCGACGTTGTGCTTTTGGGCCCCTTGAGGCCCGGTTAGGATTTATGTTTGCTAAAGGCCCATTTAATAGTACGGCCTAATATTAGTTTCGGCCTGTTAAAGGCCCGTTTAACATTTCGCCTTATATTTATAGCGGCCTTTTAAAAGCCCGTCATATAGTTGGGCCTAATTATGGCCCGCTTTGCATCCGGCCCACTCACAACCGATAATCTGATTGGGCCAAACAAGGACCGATAGAATTTTCTAGCCCGTGATGTGATTAGCACAATCATGGGCTGTGGTCAATGAATTTTCTGTACAAAATAGGGCCAGCGGTTTACTCGGCCTCTTAAAGGCACCCAACTACTAGTGGGCCAGTTTACGTTTAGGCCTGTTAAAGGACCAAGATGACTAGGTCCACGATGCGGCCCATCATGTCGGACAGATTATGTACCGTAGTTTTATGTTTTGGCCCGTTTACTTTAGCGCGAAGACATGATATATATACAGTAAAATAACTACAGTATCGTAATAAGAAAAAACCTAGAATACCATAAAGAAATTTCGACATATTACATCCACTGGGCATCAAAGTTTGCCGCCAGTGATAATAAAGCACAATCAGACAGCATATTACATACATGGGGCATCAAAGATCGCCACCAGTGCAAATAAACAAACTGATAAAATAATATACAAAACCGACATCAATTCAATAGAGTTCAAGAAAGGTTAGCCCTGCTCGGGAGCTGCAACACAAGCAGCTGGGCAAGCTGATGATACTGCGCTTGTTTGATGCTTATATCCTCCAACTCTTATTGCATAGCATCAATGGATGCATTGGACTTCTCGTTGATCTTCCATAGAGATTGGAGTTCAAACAGGGGTTCAGCTGAACCATGTCTTGCTGTTTGAAGTTGAGACCGAAGATGTTTTACAGTCAGGTGACGACTTCATCGAGCTTGTATCACTGCTATTACCGAGTAACTTCAACGCTACATTAAGACATGACTTTGGAGTTATATCGCTATCTCCAATATGTGTTGCCTTCTTCCCTGCAATATATGTTAGAGGGACATGCAATGGGTTCATCTCACTATCATTGTGCCAGTTCTTCATGGGGTCAGAGGTTTCACTCTGAAAGAGAAACAAGCAGATAGATGAGAGGTTTTGCGCATATCAGTATCTGCATTGGCAATTCATCACATTTCTTATTAGCAAATAAAGAGACATAGTTTATAATAGCATTAACACAATATGATATTGTTTAGGTGAAGACATGGCAGGAAATGACATTGTGAAGGAGTTTGCAGCTTCACGACACCACTGGATTACAGATCAGGAACTCAAGCATACATGCGGTGCTAAAGAACACATAAGTATCAATGGTTAGTGTGCTGTCAATTTATCACATTTTAGATTGGCAAATAAAGATAAAATTTTCATAATAGTAGAATAATATGACATTGTTCATAGTTAAGACATTGCAGAATATGACATTGTGCTGTAGTGGGTAATTTCAGAACACCACTAGATTACGGATCAAGAACAGATGCATACTCGTAGTGCAAAAGAAGATCACTTGCTCTGTATAGTTTAGTTTACATGGTATGAAGGAGGAACTTGGTTTTACAGCTGAAAACTTAAATTGAGAAGGACAAACTAATGTTTGTGAATTTCATAATAAACTTTAAACATGCAATTTGATGCAAACACCAAAATAAACAGCTATTGCAATTATGCCTAACCAAATATACACAACAATGTTTGAAGTCTTCAGAAGAACAAACTTACATTAGTGGTGAAGACCGGCTCTATAAAGCCCTTGTCCATGCTGACGGTGGGGCAATTCAAGAAGTTTACCACATAATCTTCGTCATAAGCACTGCCTTTATTCTACATTTTGTTAAGAGTAAATATAGATGTGATAATATAAGAAAAAATGGAGAACATTTAAGATAAGATGAAGAGTGATGCTACATAACCAACTAGCTATAAATGTAAGTACAGCGATACATGAAAAAGGTACTGCCAAGAGCAATGCAGAGCTAAACTTCTGCAGTACCATTGGTTTTATCAAACCTTATGGTAAGAGTAAATATGGATTTGATGTGTAGAAAATGGAGGGCAAAGAAAAATAAGCTGCAGAGTGATTGTACATGAACAACTAGCTGTCTATATAAGTACACTGATAAAGGACAACATGTACTTAGAAGAACAATGCAGAGCTAAACTATTTAATTGGCATTGGGTACATTCTACTTTAATGTAACCATTAATACAGATGTGATAATTTGGAGCGAACAATTGATAAGCAAGCTATCATGCATACTGCTGTCACATAATGAACCACGTATGAATGCAAGTACAGTTATACTGGACAACATGTACCAACAAGAGCAAAGCAGCGAGCAACATATTTGCGATATCCTGTCATCCTTTTAAAAACCGGAATTCTTTTTCGAGAAGATTTCCTACAAAAGAAATCCGTAAGGCACATGCGGAAAAGTGGAAGTTCAAATTGTCATGTTGTATCATAGACAATACCTCATCCTGGGAACGAGACCAGTGCATAAGAAGGTTTTTCCATTCAATGTCTTCTAAATTTAGCACAGGAGACTGTCGTATTTAGGGTTCTGCAAACCCTTGAGAGGTTCGAACTCTGGGGTGCGCATGAAGAACACTCTTCCCAACGCGCTCACCCTACGATTCCGTGGCCTAGCTCGTCGTGCTCAAAGAACAGGGGACATAGAGAATTATACTGGTTCGGGCCACCCTGTGGTGTAATACCCTACTCCAGTGTGTGTGGTGGATTGCCTTTGTATGGCTGAGGATGAACTAGTACAAGGGATGAACAACCTCCGGAGGAGAGGTGTTCTTGGGCTCAGATGAGCTTGCGGTGTCTCTTCTACTAGGCGAGCTCTTTCTCAGATCCAGATGAGATGCCCTCTATGGTTATGGCTAGGTCCTATTTATAGTGGCCTTGGTCCTCTTCCCAAATATCGGCGGGAAGGGATCCCACAACAGCAAAATTTGAAGGGGAACAACCAGTACAAGTTATCCTGGCAAAAGTAGTCTTTGTCTACCAAAGGCTCTGGTGGTGACGCCGCGCCGGGCTCCACGATGACCTCCGCTTTGCAGCCTTGACGATCCTTGGTCTTGTTGCACCGATATTGAAACCTTTGCCTGATCCCTCAGGACTCCGTGCCTGCGCTTGCCCTCTTAGCACCAAAGAGGAAACATACACTATGCGCCCGCTGGCGCCCGCCTGGCCTTGGTTGTCATGGCTCACATCACGTGAACCTTGCGAGGTACCCCTTGCATAGATATCTCTGCTCCTCGGGATCCAACCTAGAGAGACTACCCCCAGGGAGGTCTTGTTGTCTCCCGCCTCGCGAGGCTTGGCCCCTCGCGAGGGTCTTGAGTAGCAGTTGATAAAGTTGGGCCGCACCAGGCCGTTGGTGGACCCATGTCACGGGCCGCAGGCAGGCAAGTCTGGGGACCCCCATTCCCAGGACGCCGACAGTAGCCCCCGGGCCCAAGGCACACAAGGACTTGGCTTCGAGGTGAAGGGAAAGGGGGTAGGGCGAAGCGCCGCGGGCCCCAAACACCTACGGCCTCGGTCGACGCGTGGCGACTTGATTGGACGTGGGCGTCTCCGCTTCCCCATGCTGCCTCGGCAACTGCCCAATCTGTTAAAAGGCTAATGGGTGCTGTTAGGTTTTCTCTTACCTTCCTTCGCCTCACTCTAGATCCCCTACTCCTTCCTACCCCGGAACCTATAGATCTGCCTTATTTCTCTCTTGAGCCCATACTCGATGGCGCTGGTCAAGGTGAAAGCCGCTCGCTCGTCCTCCTGGTTCGAACCTGCCTTGAGCGCGTCGACGGTCTCGGAGAAGAAGTTCGCCACCGTGCACTTGATGGCGGCGGGTGGCGGCGACGCGGGGAAGGAGCATGAGCTCCAGGCGGGCTTCGCCGTGCCGAAGCCCCCACGTAGCACTTTTTACCCTTTCTTCATGCATAGCGTCCTCGTAGTGCTAGTTCCCCCTTTCTCCGACTTCTTTTTCATCGTCCTCAGCCATTATAATCTCCATGCTCTTCATCTTCACCCCAACTCCGTCCTTTTTCTGTCCATCTTCGCCTTCTACTGCGAGGCGTTTGTGGGAGTGATGCCGTCTATGGCATTGCTTCGCCACTTCTTCTACCTCCGGATCAAGGAGGTACAGTGCTCGGGGTGCGCCAACCTTGTTGCGGCCAATGGGGCCAATTTAATCTCGGGAGCCGGGAAGAAGGTGGAGGGCTTCAGGAGCAAGTGGATCCTCATGGATGCGAAGACCTCCCACCCGTGGCTGGTGTCGCTGACAAAGGTGCCTAAGTCCCACGACGAGTGGAACAGCGCGAAGCTTAGCGACCCCCGGGCTGAGCAGCTATTGGCAAGGATGATGGTTGACCTGAAGCCTGGCGACCCGAAGGCGGATAAGCTGACGGGGGCCAAGATTATCAAGGAGTTCCTGATCGGATACCTGGCTCCACTCCAAGCGCACTCGTGCCCCCTGTGGAGGCTGATGGAAGAAGGCGACGACCTCCGCTTCCGCCCAGATGCCTTGCCCGACGAGGAGCTGGGCCAGATCCTCCTTCTTCTGGCGTCGGAGGACCAAGGGTATCCTCCTGACTCCCATCTTCCTCTGTACCGCCGCCCAGATGGGGCCCAAATTGCTACCGCTATGTCCGCCTTCAGCGAGCGCGGGATCTTGCCGCCAACGTCCACCGGGGCTTCGGTGGTGGTGTCTTCCAGCGAGTCCGGCACGGGGGAGGGGAAGACGGACTCGGAGGCGACCCATGATGGCGTGGGAGAGGCTTCTTCCCCATGCCAGTCTGTGCTCCTCCGTGTTCTTCCCGATGATGATGATGACGGCGAGCGGCCAGTCGAGGAACCACTGCGTCCCACTGGGATTACCACAAGGTCAAAGGGCTCCTGCGCGAAGAGGCCACAGATCGGGGTCTCGAAGAAGGGGCGGTCTTCGCTGGCTCTTCAGGGTGGTACCTCTGCTTTGACTCCGGCCGGCACCGCGGCGAGCTTGGATTTCACTTCCCTATATGCTCTGGGGGCTCAAGCGCCCGTGCCCCCCGCCTCAAGGCTCTCACACCCCGTGCTCCAGAAGAGGGTGAGGGGATATGCTGTCATTGACCAGTAAGTGCTTCGCCTTGACCCTTGTCCCTCTATTCGTTACTACTTCTTGATGTTTCTCCCCCATGCTGTTAGGCCAGTGTCAGCATCGAAGAAGAGGAGGGACTCGGTGGTGACTCCTGCGGCACAACCGCCTGCTGCGGTCGCGCCGACCTTGAGGCGGGGGGGCATCCCTGCCGCAGCTGCCGGATCACCCCCGCAAGGTCCTGAGACTTGTTAGGAGAAGGTGGCCCCTGTGGTCGAACCGGCTCCGGAGGCGCCAGCCCCCAGCTCTTCCTCCGGTGCTCCGAGTGCTCACGAGCCTCCTGTCTCTTCTGATGCGGTCGTCTCGCAAGTCTTGGCTCCAGCGCCGCCCTCTCCTCCTCATGCCGAGCTGTCGGACCGCACCCTTCCTATTTCGCCCAACGTCCTAGAGAGGGCCATCTTTGCACTGACTCAGCTTCACGATAACTTCCGAGGTCCTGATCACTGCCCGGTGTCGGGGCGCTTGGAACTAATCTCTCGGTGGTTGCGGTCTGATGCAGTAGTCCGTGCAGCCTGGAGCCAGGCCCTCAAAGACTTCGAGGAAGGTGAATGGGCCGCAAGTGTAGCTACGGCAGAGCATGACGCAGCGTTGAAGGACGCGAAGGCCATGGAGGGACGTTGCCAGGGGCTAGAGGTCGAGCTGAAGGTCCTCCGCGACCAGCAAGCTGCTGAAGCCCGCTAGCTCAAGGCACGCGAGGAGAAGCTGAAGGCCCGGGAGGAAGCGGTCGCCGACCGTGACACTGAGCTGAAGCAGCTGGCACGGGGGCAGGACGCAGAGCGCGGCCGCCTGGAGAAGCTGAGGGTGAGGTAGAGGCGAAGACGACTCAGCTAGATGTCAAGGCAAAGGTTCTGGCCGGAGGTAGTGCAGTCTTCGAGTCCCTTGAGCTGCAGTCCCGCAAGGCCTTGTGAGAGCTTTATGGGAAGGGCCTGGAGGAGCCGCTGGTGAATGCTAAGGAAGGCCCTGCCAAGATGCTGCCCCAAGTCGTCAAGGCGCATAAGGGAGTCATCAACGGAATCGGCCAAATGGTGGAAGGAGAGGCACGTTCACTCTTTGCTTCGGCCATGACGTGCGTTTTCAGCCACCTCCTCCTGCGCGAGCCGAGCACCGAGCTCAGGGCCCTACTCAAGCCTGTGGACGAAGAGTGCTGCGCGGCCGCCGCCGAAGCCGTGAAGGACCCGGTGGATGCCCTGCTGGAGAAGTTCCTTGCCGTCGACCATGCGCCTCCTGCTGGTGATGGCGCCTCGCCCGTGGCGGCGGCCGATGGTGTCCAAGGCTGAAGATGAGTCCCGCTGGTATCTCTTTCCTTCATTCTTACTTCCTGCAACAGACATCGTGCCTCGTGGATGCGTTTAAACTTTTGCCCAGGTTTTTGAAGAACAATATGTCTTGTAATAATCACTAGGATTTCGCGTCCATCTTCCCGCCTGCCCTAGCATTCTACATCGGCAGAGCCCGACCCCGCGCATACCTCAGCCGCCACTGGCTCATCCGGATCGCCGGGACGAGACCAGGGAGTGAGGGGCTACATGGCCAGTTTGGCCCCTGAGACGCGATGCTCAGGGGTCCCCCTTGACGTGCGAACGGGCCTCGGGAAGGGGACGTGAAACCAGGCCTTTGTGTTCTACGTCGGCAGAGCCCGACCCCGCGCATACCTCAGTCATCGCTGGCTTGTCCGGATCACCAGGACAAGGCCAGGGAGTGAGGGCCTACGTGGCCAGTTAGGCTCCTGAGAGGCAATGCTCAGGAGTCCTCCTAAACGTGCAAACGGGCCTTTAGGTGAGAATACGTAGCTAGCCTCGTTGTTCTGCATCGGTAGAGCCCGACCTCACGCATACCTCAGCCGGCGCTGGCTTGTCCAGATAACCAGGACAAGACTAGGGAGTGAGGGGCTACGTGGCCAGTTAGGCCCCTGAGATGCGATGCTCAGGGGCCCCCCTTGACGTACGAACAGACCTTCACACCTGTTTGGTGGGGCGTACACCAGGCGTGACATGCGCGCAACCCCTGTGATCAACCCTCGTTATGTAGCTTTCCCAAGGGGGTGCGTTGCAACAAAGCCTCGCACCGAGCATGTCGGCTCCCCGAGGTTGGTGCGGCCAAGGGGCTGCCCCCGGTTGTTTATCACCAGCACGGAGCATGGCGCTTCCGCACTTGCACGGGCATAGCCGCTCCTTAACTGTGTCGACTGCCAGCGCGGAGCATGGTGCTTCCACTAGTGCGTGGGTGAGGGCTCGCTTCGAGTGGAGCCCCCGGGGCGTGTAGAGCCCCGCCCTGACATGTGGCTTGCACGGCAGGGCAGTCGAGGTGTGTCTGGGCAGCCGTGAGCCAGCACGAGACTCACGAGGCCCTACCTCATGGCGAGTTGCGCCTGGTCTTGATCCTTGGTAGCTGCGGGGGTCCTACGAGATGGTTAGGTAACATGCACCGAATGAACTCCCTGAGGCGATCACATGAGAAGGTCAGACACCAACAGCCCCAGGAGGAGACGTGAACGGGGTCGGCCTGCCAGACATAGCTCAGCCGTTGGATTGGTCGACGCTGCAGGGACGGACCCGAGCACAGACGTCGTGCCCAGACTTCTCATGCGATTGATCCTGATGAAAAACAAATGGCTCTTAGCTCTCGTGGTGGAAGGGCGATTCGGTGTACAATATTCGAAGTATCTGGTGCCGGGAAGGTATAAGCATGAAGTAGACTCATAGAGAAAGGGGTAAACAGGCTTAGGTGACGCTGGTGCGATACATGCCACAGGGACGGACCCATGCGGCCTGGGGATGGTGCAGCCCGAGGGGCGCCACCAAGAGAGTAAACTAGAGATGCAGAAAGGATACACGCCATAGGGGCAAGCTCGTGCGACTTGGGGATGATGCAGCCGGAGGGCGCCCCCAACTGAACAAACTGAAACAAAGTCACCTAACACCGATGCTGGTGTGGTGTTGATGTAGGTCAAGACGCTCGCTGCAGATGTGGTTCCTCACGAGCCGCCTGACTCCGGGGCCTCGCGAGGCTCTGGAGGTTCCAAGAGCTCGCGAAGAACTGTGGGCACCTCCGCCAAGATCTCCTGATGCCTGGCCTCGCGAGCTGCCATGGCATCCCGCATGTGGCGTTGGTGCAGGGCCGCCTGGTTCGGCAAGCCGAAGGGCATGCGAATGTAGCTATGAGGGGGACCCTCGCACCAGGACACTTGAGATGGCCAATAGAGCTCCTGAGACGCGATCCTATTGAGTACTGGGACGCTGACGCAGACGCGCAGCCCGTCGCCCAAGCCTGGGGCGACAGCTGCACTCTGGGGTCCCGGGCGGCGCTCACCCCGCATTGTCCTTGGAACCTGCAAGTCTTCGATGTTCTGGTTGATGAACTCCTGAGCGCTTGGGGCCTCACGCCTTGAGGCCTCCGGAGGGAAGCGTGTGGTGAAGCACGCCTCCACATGGTGCCCGAGCGCCTCCCTTGAGACATTGGCTAGGTCTGAGGCCCTCCAAAGGAGAGCTCCGGAGGCTAGCTTGAGGGGGGCGCTGGGCACGCTTTCCCATTCAAGGGAGGGAGGCGCCCCATCCATGGGCGCGGATCCCGAAGCACGGCCGCCAGGTGCTGCATCTTCGTGGGGCTCCAAGGCGAGCAACATCTTCTTGTTCTTCGGGGTAGCTTCAGGGGGTAGATAGTGTCTTCGTTGTCGGGGTCTTCGACTGCCGTGGCCTGGTAAGCGCGCTCGAGGGAGCACACTTCATCCTTTTCTTCGCAAGTGACGGTGATGATGTCCCGGCTCCCAGGTATCTTAAGAATGTTGTAGCCATGGTGGGTCACGGCCATGAACTTGGCCAGGGCTAGATACCCAAGGATGGCGTTGTACGGGAGGCGCATGTGAGCAACGTCGAAGTCGATGAGCTCGGTGTGGTAGTTGTCGCGGGTGCCGAAGGTGACGGGGAGCCGAATCTGTCCGATTGGGGTGGTAGAGCCATTAGTCACTCCTGAGAAAGGCTTGGTGGGTTGCAGCTGGTCATAAAGTACTTGGAGATGGTCAAAGGTGTCGACGGACAGAACGTTGAGCCATGCGCTGCCATCGATGAGAGTCTTGGTGACTTGGACGTTGCTGATGACAGGTGAGCAGAGCATTGGGAGGGTGCCGGCGGTTGCCGTGCACTTAAGCTGACCAGCAGAGCAGAAGGTGATAGTGCACTTGGGTCACTTGAGCGGCCGCGTGGCCTCTATCCTGGGAAGAGCTGCGTTTACTTTTCTAGCAAACTGTTTGAAGAGGCGCTGAGAGGCTGGGGCCTGCGCACCGCCCAAGATGCAAGCGATGGCGCGAGGCTCTTGGAAGCCACCAGCTCCCTCGTCTTGGTCGTCGTTCCTCCTTGGTGGTGGTAGTGGAGGGAGGACGGCATTGCCCTAAGGACGGTCCTCACGAGGCTGGTCCCTCCAGGCACCCTCACGAGGTTGGTCCCTCCAGGCTCCCTCACGAAGCTGGTCACACCACTCCTGACGGGGGCCGTGGTCGTCCCAGTGCCCCCCGGTCTGACTTCCTCCATGGTCGTAGCCCCGGTCGCTGCGCTCGGGGCGTCGGTCGATGCGCCTGTCGTGGATGGCCCTGAGCTCTTGGCAGTCGTTAGTGTTGTGGTTGTGCATGTTGTGGAAGGCGCGGAATGGTCGGCTGCTCTTGGATGACTCTGGGTGGTCGCGGCCATGCTTCATCTTAGGTTTGGCCGCAAGCATGGCCACCCCCATGCGCTTTACATCCTTGGCCTTGGCCTTCTTGCCTTTAGGGTCAGCGGTGGGGAGATCGACGAGGGTGAGGCACCCCTCCTCAGCTCTGGCGCACTTGGTCGCGAGGTTGTACAGCTTCAGGGTCGTGCAAATATATTCGTGGATGGCGAGCTCCTCCTTCATCTTGACATCACGGGACGCCATCGGAGAACGCTGAGATGATGGCCTCGTCCGTGACCTTGGGGATCTTGACGTGGGCGTTGTTGGAGCACTGGATGAACTTCTGCAGAGTTTCCCCTAGCTGTAGCTTGATGCGCCGCTGTAATGCCCAGTATGCGACTATGTCTCCCACATGTCGAGGCACGACTTAAAGACATAAGAGCATACTAGAATGATCTCAAGTATGGTATCTTTGCACGTCTCATGTAAAATTCAGGGATGACATTGTAAAACATAGTTGGCTTACACTCACCACGTCACAGAATGGATACAATAACATGCATCATCAAAATAACACAGGGTCCGACTACGGACGAAAACCAAACGAGAAAAGATACCACAAAACACAAGACCGGATCGCCCCTAGTAGGAACCACTACTGATCGTCAAAAAACGTCACATACATACGGTCACTCTCTTCATCGAGCTCCCAGTGAAGTTCTGAACCATCTCCTGCATTGTTCTCGGTGGTACCTGCATCTGGTGTGTGTTGTAATCTGTGAGTCACAAGGACTCAGCAATCTCATTCCCGAGTATCAAAACTAACAAAGCCTTTAGGTGTGGAGAGGGGGTAATAAAGTGTTTGCAGCAAGCACTAAGCAACTAGCTTACGACCTCAGAGCGAGAAGAGACATGTGCCAACGGTCGCCAAAGATGATCAATAAGTGATCCTAGCTACTCACGGTCATGCATAACTCCATCGTGTTCACTTCTCGAAGCCCTTTGGAAAGAGACCATCACGGTACTCACACAGGTAGTGTATTCTTAAGGATATGGTGTCAAGTTATCTACAACCGGATATTAACAAATTCCCATCTGCCACATTACTGGGGCATGGCTTTCGAAAGTTCAAAACCCTGCAGGGGTGTCCCAACTTAGCCCATCACAAGCTCACGATCTGCGGAGTCTGAACTCCAAAGTGGGAAGACCCGAGTATTCTAGGAATCCCATGCTCAAGATATTTCGACAAAGGTAAAACTAATCCAGCAAGACCTCCCGGCGTACCGACACCCTGATAGTAGCCGCGCGTATCTCGTCTGAGGCCACGACCGGATGAGCAGTACGTACGACAACAAATGACCCCAAAAACTGGGTGGCACCGTAAGTGGCTCTAGTTTGGACCAACTCTCAATATGAGCACTGGGCCGGGGGTTGATTAATAAATCCTTGGGTTAATTACTCCCTCGGCAAGTTTTAGTTGTTAGGAAAATGTAGTACCAAAATTGGGCCTTGCTGGAAAAGCTTTAAGCAGTGCGAATTATCAAGGGGGGCCCATAAACCCCAACCGTGTTAGGAACGCAAAATCAAGGAACACAACACCGGTTTATCGGGTCCTAAGGTGGCATGAGTGGAGCAAAACACCAAGCAGAAGGCCAAGCCGTCCACCCGTTACCAATATATATATGTGCATTAATTAATTAAGATATATATTGTGTTATCCCATTAACAAGTCCGGACATGGAGCAATCTTCAAACTTCACCTGCAACTAACACGCTATAAGAGGGGCTGACCAAAAGCGTACTTAGCCAATCAAAGGTTTGCTAGGAAGGTGGTTAGAGTGTTTCATGGCAACAATAGGAGGCTGTCAAACTGGAATAGGCATCAAGGCATATCTAAAGAGCGAGACAACTAGCATAGGCAAAGATAGAGGTGATATCGGGGAATGGTCATCTTGCCTGGTATGCCGAAGGACGAAGAACGAGTCCATGAAGTAGTCGAACAACTCCTCACAACTCCGGAACGAAACCAAAGCTAACGAGAGAAACATACCGGAAAGAAGCAAACGACACGATAAACAAACATGCTCAAGCATGGTATGCTGCACAAACAAGTATGATGCATGTCCGGTTTAAATATGCATGGCATGGCAAAGATCTCAACAACGCTACTAATCAAGTGGAGCTCAATGTGCAACGACTTGCATATTGACAAAACACCATGTTAGAATATTTAGTTTGATCTCGTTATGAACCCAACAAGTTTAAATCTTTTTAACATGGCAAGAGGTGATGCATGAGCAAACTACACTGACTAGGCATTTATATTGAGGCCGGAAACAACAACAACAATTCCGGTAAATCCCCATGTGCATATTTAGCAAATTTTAAAGCAAAGAACAATTTAAACATTTTAAATGTTGTTAACATGATGCATATGACATTTGCAAGTTTTTATGCATTTTTTATGAAAATTTGACATGAAGATGATATGAAGCATATGTCGCCACGATGGAAGGAAAGGGGTGTCATGGCGGCGAAAACGGGAACGGCGCCAAGGCAACGTTCCGATTCTGAAACTCGTTGAGATGCCGATGCAAAAGAAGGGTGGCGTGAGCGTGTCATGCAAGAGATAGGTCGGGCTATCCCGTTACCGGGTTCCCACGGGTTGGCGACAAGGCACACGAGGGGCACTTCGGACTCGAGTATTTCATCTCATACATCGCAAACATTCGGTCCACGGGTGGTCGTCTCGGCGGTTATACCTTTGAAGCATGTGTTTTCGGAGCGGATCGAGTTCGATGGGATGTAGAGGAAGTAGTCGTTCACGTTCGTAGTGGGAAGTAGTCGTTCATGTTTTTGTAGACGTTCAGGGTCACGGCGAGGAACTTGACATCCACGGGTTGACGGTAGTTGTACATTTTGGCGGTAGTCGAACTCGGCGAAGGGAGCGGAACTTGGTGAATCCTCGTAGTTGTACATGTCGATGGTCTACGGCGACGGTAGTCGTACACGATCATCCTGGTACGTGGCGTCACATCGTGTAGTCGATCTTCCGTATCCGAGGGGGTACTTGGCGAACCACGGTCGTCATGGTACTCGGTATCTTCATGAACATGATGTCATGGTACTTGAGTAAAACCGCTAATGCAGTCCTGGCGTTCCGGGTCTTGGCGTATTCCATGAAGGCGTACTTGGGCATTCTTGTTGCCGCGTCTTAGCAGTGACAAGAGGGGTGACGAGGACAGCAGGGCAGTGGAGCTCTGTGCGCGCTGCCCGTGAGGGGGAAACAACCGAAGATGGCCGGGTCGAGCGTCGCAGACTTCGGGAGGAGCACGGGCGTGCTGGTACGGTTATTGCTACCGGTGGAGGTGAGCCCCATGCCAACAGACGCCCGGCGGGACTGCTTGGGGAGGCGGACGGGCTGCAGGACGGGTGATGGGGCTGAGTGGGACCTCAAGGTCGAAGTCGACGAGGTGAGGGCGTCAGGGCGGAGCAGTTGGTGGTGCGACAGCGGCCGCTGGACGATGAGGCAAGGAGAAGCGAGGGCGCGAGGAGCTCCTGGCGGACGGCTCGCCGACGGGTGATGCAGAGCAGAGCTCCAGTGCGGGGTTGAGGACAATGTCGCCGGCGGGGTTGCGAGGTGGAGAGGCGTCGCACGGAGGGCGGCGAGGCAGCGCTCGACGGAGTAGGGCCCGAGGCACAGGGCGCTCGCGCGACGAGGCGGCCAGCTCGAAGGAGGCCGCTGCGACGCAACGACCAGCCGCGGCGAGGAGGCCAATGGGGCTCCGGCCTGGCTGCTTCTCTGACGAAGGCGGAGCGCGGGGTAAGAGTAGAGGGAGCTGTTGTAGCGGGCGGTGGAGGTCGAGGTGCGGCAGGGCGCTGGATTGGGAGGGAGTGTGACAAGGGAGAGGGAGATGGGATCGAGCGGAAGGTAACCGCGCTGCGGGATCAAGGGCAGGGAGGAGTTTGGTTCGGTCGGGCTAGGGTTAGGAGGGGATTGGCCCTAGGAGGCCTTAGTGCAAATGGGCCGGACTGGTGGTGGAATGATGCAGCCTGGCTGGGATCTCTCTCCCCTCATATTCTTTAGAAGAAAAGGATAAGAGAGAAGAAAAAGAAAGAGAGGGTGAGGGAAAGAATTGGACATGGGGATAAATTTACTGGACACGCAAAAATGTGCATGGTCCACGAAAAATAGGAGAGGCATGAATGCAAGAGTGAAACTCAAACTCATTTGAATTTAGTTCAAATGAGTGTGAGAAACAAATGGGTGTTTGGTAGGTCCAAAAATGTTGAGGATTTTAGGAGGAACCTTGATAAATGGAGAAAGAATTGTTGGCAAGGTTTGGGAGTCAAAACTTGACGTAGAAAAGAATATGGGGAATTTTGCAAGTGTGTTTTGGTGATTCCAACGCAATGGAATATTTCATAATAGCTCCATAAATATTAGGAGGATATGTTATAAAGAGAAATCACCATGTGAGTTCCCTCGGTTTAAATGGATCGAAAATCCACACAATTTATTTGGTTGAGTTGCAAAAGATTTATGACATGATGGCATGATGACATGATGCAAAGCACAAATAAAATTAAGCAAGCAAATAAAACACACGGCGAAACCCGAAATAGTTGGAAGACTTCTGGAGCGACGGTCTCGGGGCGTCACAACTCTCCCACACTAACAGAGGATCTCGACCCGAGATCCTGGAGATGGCACCGGATAGAAGAGGAAAAGGAAGAGGTAAAACAAAGTTGCTTCTTTGACAAACGAGTGAAACCTTGAACCTTGAGAGGTTAAACAAGTTAAAGAAAGAATACAATGAAGATGAACGAAGATGAAAACACTCCGTAAGTAAAGAGGAACAAGGAACATTTCGAGAACCTTGTAGGTTGAAAGGCATGAAACAAGAGCCTAACGAACCAAATGAATTTGAAACTGCACAGATATAACGAGATTGCCAAGGAACAAGAATGAAGAATTCGGACATCACTCTGACTGAAAAATGGTAGGAATTGAACATGAACTCGAGAAGATGGGATGAAGCTTGATGAAAGGAACAACACACAACCTCGAGAACTATTGAAAGAATGGTCCAAGGGGTAAGAAAGAATTTAGACAACACTCCGGTTAAAAGAGAGTCAAAACTTGACAAGATGAGAGAACTTGAATGGAAGACACAACACTCATGTTAAATGGACCATAAAGGAAAAGAACATGATCTTGACAAAACGAGATTATGGGACAAAGAGAGCAATATCACAATGCCTCCGGAATGAAAGAATGGATGCTAGATCAATGAAAGAAATGAACGGAGAAGAAAATGACAACTTCTCCCACAATTGAATTTGAAAGAGCATCCTTACAAAGATGGGTTGAATAGAGTTGTTGGAAATTCAACAACGAAAATAATAAGCTTGTTATGGGCTTATGGAAAACATCTCAAAATTATGAGGTGACAACCGGCCACTAACAGAAACCAATTGTTGCTAGAGATCAATGAAGAGATGAAAACTCTTTCACCGAGAGGATAAATGAAGAACTTTCGGTCATTTATAAGCACCACAGTAGCAACAATCCATAGGGAAAACTTTAGGTGAATTATAACCCAAGTTAAATCCAACGAATAAATCGAAGGGTTGGAAAGATCTCCTGAACAAAGAAAATGATGGGTTTAAAAATCTCATTCCTGACAACTTGTGAATCATGAAACATGAAGGAAATTGTCAAAAATGGCATACCTCAAAATAGCTTGAACGGATTAAGAATGGAAATTGTCAAAAATGGCATACCTCAAAAACTTGTGAATCATGAAACATGAAGGAAATTGTCAATAACGTCACACTTCGAAAAGAATTTCAGAATAACTCCAGAAAAAGAAATTAGAAGAGTGAGGTAAGATCCTGGGAAAAGACCTGTGGGTTAGGGCCCACTGAAAAGAAACACCGTTGGGAAAGATTGCTTAAGAGATATTGCACCGGTTGAATTAAATGGCTTGAATAAGATGACAACCGCGAAATAGCTTGAACGGATTAAGAATGGAAACGCGAATCTTCTGAGATATCTTCAGCACTCTAGAGAAGAAATAGAGGGAGTTGAATAAACATGAGAGACTTTTGGATAAGAAATACCAACATGGGAAAACATGTGAAACAAGAGGAAGGATAAATCAACACCAAAGCTTGAATTAAATCCACCGCAGAAGAAACAAGAAACAGAGAATGATAAACTTGAATCTTCCTGAGCATCTTCACGAGAAATCACCGGATGAAACATTAAAGAAGATTGATGAAGAGGCATCACAAGAATATAAGGACACTTGATTAAGGACTCTGGCTCCATAAAGAAAAGGGTGGGAGGGTGGGAAAAACAAAGACAACTTGGGATGAATGAAATAGACACCATTGAGAAAAGACTGAGAGTTGATCTTGAGATGATGAAGAGATCGGATTAACTTCAATCGAAGCACGCCGATTGAAAAGAATTTAACATAGCAATCTCGATGATCAAGAAGGACTAGCACTCCCATAGAAATATGAGAACACCGATTATGAAAGGTATGGAATCAACACTTGACATCGAAGTAACTCGAATACCACAATCAAAACAAAAACAAAGGATATATATGTTGCAACATAATCTTCACAATATCATTCGAACAGAGAATTGAACGAATGAATTCCATAGCTTAATGGTACATCAACTTGTCGAGAAGCCACTTGAGAGAACAAAATGATAGAGTAAAACAACAAGGTACAGATGGAACAAATACATAATAGAGGTTTCGTCCCACATGTTCGTGCTGAATTCCCCATGGCACGTGTTACAAAGGGTCTTGTTATCCCCGGATCAGCATAGCCAAGGATCCTTTAAGATGCAACTCCCAATTGGAACATTGCCCATGAAACCTCTTCACTAGATGTTGAACCCCAAACCTCATACCATGCACCCGTTGGAAGATTACCTACGAGCTACTTGAAACCCACCTATTAATTCCCGAAGCTTTCCGGTTATGCAATCTGGTGTTGGGGATACAAGGGAAGCACCGCGCGCTCAACTCTAAACTTACATCCAGCTATATCCATCCGTCAACACATAACCAGTCATCTTCGGAAAATGTTTACCTCGGACCTTCGAAATGCATCCGCTATACAAGCTGTGGCAATACTCCCGAACTATCCCGCCAGTACTGGGTGACATCGGGGATATCTCACCACTAACCGCATAGAAGTGTTTTTTATGTCGGCCGCCTCTAGCATTCTAGAACCGTTGCGATACATTTGTGACAACAACACCTCAGAAGTCAACTCCCCGGGACACTGCCACAACCCCTAAATGACAGCAGGCATCGAGAACAATGTTCTCGTCACAAAGATATCGGAACAATCCAAACAATACCCGCGTGATCCTAAAAAATAAATTGGTGAATTGTTTTAGAATAGTGCAGTTTAAACAACGTCAGGAGTCCTCACCAGAGCGATGAAGGGGATGAGTAGTAAAAGAAATCCTACTCTCCGATATATATAGGACTCAAAACATTTTTGTGTGTGTGCCTAGACTCAACCGTCAGCGGTTCGATCAATCAGGGGGCTCCTAGGTCGGAGAAGGCTCTGAATACCAACTTGTAACGCCCAGTATGCGACTATGTCTCCCATGTGTCGAGGCACGACTTAAAGACATAAGCGCATACCAGAATGATCTCATGTATGGTATCTTTGGACATCTTATGTAAAATTCAGGGATGAAATTGTAAAAGATAGTTGGCTTACACTCGCCACGTCACACAATGGATAAAATAACATACATCATCCAAATAACACAGGGTCCGACTACGGACGAAAACCAAATGAAAAAAGATACCATAAAACACAAGCCCGGATCGCCCCTAGTAGGAACCACTACTAATCGTCGAAAAATGTCACATACATACGACCACTCTCTTCATCGAGCTCCCAGTGAAGTTCTGAAGCATCTCCTGCATTGTTCTCGGCGGTACCTGCATCTGCTGTGTGTTGTAATATGTGAATCACAAGGACTCAGCAATCCCATTCCCGGGTATCAAAACTAACAAAGCCTTTAGGTGTGGAGAGGGGGTAATAAAGTGTTTGCAGCAAGCACTAAGCAACTAGCTTACGAGTTCAGAGCAAGAAGAGAAATGTGCCAATGGTCTCCAAAGATGATCAATAAGTGATCCTAGATACTCACGGTCATGCATAACTCCATCGTGTTCACTTCCCGAAGCCCTTCGGAAAGAGACCATCACGGTACTCACACAGGTAGTGTATTCTCAAGGATATGGTGTCAAGTTATGTACAACCGGATATTAACAAGTTTCCACCTGCCACATAACCGCGGGCATGGCTTTCGAAAGTTCAAAACCCTGCAGGAATGTCCCAACTTAGCCCATAACAAGCTGACGATCTGCGGAGTCACAACTCCAAAGTGGGAAGACCCGAGTATTCTCGGAATCCCGTGCTCAAGATATTTCGACAAAGGTAAAACTAATCCAGCAAGACCTCCCAGCGTGCCGACACCCTGATAGTAGCTGCCCGTATCTCATCTCAGGCCACGACCGGATGAGCAGTACGTACGGCAACCAAAGACCCCAGAAACTAGGTGGCAGCACAAGTGGCTCTAGTTTGGACCAACACTCAAAACGAGCACTATGCCGGGGGTTGATTAATAAATCCTCGGGTTAATTACTCCCTCGGCAAGTTTTAGTTGTTAGGCAAATGTAGTACCAAAGTTGGGCCTTGCTGGAAAAGCTTTAAGCAGTGCGAATTATCAAGGGGGGGCCATAAACCCCAACCGTGTTCGGAATGCAAAATCAAGGAACATAACACCGGTTTATCGGGTCCTAAGGTGGCATGAGTGGAACAAAACACCAAGCACAAGGCCAAGCCTTCCACCCATTACCAATACATATGTGCATTAATTAATTAAGATATATATTGTGTTATCCCAATAAACAAGTCCGAACATGGAGCAATCTTCAAACTTCACCTGCAACTAACACGCTACAAGAGGGCCTGAGCAAAAGCGTACTTAGCCAATCAACGGTTTGCTAGGAAGGCGGTTATAGTGTTTCATGGCAACAATAGGAGGCTGACAAACCGGAATAGGCATCGAGGCATATCTAAAGAGCGAGACAAATAGCATAGCAAACCGGAATATGTATCAGTAGCTATGTGTTTGATCTCTCTCTCTCTCTCTCTCTCTCTCTCGTGTTCTTGAGATGGCACGATCTTGATGTATTGCGAGCTTTGCTATTCTAGTTGGAACTTCTTCACCCCCTCTATTCTAGTTGGAACTTCTTCTCCCCCTCTACCTTAAGAACACTTGATGTATGTCTTGCACGTGTTTATCTGTGGTGACAATGGGATATCATGTGATCTACTTGATGTATGTTTTGGTTATCAACTTGCGGGTTCCGTGACCTTGGGAACCTATGCATAGGGGTTGGCACACGTTTTCGTCTTGACTTTCCGGTAGAAACTTTGGGGCACTCTTTGAAGTTCTATGTGTTGGTTGAATAGATGTTTCTGAGATTGTGTGATGCATATCGTATAATCATGCCCACGGATACTTGATGTGACAATGGAGTATCTAGGTGACATTAGGGTTTTGATTGATTTGTGTCTTAAGGTATTATTCTAGTACAAACTCTATGATAGATTGAAAGTTACTACAGATTCTTGAATAGATCGATCAGAAAGAATAACTTTGAGGTGGTTTCGTACCCTACCATAATCTCTTCGTTTGTTCTCCGCTATTAGTGAATTTGGAGTGACTCTTTGTTGCCTGTTGAGGGCTAGTAATATGATCCAATTATGTTATCCTTGTTGAGAGAACTTGCACTAGTGAAAGTATGAACCCTAGGCCTTGCCTACTATCATTGCAACACCGTTTGTGCTCACGTTTATCACTTGCTACCTTGCTGTTTTTATATTTTTAGTTTACAAAAACCTATATCTACCATCCATATTGCACTTGTATCACCATCTCTTCGCCGAACTAGTGCACCTATACAATTTACCATTGTATTGGGTGTGTTGGGGACACAAGAAACTCTTTGTTATTTGGTTGCATGGTTGCTTGAGAGAGACCATCTTCATCCTATACCTCCCATGGATTGATAAACCTTAGGTCATCCACTTGAGGGAAATTTGCTACTGTCCTACAAACCTCTGCACTTGGAGGCCCAACAACATCTACAAGGATAAGGGTGCGTAGTAGACATCAAGCTCTTTTCTGGCGCCGTTGCCAGGGAGGTTAGCGCTTGAAGGTATATCTTTAGATCTTGCAATCGAATCTTTTAGTTTATTATTTTATCACTAGTTTCGTTTATAAAAGAAAATTACAATAAAATGGAATTAAGGTTACCTCATATGCTTCATCTTTTTAATATCTTTCGTGAAAATGATGGGAAGGAAAATTGTGCTCCAGTACTAGAAGAAGAATTACATAGAATGCTTGACACTAAAGACTTGAATGATGAGCATGCTTGCAATGTTGCTAGTGTGAATCCTTTGAATATCCATGGTACTAATGATGATTGCACTAGTCATGATGAAAATATCTCATATAAGCATGTTGATTTTTGTGGAGTGTATAGAGTTTGCAAGTACATACCAAAGAGGTAAGATAGATTTTGCAAGAGGCATAAGTATTTAGAAACTAAATGGTTGCTACAGATGCTAGATGATTGTGCTGAAAATTTAAAATATCTTAGCCGTACTTGTGAACTTTGCACTGAACGTGGTCATTTCATTACCCAAAATTGTGATGACTTGATTTCCCTTGCACATCATAATGAAATTATCTTGCTTTTGGGTTATGAAGAAATTAAATGTAGAACTAAGTTTCTTCCAGGATTTGCCATTGATAAACTTCTTGAGTTTGATATAGAGGAAATATATATGAATTGTGCGGTGAATTGCATTGAAAATCCTTATATTTCCGATTACCTAAGTCAAGAAAACAAATAGGAGATGAAGAGAATACTAATGAAAGGGAAGAGATTTCCCAATATCCTCCTAGTAGTTCTTATGATGAATCATGTAACGAGGAGGAGCCTCCTATTCTACCAATCTCAGTAGTAAGGAGCTCCAAAAAGAAGATTAAACCCACACATGATTAGAAGAATAAAAAGAAAAGACGGAGAAGCAAAGACAAAAAGGGATCCCTTCCAAATGATGTTGCTTCTATTGCTCATTGTGATGATGATAATTGCTATACTATCGGTGCTATCCATACTATTAACGATGAGAGTGATTATGCTTATGATATGGAAAGGCCCAAGCTTGGGGATGCTATGTTTGATGAGAATAATATATTTGAGAATTTATTTGCTGCAATTAATATTTGCCCCAAGCTTGGGGATGCTACGTTTGATGAAGATGATATTTTTAGCCCCCCAAGTCATGATATGCAAATCTATTATGATGAAAGCATGCCTCCTATTTATGATGATTATTGTGATGCCACTTATGCTATAAAAAGTAGTGATGATTATACTGATAAAACTTGTCATGACTATGATTACCCTTTCTCTGAACATTACTCTTTTAATGTGGAAACAATCTATAGTATTCAAGTCTCTTATGATACTCCCACTATTCCGAATGAGAAGAATTTTGCTTATGTGGGGAGTAGTAAAACTTCTATGCAAGTAGATCATGAAAAGAATGCTTTTTGTGCTGGGTATATTGTTGAATTCATTCATGATGCTACTGAAAATTATTATGAGGGAGGAACATATGCTTGTAGGAATTGCAATAATATCAAGTTTCCTCTCTATGTGCTCAAAGTTTTGAAGTTATGCTTGTTTTGCCTTCCTATGCTAGTTGATTATTGTCCCCATAAGTTGTTTGCTCAAAAATATCCTTATGCATAGGAAGTGGGTTAGACTTAAATGTGCTAGTAATATTCTTCATGATACTCTCTTTATGTTTCAATTCTTATCTTTTACGCAAGCATCATTGAAATCATCTTGCCTAGCTAGGGGCTTAAAATGATAGCGCTTGTTGGGAGGCAACCCAACTTCATATTTTTTGTTTTTGTTGCTGTTAGAGAATAAATATTGCATCTAGCCTCTGATTAGATGTGGTTTCATGTTTTGTTTAGTGTTTGTTCTATGTAGAACCTTTGGGAAGACTTGTGTGAAGTTTATATGATCTTGCTGTGAAAAACAGAATCGTTAGTGCTTGCTAAAGTAGTCGTGGGTAGGCCTGGGCATTCGGTAGAAACCGAAAGTTCGGTTAATATATTTCGGTATTTTTTTAAAATTCGGTTAGACAAAATGCTAACCGAAAATGGGTAAAAAAACTAGAAAACTGAAACTTCGGTTAATCGATAATTCGGTTTGGTATTCGGTTTCTATCGTACATACCGAAGTATTACGGTAACGTCGTGCACACCTGGCATACCTCTAGCAACCAAGGCTTTTATATAGCCGAGCTTCATGTGTTCCTTCACGTAGCCAGCCGAGGTGGGACTAAACCCACGACGACACCACACCCTGCTAGTTTCCCGCGTACAGGAAGACAATATGGGCCGTGCAGTGCCACACTAAAAGCCCAAAAAAAGGTGCGGCATGCAGCTTGTTGGCTGGGCTGCCGCACGCACGCACTTGGTGGTCGCTACCTGGCGCGTCCTTTTTTTGAAAATGACCTGGCGCGTCCTTTTAGCGACGCGCGGACAGGAGAAACTCTCTTAGCGATGTAGTGGTTGAAGGAAATATGCCCTAGAGGCAATAATAAAGATGTTATTTGTATTTCCTTATATCATGATAAATGTCTTTGATTCATGCTAGAATTGTATTAACCGGAAACTTAGTACATGTGTGGATACATAGACAAAACAGTATGTCCCTAGTATGCCTCTACTAGACTAGCTCATTGATCAAAGATGGTTATGTTTCCTAGCCATAGACATGAGTTGTCATTTGATCAACGGGATCACATCATTAGGAGAATGATGTGATGGACAAGACCCATCCGTTAGCATAGCACTATGATCGTTTAGTTTAACTGCTATTGCTTTCTTCATGACTTATACATGTTCCTATGACTATGAGATTATGCAACTCCCGAATACCGTAGGAACACCTTGTGTGCTATCAAACGTCACAACGTAACTGGGTGATCATAAAGATGCTCTACAGGTGTCTCCGAAAGTATTCGTGGTGTTGGCATAGATCAAGATTAGGATTTGTCACTCCGAGTGTCGGAGAGGTATCTCTAGGCCCTCTCGGTAACACACATCACAATAAGCCTTGCAAGAAAAAGACTAATGAGTTAGTCACGAGATGATGTGTTACGGAACGAGTAAAGAGACTTGCCGGTAAACGAGATTGAACTAGGTATAAAGATACCGACGATCAAATCTCGGGCAAGTAACATACCGTTTGACAAAAGGAACAACGTATGTTGTTATGCGGTTCTGACCGATAAAAGATCTTCGTAGAATATGTAGGAGCCAATATGAACATCTAGGTTCCGCTATTGGTTATTGACCAGAGATGAGTCTCGGTCATGTTTACATAGTTCTCGAACCCGTAGGGTCCGCACGCTTAACGTTTGATGACGATCGGTATTATGAGTTTTTGAGTATTGATGTACCGAAGGTAGTTCGGAGTCCCGGATGACATCACGGACATGACGAGGAGTCTCGGAATGTCCGAGACATAAAGATTGATATATTGGACGGCTATATTCGGACACCGGAAGTATACCAGAAAAGTTTCGGATTTATCGGGAATGCCGGAGGGGGTTACCGGAACCCCCTACGAGAGGGGATGGTCCATAGTGGGCCTAAAGGGTAAGAGAGAGGCAGCCCATAGGGCTGGCCGGCGCCCCACCTAGGAATCCTAGTTGGACTAGGATTGGGGGGGGGGGCGCCACCTCTCCTAATCCTTTCCCCCTTCTTCCTTTCGGTGAATCCTACTAGGAATAGGATTGCAATCCTATTCCTAGTAGGAGTCCCCTCCCTAGCCGCACCATAGAGGTTGGCCGGCCCCTCCTCCCTTACTCCTTTATATACGGGGGCAGGGGGCACCCAAAGACACACAAGTTGAATAGTTTTAGCCGTGTGCGGTGCCCCCCTCCACAGAATCACACCTCGGTCGTACCGTCGCGAAGCTTAGGCGAAGCCCTGCGCCGGTGAACACATCATATCCGTCACCACGCCGTCGTGCTGACGAAACTCTCCCGTGAAGCTCAACTGGATCAAGAGCTCGTGGGACGTCATCAAGCTGAACGTGTGCTGAACGCGGAGGTGCCGTACGTTCGGTGCTTGATCGGTTGGATCGCGAAGAAGTTCGACAACATCAACCGCGTCACTTGACGCTTCCGCTCCCGGTCTACGAGGGTACGTAGACACACTCTCCCCTCTCGTTGCTATGCATCTGGTAGATAGATCTTGCGTGATCGTAGGAAAATTTTAAAATACTACGTTCCCCAACAGTGGCATCATGAGCCAGGTCTATGCGTAGATGATATGCACGAGTAGAACACAATGAGATTGTGGACGATACTAGTCATACTGCTTACCAGCATGTCATACTTTGCTTCGGCGGTATTGTAAGATGAAGCGGCCCGGACCGACATTACGCGTACGCTTACGCGAGACTGGTTTCACCGTTACGAGCACTCGTTGCTTAAAGGTGACTGGCGGGTGTCTGTCTCTCTCACTTTAGCTGAATCAAGTGTGGCTATGCCCGGTCCTTGTGAAGGTTAAAACAGCACATACTTGACGAAACATCGTTGTGGTTTTGTATGCGTAGGTAAGAACGGTTCTTGCTAAGCCCGTAGCAGCCACGTAAAACTTGCAACAAACAAAGTAGAGGACGTCTAACTTGTTTTTGCAGGGCATGTTGTGATGTGATATGGTCAAGACATGATGAGTTATACGGTTTTGTATGAGATGATCATGTTTTGTAAAGTTATCGGCAACTGGCAGGAGCCATATGGTTGTCGCTTTATTGTATGAAATGCAATCGCCATGTAATTGCTTTACTTTATCACTAAACGGTAGCGATAGTCGTAGAAGCAATAGTTGGCGAGACGACAACGATGCTACGATGGAGATCAAGGTGTCGCGCCGGTGACGAAGGTGACCATGACGGTGCTTTGGAGATGGAGATCAAAAGCACAAGATGATGATGGCCATATCATGTCACATATTTTGATTGCATGTGATGTTTATCTTATTATGCTTCTTATTTTGCTTAGAACGACGGTAGCATTATAAGATGATCCCTTACTAAATTTCAAGGTATAAGTGTTCTCCCTGAGTATGCACCGTTGCGAAAGTTCGTCGTGCCGAGACACCACGTGATGATCGGGTGTGATAAGCTCTACGTTCAAATACAACGGGTGTAAGCCAGTTTTCCACACGCAGAATACTCGGGTTAAACTTGACGAGCCTAGCATATACAGATATGGCCTCGGAACACTGGAGACCGAAAGGTCGAGCGTGAATCATATAGTAGATATGATCAACATAAGATGTTCACCATTGAAAACTACTCCATCTCACGTGATGATCGGACATGGTTTAGTTGATTTGGATCACGTGATCATTTAGATGACCAGAGGGATGTCTATCTAAGTGGGAGTTCTTTAAATTAATATGATTAAACTGAACTTTAATTTATCATGAACTTAGTCCTGATAGTTTTTGCATATCTATGTCGTTGTAGATCAATGGCCCGTGCTACCGTTCCTTTGAATTTTAATGCATTCCTAGAGAAAGCTAAGTTGAAAGATAATGGTAGCAATTACACGGACTGGGTCCGTAACCTGAGGATTATCCTCATTGCTGCACAGAAGAATTATGTCCTTGAAGCACCGCTAGGTGACAAGCCCCCTTCCGCTGATGCAGACGCTTTGAACGTCTGGCAGTCACGGTCTGATGACTACACGATAGTTCAGTGTGCCATGCTTTACGGCTTAGAACCAGGACTTCAACGATGTTTTGAACGTCATGGAGCATATGAGATGTTCCAGGAGTTGAAGTTAATATTTCAAGCAAATGCCCGAATTGAGAAATATGAGATTTCCAATAAGTTCTACAGCTGCAAAATGGAGGAGAATAGTTCTATCAGTGAACATTTGCTCAGAATGTCTGGGTACTACAATCATATGACTCAACTTGGTTGCAATGTTGACGAGGATAGTGTTATTGATAGAGTTCTTCAATCACTGCCACCAAGCTATAAAGGCTTCGTGATGAACTATAACATGCAAGGGATGCAAAAGACAATTCCCGAGCTCTTCGCTATGCTCAAAGCTGCGGAGGTAGAAATCAAAAAGGAGCATCAAGTGTTGATGGTTAACAAGACCACTAGTTTCAAGAAAAAGGGCAAGGGAAAGAAAGGGAACTTCAAAAAGAATAGCAAGTCAGTTGCTACTTCAACGAAGAAACCCAAATCTGGAGCCAAGCCTGAAACTAAGTGCTTCTACTGCGAGGGGACTGGACACTGGAAGCGGAACTGCCCCAAGTATTTGGCGGATAAGAAGGATGGCAAGATGAACAAAGGTATATGTGATATACATGTTATTGATGTGTACCTTACTAATGCTCGTAGTAGTACCTGGGTATTTGATACCGGTTCGGTTGCTAATATTTGTAACTCGAAACAGGGACTACGGATTAAACGAAGATTAGCTAAGGACGAGGTGACGATGCGCGTGGGAAACGGTTCCAAAGTCGATGTGATCGCCGTCGGCACGCTACCTCTACATCTACCTTCGGGATTAGTTTTAGACCTAAATAATTGTTATTTGGTGCCAGCATTGAGCATGAACATTATATCTGGATCTTGTTTATTGCGAGACGGTTATTCATTTAAATCAAAGAATAATGGTTGTTCCATTTTGATGAATAATATCTTTTACGGTCATGCACCCTTAAAGAGTGGTCTATTCTTACTTGATCTTGATTGTAGTGACACACATAATCATAATATTGAAACCAAAAGATGCAAGGTTAATAATGATAGTGCAACTTATTTGTGGCACTGCCGTTTAGGTCATATTGGTGTAAAACGCATGAAGAAACTCCATAAAGATGGACTTTTGGAATCACTTGATTATGAATCACTTGGTGCTTGCGAACCATGCCTCATGGGCAAGATGACTAAAACTCCGTTCTCCGGAACTATGGAGCGAGCAACAGATTTGTTGGAAATCATACATACTGATATATGTGGACCAATGAGTGTTGATGCTCACGGCGGGTATCGTTATTTTCTGACCTTCACTGATGATTTGAGCAGATATGGGTATATCTACTTAATGAAACACAAGTCTGAAACATTTGAAAAGTTCAAAGAATTTCAGAGTGAAGTAGAGAATCATCGTAACAAGAAAATAAAGTTCCTACGATCTGATCGTGGAGGAGAATATTTGAGTTACGAGTTCGGTCTTCATTTGAAACAATGTGGAATAGTTTCACAACTCACGCCACCTGGAACACCACAACGTAACGGTGTGTCCGAACGTCGTAACCATACTTTATTAGATATGGTGCGATCTATGATGTCTCTTACCGATTTACCACTATCGTTTTGGGGTTATGCTTTAGAGACAGCTGCATTCACGTTAAATAGGGCACCATCTAAATCCGTTGATACGACGCCTTATGAACTATGGTTTGGCAAGAAACCAAAGTTGTCGTTTCTTAAAATTTGGGGCTGTGATGCTTATGTGAAAACACTTCAACCTGATAAGCTCGATCCCAAGTCGGAAAAATGTGTCTTCATAGGATACCCAAAAGAAACTGTTGGGTACACCTTCTATCACAGATCCGAAGGCAAAATATTCGTTGCTAAGAATGGATCCTTTCTAGAAAAAGAGTTTCTCTCGAAAGAAGTGAGTGGGAGGAAAGTAGAACTTGATGAGGTAATTGTACCTTCTCCCATATTGGAAAGTAGTACATCACAGGAAATTGTTCCAGTGATTCCTACACCAATTAGTGAGGAAGTTGATGATAATGATCATGAAACTTCGGATCAAGTTTCTACTGAACGTCGTAGATCAACCAGAGTACGTTCCGCACCAGAGTGGTACGGCAACCCAGTTCTGGAAATCATGTTACTAGACCATGATGAACCTACGAACTATGCGGAAGCGATGATGAGCCCAGATTCCGCAAAATGGCTTGAAGCCATGAAATCTGAGATGGGATCCATGTATGAGAACAAAGTATGGACTTTGGTTGACTTGCCCGATGATCGGCAGGCCATCGAAAATAAATGGATCTTCAAGAGGAAGACCGAGGCAGACGGTAATATTACTGTTTACAAAGCTCGACTTGTTGCGAAAGGTTTTCGACAAGTTCAAGGAGTTGACTACGATGAGACTTTCTCACCTGTAGCGATGCTTAAGTCTGTCCGAATCATGTTAGCAATTGCCGCATTTTATAATTATGAAATCTGGCAAATGGATGTCAAAACTGCATTCCTAAATGGATATCTCAAAGAAGAGTTGTATATGATGCAACCAGAAGGTTTTGTCGATCCAAAAGGTGCTAACAAAGTATGCAAACTCCAGCGATCCATCTATGGACTGGTGCAAGCATCTCGGAGTTGGAATATACGCTTTGATGAGGTGATCAAAGCATATGGTTTTATACAGACTTTTGGAGAAGCCTGTATTTACAAGAAAGTGAGTGGGAGCTCTGTAGCATTTCTAATATTATATGTAGATGACATATTGTTAATTGGAAATGATATAGAATTTCTGAATAGCATAAAAGGATACTTGAATAAAAGTTTTTCAATGAAAGACCTCGGAGAAGCTGCTTACATATTAGGCATCAAGATCTATAGAGATAGATCAAGACGCTTAATTGTACTTTCACAAAGCACATACCTTGATAAGATTTTGAAAAGGTTCAAAATGGATCAGTCAAAGAAAGGATTCTTGCCTGTTTTACAAGGTATGAAGTTGAGTAAGACTCAATGCCCGACCACTGCAGAAGATAGAGAGAAAATGAAAGTCATTCCCTATGCCTCAGCCATAGGATCTATCATGTATGCAATGCTGTGTACCAGACCTGATGTGTGCCTTGCTATAAGTCTAGCAGGGAGGTACCAAAGTAATCCAGGAGTGGATCACTGGACAGCGGTCAAAAACATCCTAAAGTATCTCAAAAGAACAAAGGATATGTTTCTCGTTTATGGAGGTGACAAAGAGCTCGTCGTAAACAGTTACGTCGATTCTAGCTTTGACACTAATCCGGATGACTCAAAGTCACAAATCGGATATGTATTTTTATTGAACGGTGGAGCTGTCAGCTGGTGCAGTTCCAAGCAGAGCGTCGTGGCGGGATCTACGTGTGAAGCAGAATACATAGCTGCTTCAGAAGCAGCAAATGAAGGAGTCTGGATGAAGGAGTTCATATCCGATCTAGGTGTAGTACCTAGTGCATCGGGTCCAATGAAAATCTTTTGTGACAACACTGGAGCCATAGCCTTGGCGAAGGAATCCAGGTTTCACAAGAGAACAAAGCACATCAAAAGACGCTTCAATTCCATCCGCGATCTAGTCAAGGAGGGAGACATAGAGATTTGCAAAATACATACGGATCTGAATGTTGCAGACCCGTTGACTAAGCCTCTTCCACGGGCAAAACATGATCAGCACCAAGACTCCATGGGTGTGAGGATCATCACTTTGTAATCTAGATTATTGACTCTAGTTCAAGTGGGAGACTGAAGGAAATATGCCCTAGAGGCAATAATAAAGATGTTATTTGTATTTCCTTATATCATGATAAATGTCTTTGATTCATGCTAGAATTGTATTAACGGGAAACTTAGTACATGTGTGGATATATAGACAAAACAGTATGTCCCTAGTATGCCTCTACTAGACTAGCTCATTGATCAAAGATGGTTATGTTTCCTAGCCATAGACATGAGTTGTCATTTGATCAACGGGATCACATCATTAGGAGAATGATGTGATGGACAAGACCCATCCGTTAGCATAGCACTATGATCGTTTAGTTTAACTGCTATTGCTTTCTTCATGACTTATACATGTTCCTATGACTATGAGATTATGCAACCCCCGAATACCGTAGGAACACCTTGTGTGCTATCAAACGTCACAACGTAACTGGGTGATCATAAAGATGCTCTACAGGTGTCTCCGAAAGTATTCGTGGTGTTGGCATAGATCAAGATTAGGATTTGTCACTCCGAGTGTCGGAGAGGTATCTCTGGGCCCTCTCGGTAACACACATCACAATAAGCCTTGCAAGCAAAGGACTAATGAGTTAGTCACGAGATGATGTGTTACGGAACGAGTAAAGAGACTTGCCGGTAAACGAGATTGAACTAGGTATAAAGATACCGACGATCGAATCTCGGGCAAGTAACATACCGTTTGACAAAAGGAACAACGTATGTTGTTATGCGGTTCTGACCGATAAAAGATCTTCGTAGAATATGTAGGAGTCAATATGAACATCCAGGTTCCGCTATTGGTTATTGACCAGAGATGAGTCTCGGTCATGTCTACATAGTTCTCGAACCCGTAGGGTCCGCACGCTTAACGTTTGATGACGATCGGTATTATGAGTTTTTGAGTATTGATGTACCGAAGGTAGTTCGGAGTCCCGGATGAGATCACGGACATGACGAGGAGTCTCGGAATGTCCGAGACATAAAGATTGATATATTGGACGGCTATATTCGGACACCGGAAGTATACCGGAAAAGTTTCGGATTTATCGGGAATGCCGGAGGGGGTTACCGGAACCCCCTACGAGAGGGGATGGTCCATAGTGGGCCTAAAGGGTAAGAGAGAGGCAGCCCATAGGGCTGGCCGGCGCCTCACCTAGGAATCCTAGCTGGACTAGGATTGGGGGGGGGGGGCGCCACCTCTCCTAATCCTTTCCCCCTTCTTCCTTTCGATGAATCCTACTAGGAATAGGATTGCAATCCTATTCCTAGTAGGAGTCCCCTCCCTAGCCGCACCATAGAGGTTGGCCGGCCCCTCCTCCCTCGCTCTTTTATATACGGGGGCAGGGGGGGCACCCAAAGACACACAAGTTGAATTGTTTTAGCCATGTGCGGTGCCCCCCTCCACAGAATCACACCTCGGTCGTACCGTCGCGGAGCTTAGGCGAAGCCCTGCGTCGGTGAACACATCATATCCGTCACCACGCCGTCGTGCTGACGAAACTCTCCCGTGAAGCTCAACTGGATCAAGAGCTCGTGGGACGTCATCAAGCTGAACGTGTGCTGAACGCGGAGGTGCCGTACGTTCGGTGCTTGATCGGTTGGATCGCGAAGAAGTTCGACAACATCAACCGCGTCACTTGACGCTTCCGCTCCCGGTCTACGAGGGTACGTAGACACACTCTCCCCTCTCGTTGCTATGCATCTGGTAGATAGATCTTGCGTGATCGTAGGAAAATTTTAAAATACTACGTTCCCCAACAGTGGTTGCAGGTTCGGTTTTTTTGTTCGGTTACCGGTGTAAAACCGAACCGATCAAAGTCAGTTCAGTTAACAAAAGTAAAAAACCGAACTTTTCATCACCACTACTAAAAACCGAAAATTCGGTTTTTTCGGTTTCGGCTTCGGTTCGGTCTTCGGTTCCTCGGTTTTTATGCCCAGCCCTAGTCGTGGGATTTTACTGGAGCGTGCTTTTTATTTGATTCTTTTTGCAGATGATTTGTAGAGAAATTGCGCAAATTTACCAATTTCTTTTAATTTTTTTGGAATTCCAGAAGTAGGCGAACCCTGCAGATTACTACAAACTGTTCTGTATTTGACAGATTCTGTTTTTCGTGTATTGTTTGCTTATTCCGATGCATCTATGAGTAGTATTGGGAAGTATGAACCATATAGAAGTTGGAATACAGTAGGATTAACACCAATATAAACAAAGAATGAATTCATTGCAGTACCTTTGAGTAGTGGTTTGCTTTCTTATACTAACGGAGCTCACGAGATTTGTCTAAGTTTTGTGTTGTGAAGTTTTCAAGTTTTGAGTATTGCTTTGATGGACTATGGAACAAGGAGTAGCAAAGGCCTAAGATTGGGGATGCCCATGGCACCCCAAGTAAATTCAAGATAATCAAAAGCCTAAGCTTGGGGATGCCCCGGGAAAGCATCTCCTCTTTCGTCTTCATCCATCGGTAACTATACTTGGAGCTATATTTTTATTCGCAACATGTTATGTGTTTTGCTTGGAGCGTCTTGTATAATTTTAGTCTTTGCTTGTTAGCTTGTCACAATCATCCTTGCTGGACACACCTATTTGAGAGAGTTAAATATGGCCTAGAAATTGCTAGAACACTCTATGTGCTTCACTTATATCTTTTGAGTTGAATAGTTTTTTGCTCTAGTGCTTCATTTATATCTTTTAGAGCACGGTGGTGGTAATAGTTTGTAGAAATTGTTGAACTCTCATGCTTCACTTATATCCTTTTGAGAGTCTATTAAAACAGCATGGTAATGTGTTTAGGCTAAAGAAACTAGTCTTCACATGATAGACGTCCAATGTCAATGTAGTAAAAATATTCACACCAAGTGCATTGAATAGAATGAGATGTTGGATGCTTGATAATTGTTTTGAGACATGTGGATAGTGATATTAGAGTCATGCTAGGGGAATTATTATGAACCTGAGAAATACTTGTGTTAAGGTTAGTGATTCCCGTAGCATGCACGTATGGTGAACCGCTATGTGACGAGGTTAGAGCATGAGGTATTTGTAAAGTGTCAACCTTTGTGTGGAGGTCGGGGGCACGCGATGGTTAACTCCTACCAACCTCCCCCCTAGGAGCATGCGTTGATTGCTTTGTTTTGTTGACTCGTATATTTTTGTAATAAGTATATGAGTTCTTCATGACTAATGTTGAGTCCATGGATTGTACGCACTCTCACCCTTCCATCATTGCTAGCCTCTCTTGTACCGCGCAACTTTCACCAGTGCCATAAACCCACTATATATCCTTCCTCAAAACAGCCACCATATTGTTCCTCAAAACAGCCACCATACCTACCTATCATGGCATTTCCATAGCCATTCCGAAATATATTTCCATGCAACTTTCCACCGTTCCGTTTATATGACACGCATCATATTGTCATCTTGTCATTGCATGATCATGTAGTTGACATCGTATTTGTGGCAAAGCCACCATGCATAATTTTTATACACGTCACTCTTGTTTCATTCAACATACCGGTACACCGCCGGCGGCATTCATATAGAGTCATACTTTGTTGTTGTAATATTGAGTTGTAATGAAAGTGCGATGATCATCATTATTAGAGCATTGTCCCATGGGAGGAAATGCTAAATCTATAAAGCCCCTCCGCAAAAAAAAGGCCAAAGAAAAAAAGATAGGCCCAAAAAAAGAAAAAAAGGAAAAAAAGGAAAAGAAAAAAGGGAAAATTTCTACTATCTTTTTTCCACACTTGTGCTTCAAAGTAGCACCATGTTCTTCATTGTAGAGAGTCTCATGTTTAGTCACTTTCATATACTAGTGGGAATTTTCATTATAGAACTTGGCTTGTATATTCCAACGGTGGGCTTCCTCAAATGCCCTAGGTCTTTGTGAGCAAGCAACTTGGATGCACATCCACTAGTTTCTTTTGTTGAGCTTTCATACATATTTAGCTCTAGTGCATCCGTTGCATGGCAATCCCTACTCACTCACATTGATATCTATTGATGGGCATCTCCATAGCCCGTTGATACGCCTAGTCGATGTGAGACTATCTCCCCTCTTTTTTGTCTTCTCCACAACCACCTCTATTCCACCCATAGTGCTATTTCCATGGCTCACGCTCATGTATTGTGTGAAAGTTGAAAGGTTTGGAAAGATAGAGTATGAAAACAAGTGCTTGGCTGAAATCGGGGTTGTGCATGATATGAATATTTTTGTGTGATAACGAGGGAGCATAGCCAACACTATATGATTTTGTAGGGATAACTTTCTTTAGCCATAGTATTTTGAGAAGACATGATTGCTTTGTTAGTATGCTTGAAGGATTATTATTTCTTATGTCTATATAGACTTTTATCTTGAATCTTTCAGATCTGAACATTCATGCCACAATTAAGAGAATTACATTGAAAAACTATGTTGGTTAGCATTCCACATCAAAAATTCTGTTTTTATCATTTACCTACTCGAGGACGAGCATGAATTAAGCTTGGTGATGCTGATACGTCTCCAACGTATCAATAATTTTTGATTGTTCCATGCTATTATATTATCCTTCTGGGATGTCTTATGGGCTTTATTATACACTTTTATATGATTTTTGGGATTAACGTATTAATCCGGAGCCCAGTGCCAGTTTCTGTTTTTTCCTTGTTTTTGAGTTTCGCAGAAAAGGAATATCAAACGGAGTCCAATTGACGAGCCAATTTTTTATGATTTTTTCTGGAACAAAAGAAGCCCCCGAAGCAAAACAGGTGGGCCAGGAGAGCCACGGGCTGTCCTCGAGGGTGGAGGGCGCGCCCTGGGAAGGGGGGCACGCCCCCTATCTCGAGGACAGCCCATGGCTCCCCTTTACTTGGCCCCGACTCCAAAAATTCCTATAAATACTGAAACCTCCAGAAATTAACCTAGATTGGGAGTTCCACCGCCGAAAGCCTCTGGTGCCACCAAAAACCAATCTAAACCCTGTTCCGGCACCCTGCCGGAGGGGGAATCCCTCTCCGGTGTCTATCTTCATCATCCCGGCGCTCTCCATGACAAGGTGGGAGTAGTCCACCCTCAGGGCTGAGGGTATGTATCAGTAGCTATGTGTTTGATCTCTCTCTCTCTCTCTCGTGTTCTTGAGATTGCTCGATCTTGATGTATCGCGAGCTTTGCTATTCTAGTTGGATCTTCTTCTCCTCCTCTACTCTCTTGTAATGGATTGAGTTTTCCCTTTGAAGTTATCTTATTGGATTGAGTCTTTAAGGATTTGAGAACACTTGATGTATGTGTTGCACGAGCTTATCTGTGGTGACAATGGGATATCATGTGATCTACTTGATGTATGTTTTGGTGATCAACTTGCGGGTTCCGTGACCTTGGGAACCTATGCATAGGGGTTGGCACACGTTTTCTTCTTGACTTTCCGGTAGAAACTTTGGGTCACTCTTTGAAGTTCTATGTGTTGGTTGAATAGATGTTTCTATGATTGTGTGATGCATATCATGCCCACGGATACTTGAGGTGACAATGGAGTATCTAGGTGACATTAGGGATTTGATTGATTTGTGTCTTAAGGTGTTATTCTAGTACGAACTCTATGATAGATTGAACGTTACTACGGACTCTTGAATAGATCGATCAGAAAGAATAACTTTGAGGTGGTTTCGTACCCTACCATAATCTCTTTGTTTGTTCTCCGCTATTAGTGACTTTGGAGTGACTCTTTGTTGCATGTTGAGGGCTAGTAATATGATCCAATTATGTTATCCTTGTTCAGAGAACTTGCACTAGTGAAAGTATGAACCCTAGGCCTTGCCTACTATCATTGCAACACCGTTTATGCTCACGTTTATCACTTGCTACCTTGCTGTTTTTATTTTTTTTAGTTTACAAAAACCTATATCTACCATCCATATTGCACTTGTATCACCATCTCTTATTGGGTGTGTTGGGGACCCAAGAGACTCTTTGTTATTTGGTTGCAGGTTTGCTTGAGAGAGACCATCTTCATCCTATACCTCCCACGGATTGATAAACCTTAGGTCATCCACTTGAGGGAAATTTGCTACTGTCATACAAACCTCTGCACTTGGAGGCCCAACAACGTCTACAAGAAGAAGGGTGCGTAGTAGACATCAGTGGCCCGTCCGGTGGGTCCTAGCAGTCAGGGGGGAAACGTTTTTTTTTCGCAAAATACGGTGGCTCGTCTGGTGGGTTCCTGCTGTCAGGTGGAGGAATCATTATTTTCCGCTTAATAAGGAGGCACTTCCTTGTTGCCGTGATGGACCCAGCTATCAGCCTCTCCACGTACAGTACACGTCTGATGGAAGCCGTTCCTTGACCACGTAGAGCACCAGGGCGGTGGACGACGGCGAGGCCTAGGAAGGGGATGACACGGAGCCGGGGACGACATGGCAGTGGAAGCCCGCGCGGAGAGGAGTACGAGGGTTCACTGGTTTGGCTGCGGTGTGAGGCTACCGTCGCCACAGAATAACAGGAGGTGTGGGTGAGTAGAGGGATGTCCTGGCCAGCGGTGGGAATAGTAGGGGGCGGTGAGGCCTGCGCGGCTGCACAGACGGCCACGGGAGGCAGGAGTAGGCGGCACGACCGGCGCGGCTTTGGGCGGCTGGAGCAAGAAGACCAGAGGTTGAAGAAGCACGACGGCCGTTGGATGGACATCGTACGGTCACTGCAGCTAGAATCATTTATATTTACTAAGTTGACAAAGCTCTTGGTATCCGTCAACTTAGTAGGCCCACAGGTCAGCTTCCGAAACGGCGCGCCCTAGATGTCAGGGGGTAATCATTTTTTGGGCGGGTGAAGCTAGAATATCCGAGATTGAAGAAGAAGTACGGCATCCGTTGGATGGACATCCAACGGCCACTCCTGCTAGAACCGTGTGTTGACTATAAGTTGACAAAGCCATGCATACGTGTCAACTCTCTTTTTTTAGGGGACAGATCAACTTAGTAAGGCCACAAGTGTGTGGCAGAGAACTTATAGCCCATTTGAGATTTGTAAGAATGTGCAGCCAATTTTTGAATTCTAATGGAATTTACTCCAGCCCATTTACAGTTTGTTAAAAGTACAGCCCATTTCAACCAACCGTTCAAAACAGAATTCAATAAAATTTCCCACATTTTGATGGGATCTGAAATATTTCTATCCTGAAATTTCTAGTCAGATTAAATAAAATTTCAATATAAATTTATATTACATAAAAATCCAACGAAACATTGCGCTCGAAACAATTAATGAAATTAAAATTTTCAATGTCCAAAAATAATATTTTATAAAGTAATTACGTGTTTGGTGCATTTTTTATAGTTACTGACCAATATTTATAATTACATCCCATTTATTATTTTTGAAGCCCATTTTCTTGTTAAGCCTAATGCATCCCTCCTAGGAAAGATTTGCAGCCCAGCGAGGCGGAGAATAAAAACTTGACCTTGCCTGGGTATTCCTAAAAAATTATAGCTAGGCTAGCCATTTTCAGCTTGAAAAATAATAATATATGGGCTGGATATCTGGCCTGAGCTTGACGGGCCACAGCCCGCCCAGTTAATAGCTGCAGCGATGTTTTTGTTGTTGTTCAGAGGAGAAAAATTAATATCTGGGCTAAACATCGCTCAAGAAAAACTCTGCAGTGCTCACACCTCAAAACCACAAATACTGCTCGAGTTGCTTGGTCCCAGCTATCGACCGCTTCTTGTGCAATTCTCTCGTTTATTGACTACATAGGTTAACAATGGTGTGGGACAGTGATGTCTGGAAACCAGGAGGAAGCAAAAAATTAATGTTTTATATACTAATAAGGAGGCACTTGCGTACGTGCGGCTATGGCCCTGGTGGGTCCCCTCTGTCATCCTCTGCAAGTAAAGTCATCTCCTCATCCTCATGTTCGTTGACCATGTTGACAACGCAAGACGACGGCGCCACGGCGAGCGCAACAACTTGAAGGACGACGAAGAGGTCCTCGAGGGCCCTACGAATGGTCTGATATAGCGCCCTCTACTCATTCCAGAAGCCAGGATCATAGGGCCACATGTCTGCGACGTTATTGTCCTTCGCTTGTTCACCGGTGCTCGTTGAGGAGACGGAGGTTGCAGCACAGGTCCTCCTGCGCTGGTAGCTCTTCCGCCATTAGGGCGTCGAAGTGCGACCGCACCTGCTCTATGGTGAACACAATATGATTTGGCTTGGACAGTGGCGCCGGCTCCTGGTCGGAAGCTACGTCCATCGTCTAATTGTCGTCGCTCAGCTCGGCGAAGTAGCTGGCGAGCCAGCATGTCCCGCTGCTGGACCGACCCGCTGCCAAGCACGAGTCTGACTGCCCTGGCCCACCAGACCGCCTCCTCGCCCGCGCGCGCTTTCCGCCCGAAACGGTTAGCGCCGCCCGCCTCGCTTCCCGGTGCATGCGATTGCTCCGCCTTCAAACGAGACAAGTGCCATCTGTCCGTCCTTCTGCCGCCCACATTAATGATACGTGGTTGCCGAGGCGGCTACTCCGGCGCCACACGTCCGTCCCTCCGCCGCCCACCATTGCTATATAAACTGCTGCGCCGGCCATAGCCACAGTCATCCGCATCCGTTCCTATTCTCCTGTCCACACCACTACTTCCCACCATGGCTTCCTCACGCTCCAGCGCTCTTTCGGATGGGCGGACGACGGACCACAACGAGATGGCAGCCATTGCTGCCGACTGGTTGGCCGGCAGGCAGCCGGAGGACGACGACGTCCCAATGGAGAACATGGTAGTCGACGATCCGGTGCCAACCCCCTCCTCTGCACCATCCTCGCCGGTGTATTGCACCATGACCATCGGCGAGGCCCGTGCCCAATATATGGACACGATAAGGCCGGAGTGTGAGGAGCAGTTTCGGGAGGCGCATGCTGACACCGCCTACAACCACCATCTCCTCGAGGAGCACCTTCAGGCGGAGGAGCAGATCGCCGTGGAGCGGGCGGAGAAGGAGGCGCTGCTCGACTCGTACTGCCCCGCCCGCGAGGGCTGCCTCGTGCGCTGGCGGTACCGCATGCGGGTGGCGGAGGCTGCGGCCGCCTACAAAGAGGGCAATGAAGCGGGCCAGACGCTGTTTGGCATGATCGAGGACAATGCAGAGGACAATGCCGGCTCCGACGAGTCCCCGCTTCGCTGGCGTCGACGAGGCCCTACTCTGCCGAGGCCCCGCGTCGCCAACAACGAGGCAGAGGACACCACCGGCTCCGCCGAGGCCCCACCCTTCCGGCAACAAGGGGGAGGATTTCCCTTGCTCTGTCGTGGCGCCGCCCGCCGGCAACTAGACAGAGGACATCGCCGGCTCCGCCGAGGCCCTGCCCCGCTGCCAATGAGGCCGCGCCACACAGAAAACGAGGAAGAGTAGAATACGGTAGGTCGTCGCCGCTCGGGTCCAAGTAAGGCCATCGCTTCCCTAATCGCTATGACAAGCTAGGCGGGTTGACCACTGACGGCCGATTAGCTTCTTGGCGGCGACGTGGAGTCGGAGAGCTATGTTGGATAAGGAAGCTGCTTCTACTTAACTGCTGGTGCAGTTGGCTGACTGACACGTGGGCCCAACAGGCATCTGGGCCACATGTCAATTACGCAACTCCACCTGCAGTTAAGTCAGTGAAGCTTCTATTTGGCTCAGCCGGACACAGGTGGGTAGCTTCGATTAATTAATTATACCTCCAGCGCACCGCTTTTTAGTTGAAGAATGTATGAAATGTAATGAAATTCAGCATGTTTATATGAAATCCGATCGTGTATTAATGAATTTATTTCGATTAGTTTGAATTCTTGTATCACTGGCATTGGATGAACATGCAAAACAATACATACAAGTTTCACATGTACTCCTAGGGTGATCACCTCGTTTGCAGCAGTTTCACATGTACTCCCTCCGGTCCTTTCTAGTCTGCATATAAGTTTTGTCTGCAGTCAAAGTATCTCTACTTTGACCAATCTTACAGAAAAAGTATGCACTTTCACAATGTGCGAAGTAAAAAGGAACATAAGGAGTACAAAGAGTTTGAGCAGCTTTTTATCGTTCCTGTACATTGCAATCAAACACAGAGACCTGGAAATTCATAGAGAACATTCAAAACAATCGATGATTATGCATCTCAGCGATTCAAATGTCAGAGCCAATATTTACTTCACAACTAAAGAATAAAGAAAAAATGGATCAACGCTGCTGACAGCAAAGGGCGTCCCATTCGAAAATATCAAACGCATGTCTTCTTACTAAAATCAATGAGCAAAATTTGACAAGGTTTTCCCATTCCAAAATATCAAATGCCTACGATTGTGGAATGGTCAGGGTTTGCCATCAGTTCGAAAATTGACATGGCACCTCGTGCTAAATAAACCAGCTGGCCAGCTGTTCTTTTTGTGCAGTTCCACCAAAATCAATCAAATTCACGCGTAGCTTGTATGATTTCGCCCTTATATGTTGCAATGCCTAGAACTTATCGACACCTCCTTTCTAGTGGTGGAATCAAGCTGAGCACCCCTGTTTGCACAAATACAAAAAAAGTGATTAGTATAAACCAAACTATACTTTGAATTGACAGTTTAAACATGCACCTACATGGTCGATGTAGAGCACACTTTAAAAAAAATGGAACTCACCAGAAAGAATCCTAGAACAACATTGTACTCGCGCATCACATCAAGAAAATGGAGATTTGTCAGTCCTTCTGAGCTGAAGTTAGTTTGGTCTTGTGGGGGTTAATGTAACCATCCTTCAACTGCTCCTTCCGATGAGAAGATAGACAGGGCTTCTTCATCCTGGCATAATCGGAACTAGTCACTTCACGTACTCCATATTCTTCTTCAGGCCTTGTTCGTTTAATCCTCCTCCCAAGGGGGATTGGAGTGGATTGGAGAGGATTTTGACTTGTAGGGGATCTAATCCCCCTCAAACCCTGCCATTCCCCTTCAAAAACCACCTCAACCGAACATGGCCTCAGAGGAGGATGATCCTGTTGTGCAAATACAAGGGGATAATTAAATGCTAGCATCCCTATTTGCTCGAAAAAAAGGAAAGGAAATATTAAAAACAACACAGATGAAACACTTCTCAAGGACAATACCACTTTTTGATGATAGTATCTAAATAGTAGCACAACACCAATAGAGATGACAAAGCTCAATCATATGAATGAAATCATTGGGCGAGTACCAACCTTTGTCAGGAGGCTTATTGTGTAGAGCATACAGACGAAGCACTTCTCTGGAACCATCTGTTGCTATCTACTATGGTGGCCATGCTTACTATATACTCCTCGATTAGATTAATGTTTCCAACATCTTCTTGTGCAGTTCCACTAAAATATATGGTATCTTCAAAGAAGATCCCTGTTTGCGCAAGTAGAGATAATTACGTATTACATTAAGAGTGGCATCAAATCAGTGGCAAAACAATTGCTCATTCCAGCCATAGAAATAAATTAAGATGCAAAACTATATCATTACTTGTGTCATCACAGTTCAAGTGCTTCTTTACAGCACTAGGAGTTGATTTTTGTTTTTCTTCCGCTCATTCTTCCCCTTCATCACTTGGTTCAATAACAGACAAGCTTCACCTTCAATGTGAAAGAAGGCTAGTACTGACCTCTCATGACGCGGAATTCAAACAACTCACAAGAAGAAGATCTGAACCAAATTTGCCAACATGGATAGGAAGTAAGATCTCCACTTGTGCAGTTCCACTAAGATCAAGCAATCAAGCAACGTTGTCGGTGTGACATTTTGGTTGAACTGCACAAAACACTCTTAAAACAAAAGTGATTTGTGCAGTGCAACAAAAGGTCACAATGGCAACGAGGTGAAGTAGATAACCCTGTTTACACAGAGGTGCAAAGGAAACAACTAGTGGCCAATAACGGTGGATGACACATAAGCCAACAAAAAGAAGCATCTACCTTATCTAAATGGGAACGAAAGCAAGACAGTAGCATTTCTCAAACAGTGGCATTGATTAATATTAACATAGAGATTATATTAACAATAAAATTCGTTAAACATGTAATTTGCTTTTAACTGTGGCATTGCATCAATTTTCCAGCGGCATTATTAGAGGGTGCTTGTTTACAGGGACATTTTGGTGGAGGGACTAAACAAACTCTGTGTCAGTCCCATCTAAACCAAACATGAGGGACTTTTAGGGACTAAAAGTGGGCATTTGGGACTAAAGAAAGAAGACCCCGAGGGAGAGTCTTTTTGGGACTTATTCCAATAGTTGCCCCTGCCACGTATGGCACCTTGTCTCTATTAGTTCATTACTAGGGGTAACATCGTCTTTTAGCATGTCATTTAATAACCTCTAGTCCATGTTTAGTCCCTGGAACCAAGCAAGTAGGGACAAGTGAGTTTTTAACTAAACAGGGCCTTAGATTAACAACAGCTAAAGAGTTGCACGGGACAGTGGACGCACTAGCACCATGTGCATCTACCGATGTACTGGGGTGATGCACAGTCTGTTGCAACAAAGAACAAACAAGCAAGGAGCATATTTGTGTTGGTCCCAGTTTTGTTATCTTTAGACACCTTTCCCTTATGTGAGCGCAGCAAATCTAGTCTTGCTGAAACTCTACAGCCTTGTCCCCCAAAACAAAAGATCAGTTCGTTACAGATGTGCGTACTGCATTTGTCATTGTTTTCCCTTTTTGACCAACGTAGGTGTTGGATAGCCAGTCTGTACTGGTACTTTCCCGACTTCCTTTCCTCTGTGACCCACGTCCTAGATTTATGCTATACAACTTTCCCCACTACTTTCCCCCATTCCTGTTCTCTTTGAACCACGTCTTAGATTCATGCGATACAACTTTCCCCACAACTTTCCCCCTTCCTTTCCTTTTTGAACCACGTCCTAGATTCATGCTATACAACTTTTCCCACTACTTTCCCCCATTCCTTTCCTCTTTTAACCACGTCCTAGATTCATGGTATACAACTTTCCCCACTACTTTCCTGTTTGATCCAACACCTAGATTCGAGTGCAGAAGCGGAAAAAGCCCAATGCAGCTAGAGCAATGCAGGTGGAATAAGTAAATTATACCTTAAGGTTCTTGGGGTGTGGTTCGGTGGGCGACCGGACGCCGTTCGACCCACACTATGTACGGAGGAGAAGAAGAAGGGGTCGGAGGCCCTCCCGCGCCGCCGCTGGGTGAAAGTGAACAGTTGCGCCGGTAGTGGATTCCTTCCCTCACCGACAGTGAGAGCGTTAAGCCTCCTTCCCTTCCCGGCGGACGGATCCCGCAGACTGAGAGAGTGTGAAGAAAGCAACTACAAGCAGACCAGCAGTGAGGGGCGAGAGAGAGAGGCCAAGAAGTCTTGTTTAGATCTGGAGAGGGTGAGAGAGTGTGAAGAGAACAACTACAAGGAGGCTGCAGCGTGTATATATATACTAGAGAGAGTGTGAAGAGTGCAAACCCTAGAAAACAAGCGCTGAGGCTGCAGCTTATACGTGATGAGGTGATTATACAGTCACTACGAGATCGTATAGCTCCATATCCATCCATTTTGACCAGTCAAAGACTCCTCCTGGCATGAATTATGCTCAAGTGTAGTTATCGAACCCGAGACCTCAAGTTTCATGAGCGAACATGTTAACCAGCTACACTACCCTCCCATTATATTCAACGAGAGGAAAATAACCTTTTATACATTTTTTTGTGTGTGTGGGGGTCATTGGGATTTAAATCATAATAGTGTCATGTGGCTTTGGTGGTAAGACTATCCAAAGTGGTGCAAAAATAATGCAGCCTTAGTCACTTTACCTCTCTCCACGTAGTACGTTGGGTCCCACCAGTCAGAGGATGAAACAAACAAATTAATAAGAAAAATTAAAAGCGCCAGCGGTGTATCTTACCTCACACATCTCGCTACTGCTCGGGAACACTGTCTAATTGATCCCTCTGTTCGCTCATGTACTATTTTACGTGAATCCTTATTATAACATGCACACAATTTTGGGCACTTGTATTTGACCTAAGTCAGTGTGCCACCGTATCTCGTACGACTCCCTCCGCCTAGGTGTAATAAGTCACATTAGAAGGTGCAGCGGGACCAAGGTGCAAGCAGATTGGAGGGGAAAGAGAAACTTGACCGGTCATTCCTCCAATCAAAGCCCTGGTTTCTATCTCTAAAGGCAACAATTGATCCAAACAACTACGAGATGCCGTTTTAGCTACCATGCAGGGCCACGTATTAACTCGCATGCAAGCCGACTTTGATTTCTTGACTGATCAACACGTAGTCGTGCTCCATGCATTGGGTTTCCGGGGGAGATAACAAGGCAGAGTAAGGAGCGTTTGGTTACATTGCTTAGGCTGGTCATAGTTTGTATGTACTCCATTTGTATCTCACTTCCTGTGGCTTCGCACTCGCTCGATTTTCCTATTCCATGAACCTGTGTGTGCGTGTGCGTGTGCTTGTGTGTGTTTAACATCATGTGTGTGTTAGAGAGAGCGACAGATCGACCTACTCCTATAGAGAGATGGTGTGTAGTGTATGATTTTAGCCGCGAGAGTCGGTGCATCCTATCGTTTCCGGGCGTCCGATAGGGACAGGCGGACAACTGCCACACCCGCTCCTGACCAGCCTGGCCCACCCAAAGCCCCTCCATCGCCCGCGCGCGCTTCCCGCCCGAAACGGTCAGCGCCGCTCCGAAGAATCGGTGCCGCATTCATGCCCAGGCAGAGCAGACACGACCTCTCACGGGCGCCTACGTTGAAGGGAGAAGAGGATTCAAGAGTGATGGTTGCTTCGTCCATCCAACTTACTACTGGGTCTATGTGATTTGATGGCTCATTGGTCATTATTACTGAGGTGGTAGGACTGCTGGATGTCCCACGCTATCGGCGAAAGGAGGTACTACTATATTACAGTTTTTTCCATTCTTACAGTGGAGGAGTGCAAGAGCAGTGAAAACACGCAGGCTCAGTGATTACATGGCCCACCTCACACTATCACCATATTTTCTGGACACCGTGCGACACCTAACTCTTTAGTCTTTAAATAGTACAATCGCAAAAAAACTCTTTACATAGTAATAGTACTTCATCCGTTCCTAAATATAAGTCTTTGTAGAGATTTCACCATGAACCACATACGGATGTATATAGATGCATTTTAAGTGTAGATTCATTTATTTTGTTCCGTATGTAGTCCACCTAGTGGAATCTCTACAAAGACTTATATTTAGGAATGGAGGGAGTATGTACTGTAATTTATCAGTGAGATAGTATAATGCTATGAAGCTTCTAGCTTCTGTTACATGTATCTTGCGTCCAAGGTTGCCCGTTGCAACATTTCATCAAATACAAAGGAGACTAACATGCATGCTATTGCATCACAATGATTGATAGATCATAGCAAATATCTACTCCCTCCGTTCCAAAATAAGTGTCTCAACTTTATGCTACATACGGAGCAAAATGAGTGAATCTACACTCTAAAATATGTCTATATACATCAGTGTTTGGAGTATGTACTAGCAAGGTTGTTAGAATCGCGATTTTGAATCGGATCGGACCTTCGATGGTAGGATCGCAAATCGTAGAATCTTCACTATCAGGATCGTAGAAACGTAGATTCTAAGAACTAAAATCGTAGAATCATAGGGGTTAGTTTGGATCGTAAAGTCGTAGAATCGTATAACAGAATCGTGATTCTGACAACCTTGTGTACTAGTAGTTCATATTGAAATCTACTAAAGGACATATATATTCCAAACAATATGATAATCTCTCTAACCAAGGTAGTAGGGACGAGGAGTAAATGGAGGGAGTAGTAAAATTTTCTCCTCGTCCTACGAGCCACCACGCGCGTGGGCGAGGGAGCGGGCGTAAGGCGTAGTAAGCAAGCTTCACCTCGTCCTGCGAGCCACCGCGCCCATGGGCGGGGGAGACGGCGTACTAAGCAAGCTTCTCGTCGTTCTGCGAGTTGACGGGACACATCAAAAGTACTCTAGTGTATAGATCCTTGCCTCTAAGGTAAGCCCCACATGGTTTGCCTCTTTTTTAACATAACGCGTCAAGTCGCAATTTGTTTGTTCACCTGTGGTAGGGCAAGTATAATAGGCTGATGTAAGCGGGCTATAAGGGTTGCCACCTCAGATTTATGATGATGTGGAGGAGAGAGGAGAGGAGAGAGAAGAGGAGTGGGCTATAAACTTGTAGCCAGCTGCAGCACAAGCTCCAATGCATTTTGTGAGCGAAGAAAGTGGGGTCACGCATTAACTACATGATGTATAGAGCTAACAACTATTATATGAATGGGCTTTTAGGTTTGCTATAAGTGAGGTGGCACAAATATAGAGCTAGCAGCCGGCTATGTTATTAATCTTGCTCGTAGACGATCCTCCCTCCATCTAGTGGACAACCAGTACATGTGTCAAGTTACCACGTGGGCTGCCTTTTCGTACAGAAATGAGCTCCACCGTGTTCCCGCGCGGGTGTGGTTGGGAAAGAGATGGGAGTACGTGCGTCGTGCGTGCACCTCTTCTCTTTGTGCACGTCCCCCACCTACGTGGGGGTGTGTGAGAGATACAAATCTAAACAAATGGCTTGTGTGCGTTCGTGAGTGTTTTTTGTTTGGGGGGGAGGTTGATTTCATGAATGTATTTGTGGGAATATGTGTCGATGACATCTCAAACAAAATTTTGCGTGCAATATGTGTGAAATGGAGGCCTATCCATATCATATATAGAGGGCCAGGCGATCCACGAGAAGAGAGGGAGGAGTCATAGATATCGATAGAGTCGAAGAGAGGATCAAGTGGGTGGGTGCGAGATCGATGAAGAGAGCCATCGAAATTGTGTGTGTGTGCAAGTCAAAGATATAGGGTGACTGACCTAGCTACCGGAACGTCAGAGGGCACAGTTCAAGTTTGTGTGTGGCAGAGAGACATGACTAGAGCGCTCGATGTATCGGTGTGTGTGTGTGTGTGTGTGTGTGTGTGTGGGAGGGGGTTTGGGGAGGGGTAGGCAAAGGCCTAACTATAGAGGAAGAACGACTCATATATGTGTTGAGAAGGAGAGACCCAGCTATGTCTTGAGGGAGATCAGTCGACATCCATACATAACTGAAGGACGGGAAATAGGATGGGAGAGAGAGAGAGAGAGAGGAGAGAGGGAGGGAGGGAGAGGGGTAGAGTGTTGGATGGGTGATGGAGTTGCTTCTCGGAGATGGTGGGAGAAGCCTACTAGACAAACTAAGGGTGGAACTGCAATATTATCAATAAGAGTGGGGATGTGTTTCTGTGTGTGCCTGTGCGTGATAGATCTATCGGGACACATCCATGGATGATGAAGGGGAACCATGTGTTTGGTAAGCAAACATAACTAGATCGGTAGATCAATTGTTGTTTGTCGAATTAAGGGAGAGACATAACTATTGAGGTAGATCGATTGACGCGTGGGGAAAAGCGAGTTATAAGGACCTAGCCAGCTATACGTATATCAAGCTGGCAATGGTTAACCGTTACCCGCGTCCCCATGGATAATTACTCTATTAGGGGACGGGGATGTGCCGGGTTTTTTTCCCACGAGGAAGCTGGTGGGTCAAATATATTACCCATCGCATAAGATGGGGATCGGGATGGGATAACATTACCCATACCCGTTACCCACCTTACCCGTTAGTACCTTACTTTTGGGCCCTAAAATTGGTAGACCTAGGTAATTCCTGAACATACCCACCTAAATTCCCACTAATCCCACCCCTTGGGCCCAAAAAGCCCAAAGAAATCGCTAACCTAGCCACAACATATTGTTTATTATGTTGAAACATTGTTTTTTTCTACTTAAACGCTACTGGAGGCGATTGTTGATTGCATGTATGGGTTTCCCCATGGGGATGAAAAACCTGACGGGGATGGGGATGGGAAACATTTGTTCCCCACAGACGGGTATGGGGATGGGGACAGGCATGGGGTGACTCTCGCGGGGACGGGGATGGGAGTCCAATACCCGCTTGGGTAATCCCATTGCTAGCCTGATATGTATAGCGTGAGATCGGTCGGTGTACGTCCATTTGTTAGAGGAAATAAGGCCCGACGAGACGGATAGACAGAGAGAATGGAGCTAGAAGGTGGTGCGAGAGGCCCAACTACTAGCTAGATAGGGGGAGGAGTGTGCGGTTGTGAGATCGATGAAAAGAGGGGCGAGAGTTTACACATGTGTGGGACCGTATGAGAGACACGAGGCAAGGACACATAAAGGAGGAGATTGAAGGTGCGTGTGTATGTTGTAGGCAGACATCGCTGGAGAGGTTTATCGATTGGTGTGTGTCGGAAAGGAGTTGTGGAGACTATGGGAGAACGACCTAAAGAAAACAAAATGAATGTGCGCGATGGATAGAATGCTGAGGGAGGGGGAGGGCGAGGAGGGCGTGTGCATGCACGAGAGAAAGTTAGTGGCAGCTACAAAGGTTAGAGGATTGTGTGGGTGTAAGAGACTAACAAAGATCATAATTTGATATGAAAGTGGATTCATATATTTGAATAGGAGATCATAGTGTTTTAAACATATGCAAATCAACATAAAGTGGATTCAAAAAATCGAGTTCGAGTTCATATAGTACACATAGTTCATATGTAACTCGAGACTAATCATGTGGTGTGCTGTGAAGATAATATATAAACGATGGTTTAACTTGACAATAATGATGATTGTAGATCTTATTAAAACAGAGAAACGAATTCAAATGCTTTGACTTCACAACAATCATTATTGTAGATTTCATTCAAATGGAGAAATGAATTCAAATTTAGTTCATATTGAAGCGGTAGTATATACGTTCGGAATGCACTAAAACGTTCATTTGAGTACTAGGTTGCATGCATTATACACATAGTGAACTATTTTAATTGAACATAACATGAATTCAAAGTTTTGAATGACATTTTGTAGTGCGAATTGATTTGGTACAGTACACGTTAGGCTTGTCCGGAAATTTCAACCGCGCCTTGTTAGCCCGAAATATTTAAGATATATCTTTGTCTCGTTGTGCTCCGACAACTCCCTCCATCTCAACCCGCGCCTTGCTATTCCAAAATTTCAACGCGTGTGGAAACTCCCACCTCCTGTGAAATCCTGACACGCGAAATGCCCGTGATACCCCTGAACCGAAAGAACCGCCTCAAATCGGTGGGGGTACTTTCGTAACATACCCCACATTTTGGACAAGAGCGTCCCTAAGCCATGGTTCCCCACTCCCATCCCATCTGGCCACCCATTCGTACACTAAGGCCGGCGAAACCCGCGAAGCCCCACACCCTCCTCCGTCCGCCACCTAGCCGGAGCCTCTTCCCCGATGACGTCGTCCACAACAACACCTCGACGTCCCTCATCCACCGTACCAGATGAGGATCCGTCGTCGATCTGGTCATCCCGTCGTTTCAGCCACCCCGTCCTCCACCTCCAAGGAGTTGCCCCGACGTTCCCCTTGTCTTTCACGCCACCTCCATTCCCACACCGCCGTCTTCACCTGCATGACCGGAAGAGCATCATCATCACCGCTTCCTCGGATGAAGCTGCGGCCTAATCGGTGCCACCAAAGAGGTTGTACATTAATCACCGCATTTTCTTCTTGATTCGATCTGAAAGTGCTGCTGGCACTCGGTCCCGCGCCGACACGGCGCGACTCCATCCACGGCAGCATCGCCAGCCACTTCCTCCACGGTGTCGCTCCCTCGGCGGCGACATCCACATCAGTAGGAGATGTTGCTGCTTTAGCTCTCGCTCGCGCTGCTGCTCTGCTCTTGCTCTCGGTCCCCTGCCTGGTCTGCTCTTGCTCGCGCTGCTGCTCTCGCTCTTGCTCTTGCTTGCGATGCTGCTCCGATTTAGCTACACTTCAGTCGACTGAATCGACTTTTGGGTCAATCGATTTTCATGGGGTG
>LR738715.1:288125422-288143861 GCA_902687465.1 Secale cereale | reverse complement strand
CAGCCGCAGCGGGGAGGGGGGCTCACCGGAGAGGTACCCACTATCTATCTTAGGGTTCAGGGTGGGGGTGGCGGTCACCGGCGGTGGTGGGGCGGTGGCGTGGGGATCGCCGAAGAAAAAGCTCGGCACGGGGGGCTTACACGGATGGCCGGGGCGGCGGCGGACCGGCGGTGGGGAGTGTTTTCGGGGCGGGCTTGGTGGCGCACCGCCGGCCGCGGGCGGCGGGGGCGACTGTTTGGCCGGTGGTGGCTGGCGGCTCACGGGGTGGAGGTTGAAGATGAACTGCAGGCCCTTGATTTCATATCCATCGGCTGAAAAATCGACTGACCAGAGATGAAAAAGTCAGTCGACTGACGTGTAGCCTCACCTCTAATGCGTTCAGTTTTGGCAGCAAAATTCAGTTTCGACATAAGTTCAGTTTCGATAGTTAAGTTCAGTTTCGACAGTTAAATTCAGATTCGATAGTTAAGTTTAGAGATGAGCGGCTAATGTATACATCTAGCACTTTGTGCTTATGTATTTTACGTCATCTATTGGTGATGCTATTAGAATTCCACTCAGGTTAACGTTGTCTCTCTTGTCCTGCTTCAGCCTCGGCGTCGCACAACTCACCGGAGCTGCTCCAACGACGAAACCCTCCATCACAGCGGAGCAGTACCTCGGGCTCCATCTCTAGACGCCTAAGATCTTCTTCCCCTCCTCCGAGAGCCAAGTCAGCCGGAGCATCCTCACCGGCCAACCCAATCACGCTGAGATCGACATGGCTTCGCCAAAGAGGTTGTACACTTCTTGTGGTTTGACTTAATCTCACCATACTTCTTTGCATCCTGTGATCTTCCAATTCTTGTGAACCAAACACCCAGATTGGCAGAAATCCTATGTTTTTAAATTCTCTGTTTTGCACGTGCATTACTATCCTATTCATGTCTATTTCCTATCCCTGCATTGTTAGAATCCTCAAATTCAAACAAGCCCTTACACAATTACTTCTGTTACACATATGTGTCAAAGAAAACCTTGTATGGTTTGTCCTGCTCCTGCGATGCTGTGTTCCACCCCAGCTCAGCTACTCCAACGACGGAAGGGTTCACCATAGCAGGGATCCGCTCTCCAGACTGTCTTTCGCCGCCTCAGATCTTCTTCCCCGCCGCCGGCAGCCACGACAACTGCATTACCATCATCAACTAAGCAGATGACCTTGAGGACTACACGGGTCCGCAAGAGAGATCGCACTCTTCCGTGTCTGCTTACGTTATGCATCGCTTAATATGATGACATGCTACTTTATCGTCGTGTTCACCTATTAGACTCCGACTCAGGTCCAAACTTATGCTGAAACTTGAGTTTTTAAATGGTTGTGGGGTACATATTGGGCCAGCAATCAGTACTATCTGTCTACTATCTGATTAATCTCGGGTGTCTACTATGAGTTTCATGTTGGGTGCAAACAAACATTAAAGAAGCCATTATCTGTATTTTTTAAATAAAGATATTATATGCCTGCTATCATTGGTTTTGGGTCTATCCACAGTTTGCTACCTTCACTCTGGATTTGTGCATGCACTCCTTACATAATCCCACTATGTTTTATTTTTATGCATGTCAGTTATTGTACACAATGGAACTGAACATGTAGAGCAAAATAGACGAGCCTTGCGTGGCAATAAAATTTCATGCAGACGTCGCTCCATGGTGGGTGCCAAGGCAGCCCCCTCCACCCATTAAGGATTGTAATCAAGAGGAAGATAACTCCTCAGAGGAGGATTCAGAGACAAGTGACCAGTCCTATCCCCCCCGAGGTGCATGCTCTAAATTGGCAGGGTTATGTTGCTCATATCGTGTGTATGGTATCTTGCATTGCTATGCCATTTGCTTAGTTTAGACATGATTTGTGTGAATGCCACCTGTTTAGTGTCTAATTACCATATATGTGAATTATGCAATGCCATCTTTTTGCAAGACATTATATATGTGAATTATGCAATGCTATCTGGTTTTAAGGCATTATATATGTGAATTATGCAATGCCATGCTGTTTGGCCAAGCGTCATATATGTGAATTATATCATGCTGTCCTTTTTTTCTCATTACTTTGTTCGACAATGTTTGTATATTCAACTGCTCTTCCTGTGCATAAGCCATTTGAATTGGTGATGGAGAAATCTGGAGTGGAAACAAGGTCTTCAGAGCAGACAATGCTACCTGGTGAAGCAGATATCTTGTTGGTTACCAATAGCTCTTCAGAGGTGGATTCAGAGGCAGATGAGCAGTCCTATTATCCCCCTGAGGTGTATGCTCAAACTTGGCAGGGTTATATTACTCATATCATGCATATGTTGTATTGCAATGCTTAGTTTTTACATCATATACACGATATTGAATGCCATCTCCCTAGTTGACACATCATATATGCGATTGCCCTCTGCTGACTTCCTTAGTATATAAATCATATATTTGAATTATATCATGCCATGATGTTTACATAGACATCATGTATCTGAATTATGGCATGCCAACCCATTTTGTAAAGACATAATGTAGTTATGTCATCTCATCCTGTTCACATAGTCATCATACTTTGAATTATGTCATTCTATCCGTGAATTATATCATGCCATCATGTTTCCACCAACGGCATGTTTGTGATTTATGGCATGCCAACCACTTTAATAGACATATCGTATAGTTATATCATGTCATCCTGTTTACATAGTCATCATATTTTGAAGTATGTCATTCTATCATGTTTAGTTAGCCATCATACATGTGAAATTGTGTCATCCTATCCTGTTTAGTTAGCCATCATATATGTGAAATTATGTCCTGCCATTCTTTTTGGTTAGACAACATAAATGTGAATTATTTCATGCCCTGTTTTCTTCCCTACTATCCATTGCACCTGTCTATCTTACAATGTATGTACATTCAATTATTTTTCTTGTTTATCAGCCATTTCAATTGGAGGGGGTGATGGCAGTATCTGTGGGAGTAAAAACACGGTCTTCAGAAAAGATCGTGCTACCTGTCGATGGAGATAGAACCACGGTTGTACTTGCCCAAGAACCAGGCCCACCCCACATAACCCTGACTCACGCAGATTGTACCCCTACCCAGTTGGACAGAGAACTAGCTACACCCCTTCTAACCCCAACCCCAGCAGATAGTAACCCAATTCCCGTTGACACAGCACCGTCTCCGCCACAGAGCACCCAAACACGAGCAGTTAGTAAGGCAACTGCAGTGCCCAAAGCACGAGGACCACCACTCCGAACCCCAAGTCAACGCTTAAAACGGAAGAATAATTGTTCTCAGGTCAGGTTCCGTAGCTATGGTTCATACTACTTTGCTCTTGCATCACTGTATTTACTCATACCAACTAATTTCAAATTTGAAGGATGCAATTGAAACTCAAATGGCGCAACAGGTATGTTTTAAACCCATTTCTTTAACATGTTTGCTGTTGTAACTTGCTCTATGTTGATTTCAGTTTCAATTGAATAAACAGTTTATTCTCATGCCATGCACCTTACAAGTGTTGTTATTGCTGTGTAGTTTCCCACACTTATATTCTGTCTAAGCTGCTTTGCCTTAAATAGATATCATTCAAACTGTATCTATCTTTATTTGGCAACATAAACTAGAATGATATAGACCATACAGTGACCATACTACATAGATATATGTTTGTTTCATGCTGTTATCCTGTCCACCTTACTACTGAACTGGTTTACCAAAATGAGTTTCATATACTACATTGTAAACATGTGATGTGTTTGTTTGTTTCTCATTTAGTATGCGGATAAAATATTAGAGAAGAGTACCCCGTTATGCAATGGTACATGAAGTAATGTAGATAAGGTTCAAGATAGTGAGACATCCCTGTTGGTCTCCAAGAAAGCTGATAAAAACTATATTTAAGACACTGAGACAACCCCAAAGTCCTGTCTTGATGTAGTGTTCGAGTTACTGGCTACTAATGCTGGCACCAGCTCTTCGAACTCGCTGCCTGAATTAGTTCGGCTTCTTGAGTCTCAACTTCAAGATGAAAGAAATCGATCAGATGTTATGCGACAGGAAGCCGAAGGACTGAGGAAGTCCCTGCAGAATTCAGATGCATACTTTCTGGTGCAACAGCAAGTGCTGGAGGATTTAAGCGCCAAACAAGAGAAAGTTAATAAGCTTGCTAAGCATCTTGCCAGCATTATGGGTACCAAAGATATTGTTTCTTGAGCTATTCTGAAGTGGTTTCAGTCTCGGATTTGTTTTGCTGTGGCGTTTATATGCTGCTTTGTTCCCTGTAATTGCACTGGTGGCGAACTTTGATGCCGAGTGGATGTAATATGTGTAATAGTCGTGATAGCCTAGCGTAAGTTGCTTGCCTATTTATTTCCTTATTGTCTTGTTTATTTATTTTTTTGTAGTCAGTGCAGTTCTTTTTCCACGGTTTGCTAGTGGCCGCAATAGCCTATTTTTTAAAACTAGGCCACATTAACCATGGGCTATAAATTTACTGTAGTTAACATGGGCCTCTTGTGGGCCGTAGAAACAATGGGCCTTCTACAGGGCATAGAAACAATGGGCCTTCTACGGGCCGTATGATCGGTTGGCCAAACATGTGCCAATAACATACCACATTATGGCCGTAAATGGGCTAGAGTTGAAATCGTCCGTTCATGGGCCGACCATAACGGGCCGTCGTAATCGGTCGTATTTGATGACGCTATGAAAACGGCCCAACGTATTAATGGGCCACAAACGGGCCGACTGTAACCATGGACTGAATTTGGCCCACAAGCAGAAAATGACAGTAGCTGGCCAAAAGTAAATGAATGCTGGAAATGAGCCCAAGAATAAATGGGCCCTGAGAAGGCCGAAAGATAACATGGGCTGGAAAGTGCCCGACGGAATAATGGGCCGTTAATGGGTATAAAGTAAAACACTGTTCAACACGGGCCAGTTTTACCACAGGTCGTTAATGGGTCGAGGGTTACTAAGGACCTGATATGGGCCAAAAGACGTCATGGGCCATACATGGGCCGGAAGTTAAAACGGGATGGAATTATATTGGACGCCCGAGATGACGCTACTGAGCCTAATTCGGATAGGCCGTAAACGGACCCTGGGTTAGCGGGCTGTAAATGGGCTATATGTGAATATGCCGTTAATAGGCTTGTCGTGGGCCGGCCCATCACCTTTTGACCAAGTCAAACGGGCCGGCCATTTCCCAGGAATGGGCCTCTATTGGGCACTCTTCATTAAGGGCCAGTTTTACCACGGGCCGTTAATGGGCCAAGGGTTACTAAGGGCCTCATATGGTCCGAAAGACGTCATGGGCCATACATGGGACGGAAGTTAAAACGGGCTGGAATTATATTGGATGGCCCAAATGACGCTACTGGGCCTAATTCGAATAGGTCGTAAACGGGCCCTGGGTTAGCGGGTCGTAAATCGACTATATGCGAACATGCCATTAACAGGCTTGCCATGGGCCGGCCCGCCACCTTTTGACCAAGTCAAACGGGCCGGCCTTTTCACAGGAATGGGCCTCTGTTGGGCCATGCCACATGCCGACGTATCATAGGCGCTATGGGTCCAATGAGTGGATGACATCTGTTCCAACGGCGAGCCGACACGTGTTCCCTCCAGCCAATAATCTTTTTACACGTGGAAAATCTCCATTGGTCGGGGTTGTTAACGGGTTATCGGATCCAAAACCGGACACGATAGCTTAACAGCGTTCCATTATGGTGGACGCTCGATTTATCATCATGGAAGTGTACACTTTCGTGATGATAATTTTGGTAATGTCATGGAACACTTCTACGACAGCACAGATATGACTATCTTGATTCTGTCATAAAATCGTCATGGATGTACATGCATGACAGAAAACGTGACCTATTGTGACAAACACGTATCATCATGGAAGTGTATTTTTTTTGTAGTGAAAGCACCTCTTCCCATTGCAAGATAAATAGATCAAGATGGCCGATGAAAACCCAAATATTGGAGAAGAAATACGAGGCTATAAAAATCATGCATATAAGAGATCAAAGAAGGCTCAAATAACTTTCATGGATACAAAAAGATAGATCTGATCATAAACTCAAAGTTCATCGGATCCCAACAAACACATCGCAAAAGAGTTACATCATATGGATCTCCACAAGACCATTGTATTGATAATCAAAAGAGAGAGAGAGGAAGCCATCTAGCTACCAACTCGGACCCGTAGGTCTACAAGGAACTACTCACACATCATCGGAGAGGCACCCATGGAGGTGGTGAACCCCTCCATGACGGTGTCTAGATTAGATTAAATGGTTCTGGACTTTGCGGTGGTTGGAATAGAATTTCATCGACTCCTCTAGGGTTTCTGGAATATCTAAGTATTTATAGAGCGAAGAAGCAGTGCGGGAGGCCACCGAGGTGGGCACAACCCACCTGGGCGCGCCAGGGGGGCCTGGCGCCCTGGTGGATTGTGCCCCCCTCGGGGCACCCCCAGATGCAGCTCTGGCCCATTGGGTGTCTTATGGCCCATAAAAATTCTCCAAAAAGTTTCGCGGTGTTTGGACTCCGTTTGATATTGATTTCCTACGATGTAAAAAACATGCAGAAAACAACAACTGGCACTTGGCACTATGTCAATAGGTTAGTACCAAAAAATTATATAAAATGACTATAAAATGATTGTAAAACATCCTAGAATGATAATATAACATCATGGAATAATAAAAAATTATAGATATGTTGGAGACGTATGACACATGCATTTGTAAAAACAAGTGGGAGCATTAGCTGACCAATTAAATTTGTGTCTGTTAATTAATATCAGTATCATATCACAATTCGTATTTGAAGAAGTAAGCTTTGGAATTATGATTGGTGTGTTGTTTAGCTTCAAGAGTGGACTGCTGCTAGTGCGACACAAAGCACCAACACAGATCATAGTGTAGATATAACTGGAAAACCGTAAGCATGGCAAGTAAAATCAGGAAAGTGGAACTTGCTGGAAAATATGGGCTACTATAGCTGGTATGACTAGAAAGGCTTCGGAAAGCAGCTCTCTTCAACTGAAGGTGCGGTACTGTTAATATCAGTGTAACTCTCAAAGGCAACATAGCTCCCAGCATTTTCTTGCTAATCTTATAGGATTCGAGTGGTCAGGCCACTACAATTCCGGTTCCTATGTTTACAAAATCCTACGAATCAAAGAGGCCCGAAGAGTTGAAAGTGTCCATCCCAACCGACTGAATAGACTTGTACACTGCAAATGTCCCTGCTCCTCTTCACAACAAGGAACATACTATACAGTACTATTATACTCCCTCTATTCCAAAATATAAGTCTTTGTAGAGATCTCCACTATGGATCACATACAGATGTATACACATACATTTTAGAGTGTAGATCCACTCATTTTTCTCCATATGTAGTCCATGGTGGAATCTATACGAAGACTTGTATTTAGGAACGGAGAGAGTACTTATTAAAGAAGAATAGAAGAGGAACATGCTAAAGAAGAGCAAGCAGATTTAGGATAATAAAATGTTTGTTGCGCAATGCCCACACATGATGAACCAGAGCACATTAAGAATGCAACTCCCTGTTGTCTCTCTATATGTGGCGCACGTGCTTTTCGAAAGTAAAGTGGGAACATCAGCTGACCAATTAAACATTATTTGTTTAGTAATATCAGCATCAAATCAAATTTGTATTTGAGCAACAAGTTTGGAATTATTAGTGGCACGTTATTTAGCTTGATGGATTGAGGAACAGTGGTAAGCAACTACGATGATGGTACTGAATATAAAGAAATGTGTGCATGAAAGTCGTGTGACTTTTGTCATTTGGGTCAGTCGACCTGTACAGGGGGTTGGATGAAGATCCTACGTCTCCAACCCTTCTTCTTCCTCCCCTCTGATTCTTCCCTTACGGAACACAACTCGGGCCGCCAGCCGAACCACCGGCCCCAAGCCCCCGCCCTCCCCTGAACTGCCCATGCGCCGTTGTTTAGCTAGTGTAGAATATAAAAGGGGAAAACCATAAGCGTTGCTAGTATAGTGTTGATCGTGCCATGGCGGATCTGAAGGTGCAAACCGGACAAAGGCAACTTCGTAACCAAGCAACTAACAAGTAAGATCCTAAGTGGTGGACAAGAAATCATAGTAAAGCAGTTGCGATAAATAAGTTGAGCAGATACGAAAGAGTACCCCCTCTAGTGGGGCGTCGTGTATGCATCTGCTGATAATTTGACGGTGTTGCGGTAGCGATGGCTATCGGCGTCCTGGGAACAGGGGTACCCAGACTTGCCTGCCTGCGGCCCATGACGTGGCTCCGTTGACGGTCTGGTACGGACCAACTTCAGCAATTACAGCTCAAGACCCTCGCGAGAGGCTAAGCCTTGCGAGACAGACGACAGCAAGACCTCCCTGGGGGTAGCCTCTTTAGCCTGGCTCCCAAGGAGCGGAGATATCTATGCAAGGTGCACCTCGCGAGGTTCACGTGACGTGAGCCATGATGACCAAGGCCAGGCCGGCGCTAGCGGGCGCATTGTACCGGTTTCCCCTTTGGTGCCAAGGAGGCAAACGCCGGCGCGGAGTCCCGAGGAATCAAGAAAAGGTTTCCCTATCGGTGCAACAAGACCAAGGACCGCTAGGACGGCAGGACAGAGGTCACCATGCAGCCTGGGACGGCGTCACCACCAGAGCCTTTGGCAGGCCAAGACCGCTTTTGTCAGGATAGCTTGTACTAGTTGCTCCCCTTTAAATTTGGACGTTGTGGGATCCCTTCCCGCCTACATTTGGGAAGAGGACCAGGTGCACTATAAATAGGACTTAGCCACCACCATAGAGGGGGGTGAGCGAGTCCTGGACTAAGGGGTCCTCGGGCGTCCGGCCTATTATCAATGGGCCGGACTGGTGGGCTATGAAGACATGAAGGCAGAAGACTGCACCCGTGTCCGGATTGGACTCTCCTTGGCGTGGAAGGCAAGCTTGGCGACCAACTATGAAGATTCCTTCTTATGTAACCAAATCTATGTAACCCTAGATCCCCCCGGTGTCTATATAAACCGGAGGGAGTAGTCCGGAGGGGACATACTCATTACCATAGTCATACAAGCTAGGCTTCTAGGGTTTAGCCATTACGATCTCATAACTCTTGTAATACTCATATTCATCAAGATCAATCAAGCAGGAAGTAGGGTATTACCTCCATAGAGAGGGCCCGAACCTGCGTAAACATCATGTCCCCAGTCTCCTGTAACGATCGACCTTACACGCACAGTTCGGGACCCCCTACCCGAGATCCACCGGTTTTAACACCGACATTGGTGTTTTCATTGAGAGTTCCATTGTGCCGTCGACGAAAGGTTCGATGGCCCCTTCAATTGTCGATAGTGATGCTGTCCAGGGAGAAACCTTCCTTCCCAGACAAATCTTCGTATTCAGCGGCTTCATACTGTGGGCCAACTCGCTTGGCCATCTGGAGCAGATCGACAGCTACGCCCCTGGCCATCAAGTCAGATCTGGGAGCTTGAACTATGGCACAGACATCCGTGGAGACCTGGTCTTCGACGGATTTAAGTCCGCGGTGATCGTTCCCCCTCGCTCCGATGAACATGACCTAAATATGTCATCGGATCACATCCAGGAGATGGATCATGTTGCTGCAACGGCCTTAAATCCGAAGCAGATTGCGCCATTCGAGGCCGCAGAGTCCGCGGCGTTGGAGCGGCACACAGACTCGACACCTTAAAATATTTGCGTCAACGGAACTCCGGACTCGTCTCCGGCTATAAGTTCCAAACCACATACTCCTGCGGACACCGAGATGGATCGGTTACCGATTTTTGAATTCGGCGCCGCGGACATCTACCAACACTCGCCCCTAGGCGACGTGCTGAACTCACAGCCGAACTATGTCCGGTTTGAACTAGGGACCGACTACGGAGAATTTTGCTTCCCATCCGCCACCCACTTCATAGCCACTGTCGAGGACTTAACCGACATGCTTGATTACGTCTCCGAACACATCGACGGCATGGACGACGATGACGATGAGGAGCAGGGTCAGAACCCGCCATTTACTGGGCGATGGACGGCCACTTCCTCATATAATGTGTACATGGTTGATACACCTAAAAAAGGTGATGACGATGACAAAGAAGATCCAGTTGAGAACAAACCTCCTGAGACACAGTCCAAGCATCAGCGGCCTAAACGCCGTTCTAAGTCACGCCTCTCAAAAGACAGCAACACTGGCACCAGAGAAAATAGTACTCCGGACGACGCCGAAAAGAATGAAGATCCTGTTGGAACAACATCCGAACAGGAGGAACAAGACAACGAGCAAGTTAACCCTGATAAACAGGCCATGCATAATGACCCGGATGATGATAGTTACCATCCACCCTCCGGGGAGGAAGAGAGCCTCGGCAACAAGGATTTTACCATGCCTGAAGCACCCCTCAAGTAGGAGCGCTTCAAGCGCCAGCTAATAGCCACTGCAAGAAGCCTGAAGAAAAAGCAGCAGCAGCTTCAAGCTAATCAAGACCTACTCATTGACAGATGGACTGACGTCTTGGCAGCCGAAGAATACAGCCTAAAGCATCCAGCCAAGAGTTACCCAAAACGCACACTGCTACCTCAGTTCGATGAGGAGGCGTTGGAGCCCATACCTCCCTCGCCACACCAGCCCGCCCCACCGCCTCGTAAAAACAGGGACAAAACAACTCGGGACTATACATACGACCTTCGGCAGGACCTGGACAGTAGAGCAGGACACACCAGATCAATCTACGGATCGCGAGGACGCCTTTTGACTCATAAAGACGGCTACCTAGTCGGACTTGACAAACCTAGTCACGCCCGGGACGATAACCGTAGGCGGACTTCATCAGAGGTGCGCCGCGACGCGGCCCGATATAGAGGCGCCGCACACCCCTCTGCTTCACAGATGAAGTACTGGATCGTGAATTCCCCGAGGGGTTCAAGCCCGTCAATATTGTATCATACGACGGAACAACCGATCCCACAATATGGATCGAGGATTTTATTCTCCACATCCATATGGCCCGAGGAGACGATCTCCACGCCATCAAATACCTCCCACTAAAACTAAAAGGGCCAGTAAGACACTGGTTAAATACCCTGCTTGAAAATTCCATCGGCAGCTGGGAGGACTTGGTAGAAGCTTTTCTTGACAACTTCCAAGGCACTTATTTCCGGCCACGAGATGCCGACGACTTAATTCATATAGTTCAACAACCTAGAGAATCAACCAGAAAATTTTGGACTAGGTTCCTAACTAAAAAGAACCAGATCATCGACTGTCCAGATGCCGAAGCCCTAGCGGCCTTCAAACACAGCATCCGTGATGAATGGCTCGCCCCGCACCTCGGCCAAGAAAAGCCAAAATCCATGGCAGCCCTCATGGCACTCATGACCTGCTTTTGCGCAGGTTAGGACAGCTGGCTGGCTCGTAGCAAAAACATAGCCAGCGATGCAGGCCCCTCCGAGGCCAAAAACAGCACCAGCAAGTTCCGGTGCAATAGACACAAACGCCGGAGCAATGGCAATAACACCCGGTGACACTACGGTTAATGCTGGATTCTGTGGCTCCAAGTCCGGCCAGCGGAAGAAGCCCTACAAAAGGAACAGCGAGGGACCATCCAGCTTGGACCGCATACTCGACCGTCCGTGCCAGATACATGGCACCCCAGACAAACAAGCCAATCATACCAATAGAGATTGTTGGGTTTTTAAACAGGCCGGCAAGTTAAATGCGGAGAACTAGGAAAAGGGATCACAAAGTGAGGACGATGACGAAGAGCGCCGACAGTCGAACACTGGGGGGCAGAAGAAATTTCCCCCTCAAGTCAAAATGGTGAACATGATATATGCTACACACATCCCCAAAAGGGAGCGCAAGCGCGCACTGAGGGACGTCTACGCGGTAGAGCCAGTCGCCCCAAAATTTAACCCGTGGTCGTCATTCCCGATCACATTTGATCATCGAGATCATCCAACTAGTATCCGCCATGGCGGTTTGGCCGCACTGGTTCTCGACCCAATCATCGACGGATTTCACCTAACACGAGTCCTAATGGATGGAGGCTGCAGCCTCAACCTGCTCTATCAGGATACAGTGTGCAAGATGGGTATTAATCTCTCATGAATCAAACCCACAAAGACTACCTTTAAAGGAGTCATACCGGGCGTAGAGGCCCGTTGTACGGGCTCAATCATGCTGGAAGTAGTCTTCGGTTCCCCGGACAACTTCTGAAGCAAAGAGCTACTCTTCGATATTGTCCCCTTCCGCAGGGGCTACCACACACTGCTCGGACGAACTGCGTTTGCAAGATTCAACGCGGTACCACACTATGCTTATCTCAAGCTCAAGATGCCCGGTCCACGTGGCGCCATAACAGTCAATGGAAACACTAAATGCTCCCTCCGTATAGAGGAGCACACACCCGCCCTGGAAGCAGATGTACAGAGCGGCCTTCTCAAGCAGAAACATAATCCGGCTGCTGAGCCCCTGGACATCATCAAGAGGGTCCGGACTACACTACAATAGGATAGCTTGGCTCGTCAAGAGCTCGATTAGCAATTCGGCCACCATCCCAGTCCCGATGAGGTAGTGGCATTCGTACCACGCGTACATAATTACGCACTCAAAATTCCATGGGCACTGACGGAGGCATAGCTAGCTTGTGATCCACAGTTCGTCTAGACCGATCCCGGACTCACATACGCCTTCACTATTTCCTCTTCCCTTCTCAGGTTTTACACAGGCCTCCTTCGAGGGCCTGATTGCTGGTCATGTCCAAGGATAAGTACACCAGAACGACACGAAGCACAGGCATACAGGAGAAACCCTTGAGGTCAATTTAACAATTACTCTACCTGTTTTCAAGACTCACGCGCAGCTTGCCTTCGGTGGCGGCATGTTAAATAGCCGGTTGTTTGTCACACTATTTGTATCGATGCGTTGTAACGCATCAATCCAATTATAAGGCAAACAGCTCATGGCCCAGGTTCAAGGGCCACATATATTATCTCTTCTCTTTTTTTGCTTTGTTTACCATTAATAGCTTATATTCTAGCACCCGTAAACTGTGGTACGTTTAATATTTGCCAGGGGCTCCTCACCGCCCCATAATACGGCAACAAAGTCCGAAAACTTCTTATAGATAAGTTCGGCACCCTGAATTTAGCATTGCATGCATTGGCTCCGAATCATGTCTTTGGTCAATAGTTGGGTTGCCCGGCTCCTGTGCTTGCTACCCTATGTTCCGCTACATCGGCCAGGGTAGTAAAGGGAGAACTACTGCGATTGTGCCTTGGTTTACCCGGATGAGCACCTCTGTAGAGAAAGCCGAAAACTGACTGTCATGATGTGGGGAGAGCCGGTCAGCTGTTCGAGAGGTTGAAAATCAATGGAGAATTTTTCCGCATTATGCGAAGGATCGGTACTTCCCGATCAGACGCTGACAGCACTCTGGTTCGTATACTAGGGGCTGCGCCCATGTTTTTATTATAAAACTCCTATGGCTAAGTGAGGGCGTTCAAGCCGCATAGTCTGATTGCCTGGTTCATTGCGCTAAACAACTCCTTCAAGGACCATATAATCAGAAAAGGATTGTTTAGATTCCATCCCGAACACCTCCGTACTACCTACGTGAGGGCAGAAGCCGACGACTGGCCAACCCTCAGATTCCATAAAACATGTCCGCACAGGAGGAAACAACTAAAACATAACAAACATTATATTACAAACTGACTTTGTTTTCATACAAGGCAAAGACAGAAAATGAATGTATTCATTCGAGAATAATGTCCTGCCCGCACTGCGCTGCTACAAGTCGAGACCCTTTTAGAACATCCACAACATATTTCTCAGGTGTGCTGTGCTCCTTGCCCTCGGGCGGCCCCCTGGCCACCTCGACGGCGTCCATCTTCGCCCACCACATCTTGCAACGGCCGAAGGCCATGCAGGCACCTTCAATGCAGACTGGTCGCTTGATGATGTCTAGCTGTGGACAGGCTTCCACCACCCGCTTCACGAGGCCAAAATAACTGCTGGGTATAGCTTCGGCTGGCCACGGCCGGATTATTAAATCCTTCATGGCCAGTTCGGCCACTCTGTGCTGCTCGACCAACTGCTTCAGTTGATCAACAAAGGACACCGGATGTTCGGGCATAGCATACTGCGACCAGAACAGCTTCTCCGTGGATTTCCCTTCTCTGGCTCGGAAGAACTCCGTAGCATCGGACACGCTATGCGGTAGATTCGCAAAAGCCCCTGGGCAACTCCAAATCCGGCTTAGTAAAAGGTACTTCCTCTCCGCATACTTGCTTTGCATGTTAAAAGCCTTATGCGCTACAATCTTTATGGCCTCCTGGATCTCCCGGAGAGCCTCCCGGGCTTAATTCCGCGCGGTCTCCGCACTCTGGCGAGCCTTGGTAAGTTCGGTCTCTTGAGCCGACGCCTCGCGCTCCAAGGCTTCGCACTTCTTCACCGCGTCCTGGAGCTCCTGCTGGACCTCGCTGACCCGGGCCTTGAGCTTCTTACGGGCGGCTTGCTGCTGGACAGCCTTCCCCTCGGCTTCGGCCAGGGGATTTTTTAGGGCCTCGACCTCGGTCGCCGCCCCTACATATATTATGAAAAACCGGTCAAACGCTCACTGCTTATTCTTTCCGAATACATAGGAAGTCGTCACTCACCTTGCTTCTCCTGCAGTTGAATCTTCTCCTCGCCGAGCTCGTTCTCGGCCCGCTTTAGCCTCTACTTCAATTCAGAAACTTCTGCAGCATGCGAGGTCACGGCCAACAACGATGCCTGCTCATTGATACATATCAAGTTAGTCTCCTTCAAAGGGTTTATCCTCTGTCCGGCCTCTCTTTCCGAACACCGGACAGTGTCTCATGGGCTACTGTCAGCACGGGGTGTTTTCTTTTTACGAGACTTACCTCAAAACCCGTCAAGAGATTGTTGCAGGCCTCGTTCAGTCCGCTTTTGACGGATTGAACCTTCTCGATCACCGTACCCATAAGGACACGGTGCTCGTCCACAATGGAGGCACTTTGTAGCGCCTCCATCAGGTTATCCGGTTCCCCTGGTTGGACAGGGGCCATCGGTGGAATTGGCGCACCCCCCTTCGAAGGATGGTGTGCGCCGGATTATGGGGCCGCATCAGTCCCCGGAATCGTATTCGGCTGAGGGCCGAACTGAATACGTCCTTCCTCACTAGTCTCCATGGGGATCGGCACCCCCATGTGTCCGGCAGCAGAGGTCTCACCTCACGGCGCCTCCTGGACTACATCCTGGGTCCCTCTACGGCTCAGAGCGGTCCTCCGACACAATACTTCGATGTCATCCTTGGCCTCAGGGGAATAAGCGGGTGGCGGTGAGATGCTGGCCATTTTCGCCGGATGCAACGAACCTCCAGATGAGGATCGCTGGATGCTGTCACAAGCCGGACTACAATAGCACAATTAACCATGTCAAAACAACAAAAAGGAGAGGCCGAGTACACTTACATACGTGATTCATAGTACTTATGATGTGGCCCGAGGCTTCGTGCGGAGGCGTCGCTCCGGACTACTGTCAACGTCCCGCGCGGTGTTGACCGCAAGGTCACCCTTCCCCTTCTTGGGCGTTCCCGCCTCCAGATTCATGGAGGCCCCCTTTTCTTCTTCCCCTCCTCCTCCTCCTCCTCCTCTTCCTCGTCATCATCCTCAGGGACGGAGGAATGGGCTTCTTCGTCTTCGGACGTCATGTCCGAAGCACCCTTACGATGGGGGCCACTTTTGGCCCCCTTGGCCTTCTTTGTGGCCTTCTTCTCCGACACCTTATATGGCGCCAGCACCAGCATCTTCGCCAGATGCGGGATGACCGGTTCTTCAGGCAGCGGAGCCGGACACTGGATCCGCTTCGCCCTCTCCATCCAATCCTGAAAAAGCAAATGATAAAAGCTCAGACATCATCCCCGAAACAAACAAGTAGGGGATACGTTAAAAATAACATACCTTGCTGGCGAGATGTTTAATGTCGTGCCCACGGTCTGAATCTGTGGCCGACGATTTCTCGTTGCCCTTGAAGAGCAACCTCTAGGCACCCTCATGAGTGGTTTCAAAGAGCCTCACCGGGGTTTGGTGCTTCTTCGAATTGAACTCCCATAGAGGACGACTTCCGCGCTGGCACGGGAGGATCCTGCAAACCATCATCACCTGAATTACATCGACAAGCTTGACATTCTTGGCTATCATGCTTTGAACGCGTGTCTGCAGCGCAATCAGCTCATCCGGCGAACACCAGTTCGGACTCTTCTCGACCCAGGAGGTGAGTCGCATGGGAGCGCCGGAGCGGAATTCGGTAGCTGCGGCCCAGGTGGTGCCGCGGGGTTCCGTGATGTAGAACCACTGTTTCTACCACTCCTTTACTGTCTCCACAAAAGTGCCTTTAGGTCAGGAGACGTTGGACAGCTTACGCACCATGGCTCCTCCGCACTCAGCGTGCTGGCCATCCACCACCTTCGGCTTCATGTTGAAGACTTTGAGCCACAGCCCGAAGTGGGGTTTGATGCGGAGGAAGGCCTCACACACGACGATAAACGCCGAGATGTTGATGAAGGAATTCAGGGACAGATCGTGGAAATATATCCCGTAATAATACATCAGCCCGCGGACGAAAGGGTGGCGTGGAAACCCTAGTCTGCGGAAGAATTGAGGGATGAATACCACCCTCTCGTTGAGCTCCGGTGTAGGGACGACTTGTCCCTCGGCCGGCAGACAGTGGGCGATTTCCTTCGCCAAGTATCCGGCCGCCCGAAGCTCAGTAATGTCCTCCTCCTTGACGGAGGAGACCATCCACTTGCCCTGACCTCCGGATCTGAACATGGTTGAGTGCTAGCTCGAGTGGAAAGGGGATGAGAACTTGGGCGCTGGAGCTCGAGATTGGAAGGGCAGAGATAGAGAGAAGGCGCGGGAGAGGAAGAGGGAGTCCTTATCCCCTTATAAAGGCAGTAAATATTGAACGCCTCCCCACTCGCCTCAGAATTCGCCTATTCCCAAGGCATGTGTAAACGGCACGGTTGGGTTACCCATGCCCGCATTGATGAGAATCCCACAATAAGGGGACACGATCTTTGCTTCGACAAGACATGCCAATGGCAACCGTGTCTCGGGACGTGGAGTGTCGGGCACGAAGCGGTCCGGTATTATGACTGGTAGGACGTGATGTCACGCTACAAAAATTTGTCAGCAGATTGGGCTCATGTAAAATTATATTCTCTCTGTGGTTGTGTATGGTGTGTACGATAGGTCTGGATACTATCATCGCGTTCGAAGACTATCTTGGAGTTTGAGAAAAAGGGAACTCGCCTTGCAATGCCGAATACAATCTGCGCGCCGGACTCCTCGTCATTGAAGCCGGGTTCAGGGGCTACTGAGGGAGTCCTGGACTAAGGGGTCCTCGGACATCCAGCCTATTATCAATGGGCCGGACTGGTGGGCTATGAAGACATGAAGGCCGAAGACTACACCCGTGTCCGGATTGGACTCTCCTTGGCGTGGAAGGCAAGCTTGGAGACCAACTATGAAGATTCCTTCTTATGTAGCCGACTCTATGTAACCCTAGATCCCCCCGGTGTCTATATAAACCGGAGGGAGTAGTCCGGAGGGGACATACTCATTACCATAGTCATACAAGCTAGGCTTCTAGGGTGTAGCCATTACGATCTCATGGTAGATCAACTCTTGTAATACTCATATTCATCAAGATCAATCAAGCAGGAAGTAGGGTATTACCTCCATAGAGAGGGCCCGAACCTGGGTAAACATCGTGTCCCCAGTCTCCTGTAACCATCGACCTTAGACGCACAGTTCGGGACCCCCTACCCGAGATCCGCCGGTTTTGACACCGACATGGGGCATTGGAGAGAGAGGGGGATTCGACGACAGAGAAATTCCACCACAACGATGAGCGGATCACCCAGATCATTCACACCTGCTCATCGAGCCCAAGAACACCTCGCCTACTGAGGATGTTCATCCATTGTACTAGTTCATCCTCAACCCCACGAGGCAATCCACCACACACACTGGAGTAGGGTATTATACCGCAAGGTGGCCCGAACCAGTATAAACCCCTGTGTCTCTCATTCCTTGAGTTCGTCGAACTAGGCCGTGGGATCATAGGGTGAGCGCGCTGGGTAGAGAGTGTTTTTCGTGCGCACCCCAGAGTTCTAACCTCTCTAGTGTCTGGGGAGCCCAGAATCCGACATTTGGCGTGCCAGGTAGGGGTGCGCCAAAGCCCCTTTTCCGTCGGCCGACGCATCACTGCTCCACTGCTTCCATGGTTGATGCTTGTCGAGCCCACGCTGAGCTACGGGCCGCCCTTGCCGCCCGCTTTGCTCAGACGGCTCCCGTCG
>LR738715.1:288078149-288125321 GCA_902687465.1 Secale cereale | reverse complement strand
CCCCGCCGTTCTCCATCACCTGCCGCCAACGCAGCCACCGGCCCGATGAGGCATGAGTAGCAAGCCTCATCGCTGCACCCCTCGGTGCAGCGGGATGGACGCACTGCCACCCCGTCGCTGACTCCAGCCGGCTCGTCGTCCCATGGTCGTCGCGGACCCGAGGACGTGCAGGCTGCGCTGCTCATGGCGCACGAGCTCCCGCGCTACTACCCCATCGACGACTTCTACGAGGACTGGCTACACCACATCGCCGAACTCGTCAGTGCCACTGGGGGCTCTCCTGCACCGACACTATCGCTACCTCACCCGCCTCCCTTTGCGGGCGACGTGGCCTATGAAGCACCTCCGCCGCCTCCATGTCAAGACGCCGCCCTCGCTCCATGGCGTGTGGCCCCGAGACTTGAACCACCGCGCGGGGCGTCCGCGCATGAAGAAGGAAGCTGTCAAGAGGTCCAATGACCGCAAGGCGGAGCTCCTGCGCTTCCCGCACCACCATGTCGATATCGTGCGCCCCCTGCGGTGGCAGCGCATGGGAACCAAGACCAAGCTCTGCCTCCACGACAGGCTCCGGTGGCCACATCAGGCTACCAAGCCTTCACTCCTAAGCTACGCAGCGTCGTCTGGCCTAGGAAGTTCAAGCTCGACCTGCCTCCACGCTATGAAGGTACCCTCGACCCTCTTGAGTTCCTGCAGCTTTATGAGCTGAGCATGGAGGTGGCCAATGGCCATGAGATAATTATGGCGAAGTGGTTCCTCATGGCTCTCAAAGACGGCGCGCGCTCGCGGCTCCTGAACCTGCCCGCGGGATCGATCTCCTCCTGGGGTGAGATGCGCGAGCGTATCATCACCAATTTCCAGGGCACTCACGACCGCCCGCCAGCCGCGGGTGACCTGCGACGCATCAAGCAGCAACCGGGGGAAACCTTGCAGAAGTACATCCCGTGCTTCAACAACGTCCGCCTTAAGATTCCCAAGGCGGCGGACGAGGCCATCAACTCCGCATTCTCCAATGGCGCCCCCGATGTCAAGATGAAGGAGGAGCTCGCCATCCACGAGGACATGTGCACAGCCTTGGCGCTGTTCAACATAGCGACCAAGTGCGCGAGAGCTGAGGAAGGGCGCCTTTCCCTTGTCGAGCTCCCAGGTGCTGACCCAGAAGATAAGAAGGCCAAGGCTCAAGACGTGAAGCTCAAGGGAGTGGCCATGCTCGCGGCAGAACCAGAGATGAAGCTCGGCCGCGACCACCCAGAGTCATCCAAGGGCAGCAGTCCGTTCTACGCCTTCCACAATGTACACAACCACAACACCAACGACTGTCACGAGCTCAGGGCCATCCGCGATGGGCACTTCGGTCGACGCCCCGAGTGCAACGACCGAGGCTACGGTCGTGGAGGAAGCCTAACTAGAGGGCGTTGAGACGACCGCTGCCCTCGTCAGGAGTGGCACGACCAGCCTCGGGAGGACCGCTCACATGACCAGCCTCACGAGAGCGCCTAGAGGGACCAGCCTCGTGAGGACCGCCCTCAGGGCAAGGACGGCCTTCCTATGCTGCCACCACCGCCAAGGAGGAATGATGATCAGGACGAGGGGGCTGGGGGCTTCTAGGAGCCTCAAGCCATCGCCTGCATCTTGGGCGGTGCGTAGGCTCCAGCCTCTCAGCGCATCTTCAAGAAGTTCGCCTGAGAAGTGAACGCAGCTCTTCCCAGGCTAGAAGCCACGCGGCCGCTCAGGTGGTCCAAGTGTACTATCACCTTCAGCTCAGCTGGCCAGCTCAAGTGTGCGGCGACCGCCGGCGCACTCCTGATGCTCTGCTCACCCGTCATCAACAACGTCCAAGTCACCAAAACCCTCATTGATGGTGATGCAGGGCTCAATGTTCTCTCCGTCGAAACATTTGACCGTCTCCAAGTGCCATATGACCAGCTGCAGCCCACCAAGCCTTTCTCGGGAGTGACCAATGGCTCCACCACCCCAATAGGGCCGATTCGCCTTCCAGTCACTTTCGGCCAGCGCGACAACTACCACACCAAGCTCATCGACTTCGACGTCGCCCACATCCGCCTCCCGTACAATGCCATCCTCGGGTACCCAGCTCTGGCCAAGTCCAGGGCAGTGACTCACCATGGCTACAACGTCCTCAAGATGGCAGGGAGCCGTGACATCATCACTATCGCGTGTGAGGAAAAGGACGTGGTGTGCTCCCTTGAGCACGCCTACCAGGCCGCAGCAGTCGAGGACCCAGACAATGAAGGGACCATCTACCCTCCTGAGGCCATCCCCAAGAAGAAGCACCAGCTGCTCCTCCAAGAGCTTCAGCAGAGTGGCATCTCCGGCGGCACCACCTCGGGACCTGCGCCCATAGATGGGGCGCCTCCCTCCCTCGCATAGGGAGGCGCGCCCAGCGCCCCTCTCAGGTTGGGCTCGGGGGCTCTCCTCTGGACGGCCTCCGACCTAGCCAATGTCACGAGGGAGGCGCTCGGGCACCATGTGGAGGTGTGCTTCACCGCACGCTTCCCTCATGAGAGCACAAGGCACGAAGCGCCAAGTGCGCAGGCGCTCATCGACCAGACCATTGAAGAATTGTAGGTACCAAGAGCAATGCGAGGCGCATGTCGCCCCACACCACCAAGTGCAGCTGTCATCCCAGGCTCGGGTGGTAGGCTGCGCATCTGTGTCAACATCCCAGGACACAACAGAGTCGCGTCTCAGGAGCTCTATTGTCCGTCTCAGATGGGCTGGTGCGAGGGCCCTCCTCACAACTTCATTTGCATGCCCTTCGGCTTGCCGAACCAGGTAGCCCTGCACACCAGCGCCACATGTGGGACGTCCTGGCGGCTCGCGAGGCCAGGCATCAGAAGATCCTGGCAGAGGTGGCGATGGTTCTTCACGAGCTCTCGGAACCTTAGGAGCCTCGCGAGGTCCCAGAGCCAGGCGGCTCATGAGGAGCGACATCTGCAGCGAGCGTCTTCAGCTACATCAATATCTCTCCAGCAATAGTGCCAGGTGACTCTGTTTCAGTTTGTTCAGTTGGGGGCGCCCCTCGGGCTGCATCATCCCCAGGTCGCATGGGCCTGTCCCTGCGACGTGTATCCTTTTGCATCTTTAGCTTACTCTGCTGGGGGCGCCCCTTGGGCTGCATCATCCCCAGGATGCATGGGTTCGTCCCTATGGCATGTATAGCACTTGCATTACATGAACTAGTTTGCCTCTTTCCGCGAGTTGCTTCATGTTATTATATGCATGTCTAGTACTTCGATACCATAAACATCGTGCGCCCCGGCAAGACCACCCACGACCGCCTCATGATTAAGGACTGGCACAGTGTATGTGCTTGGGTCCGTCCCTCAAGCGTCGCTAAACCCTAGAGGTTGAGCTCTGGCTCGTGGGCCAGCTCCCGTGTACGTCACCTCCTGTGGCCCTTGGTGCCTTGTTCTCGCATGAGCTAATCACGGACGGACGAGCCAGGGCACGCTTCCCGGTTCCCCGCCGCCATGGGAGTCATGCGCCAGTTGTCTTTCTTCAGGATTTTTGGCATGCGAAGTCTGGACACAACATCTGTGCTCGGGTCCGTCCCTGCAACATTGATAAACCCAATGACTGAGCTCTGTCTGGCGGGCTGGCCCCGTTCACATCACCTCCTGGGGGCGTTGGTATCTGGCCTTCTCATGTGATCGCCTCAGGAAATTCATTCGGTGCAGGTTTCCTAACCATCTCGCAGGACCACCACAGCTATCAAGAATCAAATTCAGGGGCAACCCGCCTTGAGGTAGGGCCTCATTAGTCCTGCGCTGGCTCACGGGTGCCCAGACACATGTCGTCCGGCCCTGCCGTGCAAGCCACGTGTCAGGGCGGGGCTGTACACGCCCAGGGGGCTCCACTCATAGGGAGCCCTCACCCACGCACCAGTGGAAGCACCATGCTTCGTGCAGGCAGTCGACACGGTCGAGGAGCAGCTATGCCCATGCAAGTGCGGAAGCGCTATGCTCCGCACTGGTGATAAACAACTGAGGGCGGCCCCTTGGCCGTATCAAGCTCAGGGAGCCATCAGGCTCGATGCCTACCCTCATCGCAACACTTTCCCTTCGGGAGAGTCGCGCGAGGGGGCTGGGCACGGGGGCTACGCTCAGGTCATGCCTAGAGTCCGCCCCTGCCAGGTCCCTCGGACCTGGTCGTCGTGTGCCCCTCCTGAGCGGGACCTCGGTGAGGATAGGTACGGAGGTCTATTCGTACATCAGGGGGACTCCTGAGTATCGCCGACTCAGGAGCCTAACTGGTCATGTTGCCCCACACCTCCTGGCCTCGTCCTGGTGATCCGGACGAGCCGGCTGCGGCTGAGGTATGCGCGGGGTCGGGCTCTACTGACGCAGAATGCTAAGGCCTAGTTTGGCGTTCCGTTCACGAGGGTTGTTCGTACGTCAAGGGGGACTCCTGAGAATCGCAACTCAGGAGCCTAACTGGTCACGTAGCCCCTCACCCCTGGCCTCATCGTGACGATCCGGACGAGCCGACGGTGGCTGAGGTATGCGCGGGGCTGAGCTCTGCCGACGCAGAACACTAAAGCAAGCGGGAAGGAAAACACGAAATCTTAGTAATTATTACAAAACAAACCGTTCACTCGAATACCAAGCATAAGTTTTAATGCCTCAACGAGGCATGGTGCATGTTGTAGGAAATAAAAGTGGAGGGAAGAGCTACCGGCAAGTCCTCCCTTCAGCCTTGGCCATTGCCGTCGCCCGCAAGAAGTGCCCCCTTGATGTAGGCATCACCGTCGGCCGCAGTTGTAGGGTCGGCGGCATCACCAGCAGGAGGCGCAGGATCGATGGCGAGGAACTTCTCCAGCAGGGCATCCACCCGGTCCTTCATGGGTTCGGCAGCAGCTGCGCAGCTGTAGGATTGAAAGTATGTCTAGAGGGGGGGTGGTTAGACTACTTGACCAAATAAAAATCTAGCCTTCTCCAAATTTTAATTCTTGGCAGATTTTAGCAACTTAGCACAAGTCAAGCAATCAACCTACACATGCAATTCTAAGAGTATATAAGTGGAATGTAAAGCAATTGCATATGAAGGTAAAGGGAGGAGTTTGAGGGAGCAAACGCAATGTAGACACGGAGATTTTTTACGCGTGGTTCCGATAGGTGGTGCTATCGTACATCCACGTTGATGGAGACTTCAACCCACGAAGGGTAATGGCTGCGCGAGTCCACGGAGGGCTCCACCCACGAAGGGTCCACGAAGAAGCAACCTTGTCTATCCCACCATGGCCACCAACCACAAAGGACTTGCCTCACTAGGGTAGATCTTTACAAAGTAGGCGATCTCCTTGCCCGTACAAACTCCTTGGTTCAACTCTACAATCTTGTCGGAGGCTCCCAAGTGACACCTAACCAATCTAGGAAATACACCACTCTCCGAAAGGTAATAGACGGTGTGTTGTTGATGAACTCCTTGCTCTTGTGCTCCAAATGATAGTCTCCCCAACACTCAACTCCCTCACACAGATATGGATTTGGTGGAAAGATGATTTGAGTGGAAAGCAACTTGGGGAAGGCTAGAGATCAAGATTCATATGGTAGGAATGGAATATCTTGGTCTCAACACATGAGTAGGTGGTTCTCTCTCAGAACAATGAGTAATTGTCAAGACCCCGATCCTAAGTCACACCGATCTAGCTGTAACACGTCATATCACTTTGCGGCCTCACGCACGATAACCCCACGGGTGCCACCTTACCTGGCCCGGGACCGTTTGCGCATTTTGGCACACGTATATGACAGTGTCGCTAGCATCCATATGACAGAGAACCCGGGCCGACATGGCTAGTTATAAACCAAAAGTGGCACTAGATTACAGAGACATGCATCCATGACCCAGCAACGAACGTGTCGGTCATCAACGTATGAAACCAAGTCGTAGCAAGCTACATGGACTTGAAGGAACAACACGTGACATTTCCCCTAAGGGACAGACACAGGAACGAAGAAGGACACATGCCGGCCACCCTACGTGTTCCGAGCAGTAGCAAGCTACCAAGGCTCATTGGAATCACTAGGAGGCATTTCCCTGTAAGGTAGGCTACCAAAGGAAAACAACTAGGTGTCGGATCCCACACATACCAAGCATTTCAACCATACACACAATATGCTCAATATGTGCAAATACAACATTGCATCACAACAGAACTCTATGACTCAAAGTACTTTATTTAAAAGGCTCCAAGAGCCATACATAACATATCCATACAGGTAGGGGTCACATGACCCAACACTCAAGTCATACAGTCATACAAGCACAAGCGGAAGCTACATGTCTGAGTACAGACAACTTAGAAAATAAAATAGGCTTGGTGTAGCCTGACTATCTACAAGGCCCTTCACAAGCTCCAGATCTCCGTCTGGGTGTCAAGCTACTCGTCGACGTCAACGTCTATGTAACCCATCAGCAGGGGCAGGGTTCTCCTCTGCAACAGTTATTAAGCAAACATGAGTACAAAGGTACTCAGCAAGTCTTACCACAGAACCTATCATACATGCAACATTATCAAAGGGGGTAGTGGAGTTCATAGCAGAAAGCCAGCTTTGACTCTTGGCTAACCTATACTACAACTCTCAACGGATTGCAACATGTTATTACGAACACAAGTCCTCTACTCACCACAACAATACACTACCGAGGATCCTCTTCCGTCATCCTATGGAAGGGCCATCCACGGTACTCACACTTATCTTGAGGCTTTTAGTAGTATCCATCAACTTGTCTATGAAATGTAAGAGTAACCAAGTAGTCCGTACCGCGAACAACGGCTATTCGAATAGATTGATAACCTTGCAGGGGTGTACCTCTTCACACACGCTCTCACCACTTATCGCTGTTTACTCGACGTGTACTCGACAACCTTCAAGCGGAAGCCCAGCGTGGGTGTCGGCCATGACCTGACTAACTACTCAAGTCTCTCGTCCAGGTTTATCGCCTATTTGGGTTCCATCCGTGGGGAGATCCGGCCGGGGTGTCGCTCACGGCCCCAAACGATGTGTACAGGGTTCCCGAGTCACCAAACGGGCAACCGGTACACCGTGCCACGTACCTGTTGCATCACAACCCACCCCGAGGGTCAGCGCTGTGCACGACCTCCAGTAAACTATAAACACCAGAAACTAGTTGCAACTCCTGGACAGAGATCGAGGGTAATTAATAAGCCGAGAGGGTCAATTAAGGATCCCAATGTGTGGTAGTAGCTGTAACTTGAACCACACATACAGATCTCGGGTCCTATGGACGATTCCAATGAAACAACCCACCATGTACTCCTACATGGCCTTTCATCGATACCTTTACCAAGCGTATTCCACACTTCCTTCTCTTTATCGGTATGATCATTTCACTCTGATCCATCACCCAGATGAACCAGACCTGACACAACTCCAAGCATAGCAGGCAACATAAACAAATAGCATGGTGGATCACACATCACATGGCTCAATCAACTCCTACACATGCTAGTGGGTTTCAACTATTTACTGTGGCAATGACAGGTCATGCAAGGGAATAGGGTTCAACTACCGCAGCAAGTAGCAGTTCACACGCTGTTGCCTTAATGCAGTAAAAGAGAGTAGGAGCGAGAAGATTGGGTTTGTATCAGAATGATCAATGATTGCTTGCCTGACAAAGTGGTTGTCGGGTACTGCTCTTTAACTGGATACGCAGCAGTATCCTCGGGAGCAGGACCTAACACAGAGAATACCGGCGATACAATCATTAAACAAACAAATGCAACAATATGATGCATGCTCATGACATGGCAAGATGCATGTGTTTTGGCTAATGCAACTAAAACCAGAAGGGTTTGAGCCTATTTGAATCAAAGATTCAAATTGGCACTTTAGCTATTATTTAATTAAGTGCATTATCATGTTTTAATGTATACAGCAAGGTTAACTTGCTCAAACATGCATGAAACCAGTGCCATTGGAAAGATTGGATTTTTCTAATCATTTTTCATATATAAATCTTTTCCATCTGAGCTACTGTTGAATTTATATGATTTTTTGAAGTTTAGGCATTTTCTGGAATTTTCTGAATTATTTTTAAATCTAAAAAATCCCAGAAAATCCTTTACTGCGTCAGCATGACATCATGCTGACGTCAGTCAGTCAATAGGAGCTAGTCCAAGTCAAACATGACATGTGGGCCCGGCATGTCAGTGTCATAGCTAACTAACAAAATTAATTAGTGAACTAATTAGCTGTCAGTGGGGTCTGGGCCCACGGGTCAGTGACTATACTAACTAACTAATTTAATTAACATTTATTTAATTAAACTAGCTAATTAGGGGAGGGGTGGCCCACACGTCAGCGACCCAAGGGTGGTCAGCCCCCGGTCAAACGAGTCAAACTCGCCGGCGAAGTGACGCCGGCGAGGCCAGACACGGCGGCGTGCTTCGGAAAACATCCACAGGGCTCGGTTCGAGCCGCGGTTGGGCGCGTTGGAGAGCCCTTGTCGTTGCGCGTCGAACGGTGGTGGTCGCCGGACCTGTGGTGGCCGGAGACGACAGCAACGAGCTCGACAGCGGCGGCCGGCGTTCGGGCGTGTGTGGAGATGCAGCTACGGTGGCCTAGGTGATGCGTGCGTGGTACCTAGCTCGTCTACGTGCTGCGGCGAGCGAGACGGACATGTGCCAGTGACCAAATGGTCACCGGAGCATCGCCGGCGGCAAACACGGCGGCGGTGAGTTTCGGTGATCAACGGAGCAGCAGCTACACGGCGCAAATGAAGCGAAGGCAGGAGGGATACGGCGTAGGAGCTCATAGCGGTGCTAGCGAGCTCGACGGAGGGGTCGGGGACGCTCTGCAGCTTCTTAATCGACGGCGAGGTGCTCCGGCGATCCGAGGAAGGGGACGACGGCGTGAAGGCGTTGCAGGGCTCCCGGCGATGCGTGGCTCAGCGAGGAGGTAGAGGGCGTCGCGGCGAATCTTTTGGACACGGTCACGGGACGAGGGGGAGGGTCTAGGTGCGGCAACGGCGAGCGGCGGCGACGGGCGGCTCGGTGGTGAGAGGGAGAGAGACAGGGGAAGGCGATGGAGACGAGGGGAAAGTGAGAGAGGGGTCGGGACAGCTGCGTGGCGACGCCAGGAGACTTCCAGGCCGTCGGGGAGGCAGGCAAGCAGGGCGGAGGTGGCCGGGCGCGTGCCGGCGCGCGGTGGCCACGCGCGCTGCCTTCTGGCGCGAGGAGGAAGGCGACAGAACGGGGCTGGTGGGCTGGGCCGGCCTGCAACAGTGCTGGGCCCAAGGTAAGTGCTTTCTCTCTCTTTCTTTTTCCTATTTCTTTTTCTGTTTCATTTGTTTTGCAACTTTGTTTAATTACTAAAAATGCCAGAACATTTTTATAACTCATAAAACTTGTCATGCCCACTGTATATATTATGAACAGTATGGAACATTATAGTTTATGATTATTTGAGCATTTAAAATATTTTATAGCATTTAAATGCCCAAATTCAAATAACATGTGATTTAATCCAGAGCCCTTAGATGTCCTAGAAAATTGTGCACCATTTTTGGCAGAGGTTTAAGACCAAGGCAGAAATGATGAACATTTTTGAAGGGCATTTTGGGTACATTGGAAAAGATTTTATCAAACCCTAGTTGTTAGGAGAGGGGTGCTGGGGTTTCTGTCATTCCCATTTCAAGTTTCTTTGATAAATAAACATGATGCACACTCTAGCTAGCCCTAATGCAAGTGCTAAACTAGGGATGTGACAACTCACCCCCACATAAAAGAATCGCGTCCCGAGATTCGGGTTCCTCGGGAAAGAGGGTGGGGTACTCAAGTCGAAGACGATCCTTCCTTTCCCAAGTAGCTTCACTCTCGGAGTGATGTGACCATTGAACCTTGAGAAACTTGATATTGTGGCGTCGAGTGGTGCGCTCGGTTTGATCAAGAATACGAACGGCGTATTCTCGATATGTGAGATTGTTCTGGAGATCAAGCGTTTCGTGGTCCACTCCGCGGATAGGATCCGAGAAGCAACGCCTGAGTTGAGAAACGTGTAACACGTCATGAACCCTGGATAGGTGCGGAGGTAGTTCCAATTGGTAGGCAACTTCTCCTCGTTTGGCAAGAATGCGAAAAGGACCGATGTAACGAGGGGCCAATTTGCCTTTGATACCGAAGCGATGGGTTCCCTTAAGAGGAGTAACCCGAAGGTAAGCCTTATCGCCGACTTCAAAAGTCACAGCCTTATGATGACTATCATATTGGCTCTTCTGGCGAGACTGGGCTGTTTTCAATTTCTCACGAACGATGCGAACTTGCTCTTCTGCTTCCTGGATCATATCTGGGCCAAAGAATTGTCTTTCCCCGGTTTCTGACTAGTTAAGAGGTGTTCGACATCTTCGTCCATATAGAACTTCGAAGGGGGCTTTACCCAAGCTGGCTTGATAACTATTGTTATAAGTGAATTCGGCAAATGGAAGACACTTCTCCCAATCCATACCGAAAGAGATGACAGAGGCTCGAAGCATGTCTTCCAGAATTTGATTGACTCGTTCCACTTGACAACTTGACTGCGGATGGAAGGCAGTACTGAAGGAGAGATGAGTTCCCATAGCATTCTGGAAACTTTCCCAAAATCGTGAAGTGAAAAGACTTCCACGGTCTGAGTTAATCTCCAACGGCACACCATGAAGTGATACTATCCGAGAGACATACAAATCTGCTAGCTGGCTAGCGGTAATACTCTCTCGAACAGGCAGGAAATGTGCTACTTTAGAGAGGCGGTCGATAACGACGAAGATAGCATTATTCCCATTCATGGTCCTGGGAAACCCGGTAATGAAGTCCATACCAACTTTGTCCCATTTCCATTCAGGAATAGCTAAAGGTTGAAGGGTGCCAGCAGGCCGTTGATGCTCTGCTTTGACTCGACGACAAACGTCACAGTTAGCAATGAATTGAGCGATTTCTCTCTTCATCCTAGTCCACCAGAATCTCTGCCGTAGGTCCTGATACATTTTGGTACTACCGGGATGAATTGTGAGAGGAGATTCATGAGCCTCCTTAAGAATCATTTGTCGTAGTTGTTGTTTCTTGGGTACCACCTGATGGGCCTCGAACCCCTCGTTGGTTACCCCAAGTGGAAGGTGTAAGATGCAGTATGTAGAAGTGTTTTCCCTTAGAAAAGATGCCAAGGATCGAATCCCCAGAGACTCCTAGGATCAACAAGTAGGTGTCAACTGCTAACGGCGCAAATTTGCAATCAACGTGGACCTGCACACAGATACAAATAACTTTGCTCCCAACGAGTACAGAGAGGTTGTCAATCCCTCCGGCCTTGTAGTTCACAAAGGGTTAAAAGCAAATGATAGTAGTGATAGATAATATTTTGCAATAGTAAATAAATAGCGAAAAGTAAATAGCGGATGTGATCAATGATGGTAATATGGACCGGAGTCTCATGACGTTCACTAGTGATGTCTCTCTCCCAAAAGGCGATAAAACAGCTATGTGAGGTAAACAAATTACAGCTAGGCAATTGACAGCACCACGAACGCAAACCAATGCTGATTACATTGCAGAAAGGTTGAGGTTCAAAGCATGGGCGGTACGCCAAAATAAGTAGACCGAAATCCATCAATATCTACTACTAATCATCCACCTTGAGATATCTATCCAGAACATCTCGCTGGTATTAAGTTGCGAGTCCCACCCATAGTGTAAACTCAATGCAACAGACAACTGCATTAAAAGAACTTTGCGTAAAGTAAACAATCCTTGCACCCGCGGGCACAAGCACCGTTGTTTTCCCCCTTGTGGCAACAGCACATCCCCTAGACTCATGTTTCTGTCACTCAAGCTAGTCATCGAGGGGCATGAACCCACAATCGAGCATAACGTTCCCTCTTGGAGTCACTACGTATTACTTGGCCAAAGCAATAAATAACAACGGAGAACATGCAAGAATTACTTATGAACATAAATATAAAAGAGGTAGATCAAATATATTACTCAAGATCAATCTGAACATAATCCCATAATCCATCGGATCCCAGCAAACTCAACATAGCAACAGCATAAGGATTACATATGTGCCTCGATCATGTAGGGCAGCTCACGAGGACTAATTAGTGAAGCACAAGAACGGGAGGAGAACATCACATAGCTACTGGTCATGGACTCATGGTCCAAGGGAGACTACTCACGAGTCATCCGGGAGGCGTCCTTGGTGGTGGAGAAGCTCCCGGTGGTGATCCTCCCCTCCGGCAGGGTGCCGAGAAGAGTTCTCCTGGTGCTCCCGATCTTGGAAGCGGCGGCGGCGGCTTAACAGAGATGGGATCGCGAAAAGAGTTCCTGTTGTGAGGGTTTCAGAGGACGCTTTAAATATATGCCAAAGGGGAGCATCGGGGAAGCTTCGGGGGGCCCAGGCGCCCCCCCGGCGCGGCCCAGGGGGGCGCCGCCAGGGCGCCTGGAGCCCTGGTGGCCCCCCCCCGGCTGCCCTTTGGACGCACGGTTGTTTCCGGAACGCTGATTTTTTATATATTTTTTCTGGATTTTTCCTAGCAGTTCTCGTAACGTGAAAACCTGAAATACAAAAACAGCCGAAAACAGAAACTGGCACTGGGGTGCACTGGATTAGTAAGTTAGTCCAAATATGATCAAAAGTGTATGGAAGTGTATGAATATCATAGCAATACCACCCAAAAGTGGCAAGGAGCAAGCAGAAATTATATATACGTTTTGGACGTATCAACATCCCCAAGCTTAATTCCTGCTCGTCCTCGAGTAGGTAAATGATAACAAGAATAATTTCTGTGGTGACATGCTTTTAACCATATAGGACTTTTTCATAGTCATATGACAAAAGCTTACTGAGACAATGATTCTATAGTAATTAAGTTGCCTCAAGAGAAAATCACAAATGACTGAAAGTTTTACAACATGACATTGAAGCATCAAATAGATTTGCAATGATCATGGTGTGCAAATATGATAAAGTGATATCTAGCTTGCCCCCTTTAGTGAAGCAAAACATAAATGCAGGGGCACCTTCAAGGTTTAAGTGATGACTAGATACAATGATTTCAGAAATAACAATATCACAATCATGCAAAAGACAATGCTACTTTGGGACAATGCACATTACACTCAAAATGACAATCATGCTCTCAGTAGTTGGTGCTTTTAAAAGAAGGTGGAGACTCAACATAAAAGTAAAAGATGATTATGACTTTTTATTTTGAAAACATGGAAGCAATTTTGTCAACGGTAGTAGTACTTCATATGTGTCATGCATAAGACATCCTATAAGTTGCAAGCCTCATGCATCGAATACCAATAGTGCTCGCACCTTGTCCTAATTAGCTCGGATTTCCATGGGTCATCATTGCATTACATATGTTTCAACCAAGTGTCACAAAGGGGTACCTCTATGCCACCTGTACAAAGGTCCAAGGAGATAAATCGCATTTGATTTCTCGTTTTGATAGATCTCAACTTGAGGACATCCATACCGGGACAACAAAGAAAATAGATGATGGACTCCTCTTAAATGCAAGGATATTCTCATAAGAGATTGAGGATTAAGTCCAAGCTAAAACTTCCACCATGATGCATGGCTTTGGTTGGCGGCCCAATGTTCTTCTCTAACATTATGCATACTCATTCAACCCATGGTAAATCACCCTTACTTCAGACAAGACGAACATGCATAGCAACTCACATGATATTCAACAAAAGTGTGACAGTTGATGGCGTCCCCAGAAACATGGTTACCGCTCAGCAAGCAACTTATAAGAAATAAGATACATAGGCAACATATTCTTTACCACAATAGTTTTTAAGCTACTTTCCCATGAGCTATGTATTGCAAAGTTAGTTTGCTTAGTACAGGTGGAGGTTAGCAAAAGACTGGGAGCGACCAACTAAGAGAGCAATGATGGTCATAATCATGCAGAGCGACAAAGCAATATTGAATCAGGCATGGTAGTTATATCGCTACTCAGAAATAAAATATCATCAAGGCTTGACAGACTTTCTTTACAGTCTTAAATATGCATGAGCATACGCCAAGTCAATCAAAATAAATTCTTGAAGGAAGATATTACTAAACCATACCACATCATAGGCAAACAAATCAAGTTGGTACTCCAATAACACATTGGGAATCCCCCAGCTACTTGGGACTAACCATAAGAAAACCTGAACTACTAAGTGCCATTATGCACGTAGCATATTTATCATAGACATATTAACCAATGCAACGGAAGCAAACTCTCTTAATAAGGTGAGCATGATAATTAAAGAGAGTTCAAGCAACCAACTAAACAAAAGCTCTTTGAAAAGATAAGCATGAATACTAAGAGCACAGCATGATAGTAGCTATTAAAAGACAAAGAACACACACAGCAAAGATAGACATGAAAATTCTATGTTATGTTCTAGGTAGAAGTGGAGCGTGTTTCTCTCCCACATAATGAATGCTGAGTTCCGACTCGTTATGAAAAACTAAAAAGAAAACTAAAAGCAAGACGCTCCAAGCATAGCACATAACACATGAAGTGATAAAAATATAGCGAAACGAAAGACGAACTGATAATGTTGATGGAGAAGGGGATGCACGGGGGCATCCCCAAGCTTAGACGCTTGAGTCTCCTTGAATATTTCTTGGGGGTGCACGGGGGAATCCCCAAGCTTGAGCAATTGACACTCCTGAATCTTTTTATCATCTTCCCTCGCACACTTGAAAACTCCCTTCATACATAACTCATCATAATCTGATTAGCGAGGTTAGTACCCTTAATAAAATAATTATACCTTGCTGGAAATAAAGATATTCTTGAAGTTATACTGTTTCTCAAGATTGCCAAAAGGTTTTTGCAAAGAAAAAGCAAGCTCTTGATTTGCAGAATGAAGGAAAGGCAAAACAGGACAGAATCTGTGAAAAACAGAACAGCAGGTAGTAATTGATCTGTTCGGGATACTTCTGCAACTCAAATCAAAAAACTCAGAACAGAGTAACGAAAGACAATTATATGGAGAACTCTGTCGAAAAAATTCAGACCAAAAAGATGATTTGGTAATTTTATACGAATTTTTCTATCCAAGTACAGAATCTGTTTTCTGGACAGCACCTCACAACTTTTGAACTTTCTAGCAATCAGAGGCTATACTTGGCACAAATATGAAAAGCAAAGATACAATGATGATGCTACATCAGTAAACAATCATCAAGACACAACAAAAGCAAAAAGTTTATTCATGTGGGCTGCCTCCCAAAAGCGCTTTCTTTTATGCCTTTAAGCTAGGCATAATGCATAGAGATCAAGTTTTATCAAGAGTAAAAGAATAGCTAGCCCGTACAACGGACTCAAAAGGTAACTTGATCTTATTTCGAGGGAAGTGTTCCATCCCTTTCTTGAGAGGAAACTGAAATTTTATATTACCCTCTTTCATGTCAATGATAGCACCAACGGTGCGCAAAAAGGGACGTCCCAAAATAATTGGACATGAAGGATCACATTCAATATCCATAATAGTGAAATCAACGGGAACATAAATATAATTAACAACAATAAGAACATCGTCGATCCTCCCCAAGGGTTTCTTTATGGAAGAATCAACGAGACGAACACCAAAAGAACGAGAATCATAAGGTTTCAATTTAAGCATATCATATATTCTTTTGGGCATAAGAGAGGTAGTAGCTCCAACATCACATAATGCATAGCAAGAGAAGTCATTCAATTTAATTTTTATCATAGGATCCCAACCATCTTCTAGCTTTCTAGGTATGGAGGCTTCTACTCTAAGTTTCTCCTCCCTAGCTTTGATGAGAGCATTAGTGATATGCTCTGTGAAGGCAAGGTTAAGCGTGCTAGTGCGGGGGTCTCTAGACATCTTGTGAAGGAAATCAATAACTTCGGTAAGAGTGCAATTATCAAAATCAAGGTCACGAGCATCAAGTAAAGTGGTAGTGGTGTTCTTTAGGTTCACATGTTTGGTAGTTTCTATAGTCATAGCATCACCATTAATAGGTTCATTGGGACCAGGAGTACATTGGGTGCTAAGAGTTTGGACATCTTTAACAACTTGGATAGTAGCAACAGTGTGGTGAGTAGTAAGGCTCTTAATTCTATCCTATTCCTCCCTTTCTCTAGCCCATCTTTCTTTAAGTTTAGCCATCATCCTAATATTTTCATTAATTTGCACTTGAGTAGCATTAATAGGAATGACTTCCCTCTCCTTAAGAGGAGAAGTTTCAATTTTTAGCAATTTTACCTCATTGGCTAAATGGTCTACCTTAAAAGAAAGATCATCTAGTTTATGTAGTTTTTCTTCTACACTCTTATTAAAGGATTTTTGGGTAGTGATGAAATCTTTAAGCATAATCTCTAGTTCAGTAGTGGAGTTCTTGGTACTAGGATAAGCATTGTTGTTCCCATAAGAATTAGAGGGGAACGGTCTAGGATTGTTACCAAAGTTACTCCTATAAGCATTGTTGTTAAAATTGTTTCTAGAGATAAAGTTCACATCTACTTGTTCTTGAGCAATCAAAGAATTTAAAGGAACATCACGAGGATCAACAGTAGATTGCTTCGAAAGTAGAGACATGATTAAGTCAACTTTTTCATTTAAGGAGGAAATCTCCTCGACAGAGTTTACCTTCCTACCTGTTGGAGCGCGTTCGGTGTGCCATTGGGAATAGTTGGTCATCATCTCATCGAGAAGCTTTGTGGCAGCACCAAGTGTAGTTGACATAAAAGTTCCTCCCGCGGCCGAATCTAACAAGTTCCGCGAGGTAAAGTTCAAGCCTGCATAAAAAGTTTGGATAACCATCCAAGTAGTCAAACCGTGAGTAGGGCAGTTCTTGATAAGAGACTTCATACGTTCCCAAGCTTGGGAAACGTGTTCATTATCCAATTGTTTAAAATTCATTATGTTACTTCTAAGTTGGATAATTTTAGCAGGTGGATAGTATTTTCCAATAAAAGCATCTTTGCACTTGTCCCATGAATCTATGCTATTTCTAGGCAAAGACTAAAACCATATTTTAGCTCCTCCTCTCAAAGAGAAAGGAAAAAGCTTAAGCTTAACAATATTACCATCTATTTCTTGGTACTTTTGCATATCACAAAGTTCAACGAAGTTGTTTAAGTGTAAAGCAGCATCATCTCCAGCACCGGAGAATTGATCTTTCATGACTAAGTTCAGTAAAGCAGGTTTAATTTCATATGAAGGTGCTGAAGTGGCAGGTGTAGTGATAGGTGTGCTGATAAAGTCATCGTTGTTGTGACTAGTGAAGTCACACAACTTGGTGTTCTTGGTGGAACCCATAGTAGCAAGCAATCAAGATAACTATTTTTTTGTGATTTTTGATGAAAGATACTAAAGCAAAAACTGAAAGGTAAACTAACAAGACTAAAAACAAAGGTAAAAGATAGCGTGCAACTCCCCTATCCTGAAGAGTGGAGTCCCCGGCAACGGCGCCAGAAAATACTCACTTGATGGGCCTCGAACCCCTCGTTGGTTACCCCAAGTGGAAGGTGTAAGATGCAGCATGTAGAAGTGTTTTCCCTTAGCAAAGATGCCAAGGATCGAATCCCCAGAGACTCCTAGGTTCAACAAGTAGGTGTCAACTGCTAACGGCGCAAATTAGCAATCAACATGGACCTACACATAGATACAAATAACTTTGCTCCCAACGAGTACAGAGAGGTTGTCAATCCCTCCGGCCTTGTAGTTCACAAAGGGTTAAAAGCAAATGATAGTAGTGATAGATAATGTTTTGCAATAGTAAATAAATAGCGAAAAGTAAATAGCGAATGTGATCAATGATGGTAATATGGACCGGAGTCTCATGACGTTCACTAGTGATGTCTCTCTCCCAAAAGACGATGAAACAGCTATGTGAGGTAAACAAATTACAGCTGGGCAATTGACAGGACCACGAACGCAAACCAATGTTGATTACATTGCAGAAAGGTTGAGGTTCAAAGCATGGGCGGTACGCCAAAATTAGTAGACCGAAATCCATCAATATCTACTACTAACCACCTTGAGATATCTATCCAGAACATCTCGCTGGTATTAAGTTGCGAGTCCCACCCATAGTGTAAACTCAATGCAAGAGACAACTGCATTAAAAGAACTTTGCGTAAAGTAAACAATCCTTGCACCCGCGGGCACAAGCACCGTTGTTTCCCCCCTTGTGGCAACAGCACATCCCCTAGACTCATGTTTCTGTCACTCAAGCTAGTCATCGAGGGGCATGAACCCACAATCGAGCATAACGTTCCCTCTTGGAGTCACTACGTATTACTTGGCCAAAGCAATAAATAACAACGGAGAACATGCAAGAATTACTTATGAACATAAATATAAAAGAGGTAGATCAAATATATTACTCAAGATCAATCTGAACATAATCCCATAATCCATCGGATCCCAGCAAACTCAACATAGCAACATCATAAGGATTACATATGTGCCTCGATCATGTAGGGCAGCTCACGAGGACTAATTAGTGAAGCACAAGAACGGGAGGAGAACATCACATAGCTACTGGTCATGGACTCATAGTCCAAGGGAGACTACTCACGAGTCATCCGGGAGGCGTCCATGGTGGTGGAGAAGCTCCCGGTGGTGATCCTCCCCTCCGGGAGGGTGCCGGGAAGAGTTCTCCTGGTGCTCCCGATCTTGGAAGTGGCGGCGGCGGCGGAACAGAGATGGGATCGCGAAAAGAGTTCCTATTCTGAGGGTTTCGGAGGACGCTTTAAATATATGCCAAAGGGGAGCATCGGGGAAGCTTCGGGGGGCCCAGGTGCCCCCCGGCGCGGCCCAGGGGGGCGCCGCCAGGGCGCCTGGAGCCCTGGTGCCCCCCCCCCCCGTCTGCCCTTCGGACGCACGGTTGTTTCCGGAACGCTGATTTTTTATATAATTTTTCTGGATTTTTCCTAACAGTTCTCGTAACGTGAAAACCTGAAATACAAAAACAGCCGAAAACAGAAACTGGCACTGGGGTGCACTGGATTAGTAAGTTATTCCAAATATGATCAAAAGTGTATGGAAGTGTATGAATATCATAGCAATATCACCCAAAAGTGGCATGGAGCAAGCAGAAATTATAGATACGTTTTGGACGTATCACCACCAAGCGGTTCTCGAAGTACACAACACCTCGATCATCCATAGAGAAGCTTCTAGCAACTCCGCTAGCAATGTTCTCCTTGATCCGAGATATGCCTTTATCATACCGCTGGGCAACTATGATTTGATCCATAAGGGTAGGTTTCGCCACCAAGGTGGAAAGGAATCCTCGAGGAACAATGTGAAGGTTAAGCTTACGAAATTCCTCGTGGAGAAGTGGTTGCCCTTGTTGTAACATTAAGTTGTTACAATAAGACTTACGACTTAGTGCATCAGTCATGACATTGGCCTTTTCAGGGGTATAAGTGATTCCTAAGTCGTAGTCTGTGAGCAAATCAACCCAACGTCTTTGCCTGAGATTCAGATCCGGTTGGGTGAAGATATACTTCAAACTTTGATGATCAGTGAAGATTTCACAACGATTACCAAGGAGGTAGTGTCGCCATGTTTTGAGTGCATGGACTACAGCTGCAAGCTCTAGATCATGAGTAGGATAGTTATCCTCATGTGGACGCAACTGTCGAGATGCGTATGCAATCACTTGACGATCTTGCATGAGTATGCAACCTAGTCCTTGTCGCGAGGCGTCGCAATAGATTATAAAATCCTTGGAGAAGTCTGGTGGTACCAGTACAGGTGCAGATGTCAGGCGTCTTTTCAGTTCCTGAAAACTGGACTCGCACTGTGGGGTCCACTCAAACTTTTTATCTTTCTTGAGGAGTTCAGTTAGAGGTTTAGAAACCTCGGAGAAATTCTCGACGAAGCGTCGGCAATAGCTCGCTAAGCCAAGAAAACTCCTAACTTGCTTGACCGATTCAGGAGGTGTCCAATCAAGGACGGCTTGAACTCGCTCGGGATTGACAGCAATACCCTTGCCAGAGATCACATGACCTAGATAGGTTACTTCCGGCAACCAAAATTCACATTTAGAGAATTTGGCATAAAGGCGGTGCTCTCGAAGTTTCGTCAATACCAGCCTTAAATGCTCGGCATGATCTTCCTTGTTCTTGGAATAGATGAGTATATCATCGAGGTATACCACGACGAATTTATCCAAGTACTCCATGAATATAGAATTCATTAACCGAGAAAAGGTAGCTGGGGCATTGGTTAATCCGAAGGACATGACGGTGTACTCATATTGGCCATAACGAGTAACAAAAGCCGTTTTAGGAATGTCCCCGTTCTTGATTTTGATTTGATGGTAACCCAACCTCAAATCCATCTTAGAGAAGACTAATGATCCAGCGAGCTGATCATTCAGGTCGTTGATCCTGGGAAACGGATACTTGTTCTTTATGGTGACCAGATTGACAGGTCGGTAATCTACAACCATCCGCTCCATTCCATCCTTCTTCTTGACGAAGAGGACGGGGCAAGCCCAAGGGGAAGAACTAGGACGGATGAAAACATATAGATCAAAGCTTCAACAAATGATAATAAGATTTAAATACATCATCGCTTTGAGAAGTATGTGATAAGAAAGAGCTCCCCCTAAATTTGTGCATTATTTAAAATTTGTGTTTGAATGCAAATGCATAATCGATTAGGATCATGGGTTACTCTTCCATGTCACATACATCTTGGTGGAGCGTTCAAAATGATATAAACTAAAAGCATGCACTCATCACCAAGCAAAGTGAATGATCATATAGGGATTCAAAAGATAATGTCGTTCAAGCAAGCATTAAGGTAGCATATGATCAATCACATGATCAAACAAGTATCTCACGCAATGACATAGAGTATAAATCAAGCACACAATAAAGTATAACCAAAAGCAAGAGACCAAGAAGCAAAACACTCTCTCTCGAAGCCTATGATCTATACATATTTCTCCCCCTTTGGCAACAAGTTACCAAAAAGTTTGAAAATTCTTAGTGCTATGTGTCTCTCAGGCTTGATCTTCGGGAGGTGGTGTAGAAAGGACTCCAAGGACGAAGGCTTCAGATGATGTAGTTGGAGCTGGTGGAGTGACAAGTGGAGATGTCACTGAAGCTGTGGCTGCTGGTATTGATGTAGTAGCTCTAGTGTCAGGTACCAGCACTGCAGCAGATCTCTGACCTCTAGGCACTATCTAAAAGGCATCTGTGGTAGCCTGCCCTCTGCTCTCCTCTGCTTCCTCCTGGATCTGCTCAACTGCAGTCTGTATCTCAATCACTTTCAGATCAAGACCATAGAACCTTGTTTCAATGATCCTCTCCAAGCTCTCCTGATTTTGAGTCAGGGTGGCCAAGCCCTTCTCAATCCTCAAAGTTGCTTGAATCAGATATGCCATTTGATCATGCTTTGACTTGAGGGACACTTGAGATGCCTCTTCAACACTTGGCATCTTGGCAGTTTTCTCAGCTCTAGCTTTGACCCTCTTCTCCTGTGCTTGCACTGATGAAGGTTCATTCTCATCCATGACAACTATGTTGTCCTCAAAGTCAGGATATAGGGGTAGATGTTCCTTTTCCAACAAGTATATGAATATGCCCATCTTGGAGTTGATGAGCTCCTGAATGTGTGGAGCATACCCACATGATCTTTTCTGATCTGCAGCAGTCCTCTTGATTGTTTCAACAATTTGACTCATGACCTTGAACTTTTGAGGGACATCAAAAATATGCAGCAAGTTGATTGAATATCCTCTGATCATCTTGTGATCTCCAGATTTGGGCGAAAGTGTATGCCTCAAGATTGTGTTGATTGTGGCTAGACCAGATAACAAGAAATGTACATATCCAAACTGATGTGTTTCTAATGCTTTGTGTGGGATCTCTTTGTACATGTGAGCCATGGAGTTGTGGTCTTGCTTCTTCTTCGCATAGACATCCAAGTCATCCTCATGCTCTTTAGGGGCTTTTGTCAGCTTGGCCCACTCATCAACAGTTGACTGGTACCTTGTACATTCAGACATCCACACAATTCTACCATCAGGATAAAAGTGAGTTGTGGAGTAGAATTGCATGATGAGTTCATCATTCCATTTTGTCAACTTTTGACCTACAAACTTGTCAACACCACGTGCTTTGAAACTTTCAAGCACACTTGGAAAATTATATTCATTGTCCTTGATGTGATCACAATCAACCCATCTCATGTCACACACTATGGGCTTCTTGTCAAGCAGAACTGTCTCATAGAAGTCTTGCTGTTCCATGGTGTGGAACATGTAACCATAGTAGTCCTTCTCCTCACAGCATATGGGTCACTTTGTCACCATCTTCCGAGACCTGCATCCTTCCTCAACTTCAGCTTCATCATCATCATCCTCTCTCATGGATGGCTTGCCAATCACTCTGGTTGTGGTTTTTCTTGCTCTCTTCTTTGCTCCTGCTGGTTCATCATCTCTAGTTTCAAGGGTGAAAACCATAGTTTCTTGAGTAGAGGCTCTGGCCTTAGACATTGGAGCTCTTTTGGCAGGTGCCTTCTTGTTCATCCCTGGCTTTGTTGCAGCAGCTGTGCCATACTCTTTCCTGAGTACTTTCTTCTTTGAAGTGGCCTCATCAGCCACAAAGTCCTCATCATCAGTGTCAGAAGTTTTCTTCTTCCTTGACTTGGTAGCTGCCTTGGGCAAGTTTCTAGGTGTGCTCCTGCTACCCTCATCAGAGCTGCTACAGGGACTAGTGCCCTCACTCATGTTAACTTGCTCCTCCGACAAGTTCTGGCTGTCACTCTGGTCAGACATCTTGGCAAATCAAACTGAAAGCTGACCCTGTGAATAGATGTAGATGAGGTAGAGTGGATGAGAATCACAAACTGCAGAGTTTTTCCAAAATAGATGACTCAAAAACTTAGTTTTAGTTCTCTACATAAAGCATTTGGGAGCTACCTATTTGTTAAACTCGGTGATACCGAAGCAATTCTGGAGCCTAAACTAGTGAACTCGGTCAGACCGAGTCACAGTTCGGGGGCACCGAGATTGCTACGGTTTGAGAGAGAGTTGAACTCGGTCGCACCGATTTGCAATTTTTGGTCAGACCAAAAATTACATGTGCAATGGCCTAAGCCAAATCGGTGAGACCGATTTCTACAACTCGGTCAGTCCGAGATGAGTTCGGCGGAAACTTAACCCTAAATTTTCGAATCAAAACTAATCTCAGGATGTTTCTGCTAGACGGGGTGATTTCAATCATGGCAAAAATCATGGCAAAGTAATGTGCTACGAATCAGAGTTAAGGAATAGCAAAAAGGTCGAGTTCATACCCTAACTCGGTGGTGAACTCGCTACGGCGGCAACGGCGGAGTAGATTGCCGTTGACGGCGGCGGAGACTAGCGACGGGAGGTCGCTGGCGGCGAGGAGATGATCCAGAGACCCGAGACGGCATAGCTGGTCACGCGCGGGCGAGAAGGCTTTGGAAAGTTTTCCAAAATTCAACTTTTCGGTGTATATATAACCTGACCCTGTCGGTCTGACCGAGTGGAACAACTCGGTGGCATCGAGATGCAAAACTGCTAGCAGTTACTGCAACTCGGTGTGACCGAAAAGTTCAAATCGGTTGCACCGTGATTGAAAACCTAGATCAACTTAGTGAACTCGGCGTGACCGAAGTGGATGACTCGGTCGTACCGAAATGCACAAAGAGGTTTTGGAAGTTTAAGTCTATGATGAATCGGGGACTCCGAGTGCTCCTCACACAGAGTGGTTCGAATCTGACTTGATCAAACTTTGTGATGTAGCATGAATAGAGTTTGAGACAAGAAAAGCATAGATAGCTAGAGGGGGTTCTTAGTTATGCTTGTCCATCCATTTGGCAAAAGAAAAAGAGCGAAACAATCAAAGCAACAAATGGATGTCCTCGAATGAGAAAAATATGCATTCAACATGCTCACACAATAAGATAGCAAATGAAACATGTGGCAAAGAATGCACAACCATTCTAGCATCTATCAAGCAATTGGCGATGACTAGCTCATCTATATATAAGTATATTGACTTAGGAGTAAAATGAGAACATTTCATCATAGGTCATACTCATCGTTTAAGCACAAGTGGGGTTACCACTTTTACATAAAGCATTGTTGTGTTCACATCATTAGAGTTGCTTTAGCTCAAATGATTAGAGTAAAGCTCCCCATAGATGTGATATCCCCCCTAAGAGGGATGAACTAACCTTGGGTTTTGTCGATGATGACTTCATGTAGGTGTTGAAGATGTAGATGCTCAATGTTTATGTAGATCATTTGGAACAATCCATTGGAGTGAGTTGCACTTTCAATACCTACACGGCTTAGTCCCACAAGGAACAAACAAGGACATCCATAGACATAGAGTGAATTGCACACACGATGATGTCCATGAAAGCATTTGGTTACCTGCTTGTCCCTTGTCATACCAACAAGAGGGTTTGTGACTCCTTGAACTAGTGCAAGATATGGAAATTGTTTGCACTTGTCCTCCCCAAAATGATATGAGTGAAGTATGTTGGCGGAGTCACCCTCAAGAACTCTCTCGTTCTTCTTCTTCTTCGGGATCCACACCATCTTGATGGGAATCCTTGGAGTTCTAGTCATACTTGATGAAGTAGAACTTGATGTAGTCTTGGGAACCCACTTGACCAAGGCCTTAGGAGCTTCTTTAAACGCATCAATCTCTTCTTGAAGCTTGTCCTTGCCCTTTAGCTTGTGGTCTTGTGGTGGAAGATCATCTTGTGCTTGTGTCCCTTGAAAAGAAGTAGGATCATACTTCTCTTGTTGAGGAACAAACTTCATCTTGGGGTATTGATCTTCTTCCCATTCGACTCCATTTGCATTGAACTTTCGTTCAAAACCAACACCTTGATTCTTCCGGTGTCTTCCTTGCTTGCGTACAATTTCCTCAAATTGCTTACTCCCGGCAAGGCTCTTGTAAACACCTTTCTCTATAATTCCCTCCAATAAGCCATTTTCTTGCTCAAGTGTAACTTGGCTAAGAGAATCGTTAGTGGAATCAAGAGTACTACTAGAAGCAACAATATTGGATTTATCATGATTGTTTTTACTACTAGAGGAAGAATCTTTCTTGTTCTTGTTGCTAGATTTTACTTGTGGCATGTAAGTAGACAAGAGTAAACGTTTGGAAATGTAAGAAGAACTTTTCTTGCGAACATCATCATTGATTGCCTTTAAGAACTCATGCTCTTGCTCAAGGTTGAGCTTTTAAAAGCGTAACTTCTCATGAGTCTTTAAATTTCTCGATGACCTTCTAAGGTAGTTTCATGAGCTAACTTAAGAGTGTTTAATTATTTAGTTAGATGCTCAATCTTCTCCTGATCATTGTCATTCGTTTTATCTTGATTAGCATGATTAATAGCAATTTCATCACATTTTTCATCATAGGTTTAATCACTATTGCTACCAACAAGTAATTCATCATCTCCTAGCAAGTCATCTTCATCACTATTAAAATAAAGATACTCGAGGTGTGATACCTTAGGGCCTTTAGCCATGAAGCATCTTCCAATTCCTTCTTGTGGTGAGTCAAATATGTCGTAGGAGTTGGATGACACAAGAGCAATTCCGGCAACACCTTCATCTTGAGTATCTTCGGAGTCAGAGTAATAGCTTCTCTCGGAGTGGTCATCGGAATCAGAACCGGATACCCATTCACCAATATGAGCTTGATGTCTTCGTCGTGTATAGCTTCTTGATGATCTGTCATTCCTTTCTGAATCTTTGCTTCTCCGAGAAGATCTTCATGCATAACGACCATCTCTACTCCTTCTCTCTCTTGGAGGAGATTCTTCTATTATACTCCTCCTTTTAGTGAGTCTTCTCTTCTTTTGTGGGGGGACGTACACTCATTGGAGTAGTGTCCGGGTCTTCCATAATTGTAGCAATCCTGATCACGACTAGAAGATCTTTTGTCATTATAGGACCTTGAGTTGGAACTTCTCTCTTTGCTTCTATTCTTGTAGAACTTGTTGAAGTTCTTCACCATTAAGATCAATTCTTCATTGAAGGCTTGTTTCTCACTTGACGATGTAGGAGCATCACACAAGGCTTTGTAAGCACCACTAGACTTGTTGTGTAGCTCTTCTTTATCCTTGAGTGACATCTCATGAGCAACAATTCTTCCAATGACTTCCGTTGGCTTGAGATCTTTATAGTTGGACATCATTTGGATCAATGTGCACACGGTATCATATTTTCCATCCAAGGCTCTTAGGATCTTTGTCGGTGTTTTGGTGCGACATATGCCAAAGGATGGCTTATCATGCATGGGTACAAGAGTACGTCGCCCGGCCCTGGAAGCGGGATAAGGCGATACTTAGGACGCCTACGAATCTTACCCAGGTTCGGGGCTCTCCGAGGAGATAACACCCCTAGTCCTGCTCCACGGGGGCTCCGCGCCATGACTAATGTCAATATGATAGCTACAAGATTGCTCCTTGAGCTTTGTCGTCTAGAGGAGGAAGAAGGGCAAGGCTAGCTCTCTACCTTCTCTCTAGGGAATGGGAGTGATCGCTAGGGTTTCTCCCTATCGACCTCCCTCTCTGTTTGTGTGTCTCTCTCAAGATCCAACCCCCCTACATAGAGGACCCTAGGGGTGGATCCCGCCCGTCAGTGTCTCTGGGCACCGGCTTCTCCGCCGGCTGCTAGGCCCCGTCGTCATTGGGCCCGCATGATTGTCTTTCACTTGGGCGTCCTCCTGCTGACGGAAGCTTTGTCAGAAGGGGATTGGCTATAGTGCCGCCGCCTCTTGGTCATACACTGCCACCACGTCCCGTCTTGTCATCTTGATGAGGTTCAGAATCCTAGGGCACGGTTAGCCTCCTTCTACAAGGCGGCCCGTCCCCCGGGCCACCTGCCAAAGGTCATTTGCTCCTGGGTGGCTCACTGGCGGGTGGGGCCTGCCGCCTGCTGGCCACTCCGCCTACGGGTAGTGGGATCATGGCTTCTTCTGACCAAGCCTAGGTCATGGATAACATGGCTACAATGATACGCCGTTTAGGGAGTGTCCGTAGGGTACACTCTCACTGTAGCCACGCTTATGTGGATTCTTTAGTGACATGCTTAACTGTAGCCATGCCTTAGTCTCGTCGCGAACCTCCAGCGCACGCCCCGAGGGGGGAGGCACGGTTCTGTCTTCTAGATGCTGGCCGCTAGGCTGCCGTCTGTTAGGGCTCCGCCGCCTGCTGGCAGCCGGCTCCTGGGCATTGCGGCCCTAGGAGGCGGCTCAATGCATAGGCGGCTAGAGGATGACAGGCGGCCCCTATTTGTCTTGAAGCGCCATGGGTGGTCGATGAAGACACCCGTGGTTAATATCTCCGACAGTAGTCCCCAAAGCTGGTGGAGCTCTGCAGTCGCGAGCGGGACAGCGGGGTTGCAGTAGCTTCCCTCCCTGGGTGAAAATTGATTGTGCTTCTAGTGTGTCTTCTGGAAAGGTCGGCTTCTAGCAGCCGGGCTTTGTCTTCGAGTCTTCGAGGAGAAGGTATCGCGTGGATGGCGGGCGATGGTTCGGTTTTGCCGCGAGTTGGTGGCATGCCACGCGTCGTCTTCCCGCCGTGCCGTCCTGCCAGCCCACGCGTGTGATGGGACGCAACGGCAGGCCGGGGCCCACCACTACAGGGCCTCGGTGCGCGCGCGGATCCTTTGCGGCAGAGCCAATCGATTGCCCTCCCCACGCGCATTAAATGCGGGCGGATTAGGCGGAAAAAGGCGCGGGTCGTGCAGGGCGTGGCGCAGTTAATCCCATGCCCCTGCCCCCTCGGTTTCGTTGTCTCGAGCCTATAAGTAGGCGCGGGAGGGGGCGAGCGCCGCTCATGCGCACACCCCCGCTCCGTCTTCTTCTTCCACACATCCTCTTGCGCACTTTGCCACCGTTGCTCGCACCGCTCCGCCGGGGTTTGCACTCGCCCCAAGCCATGGCCACGGAAGCGCAGGTCCATCGCTCCGGCGAGTGGGACGACAGTGACATCATCGAGGAGCACGTGCACTTTCTCTGTTGGTCGCAGCGGTTGCCCCCTGCCGAGAAGGTCGCCGTGCACCTCGCGCCGTCGATTGAGATCAGGCCGGCGCCGCGGCTGGGCGAGCGTATGGTCTTCCGCTCGCACTTCCTTCATGGATTCGGGCTCCCCACGTGCGGGTTCTTCTGCTCCTTCCTCGACTTCTACGGCGTGCAGCCTCACCACCTCACGCCAAACATGGTGGTGACACTATCTTCCTTCGTCGTCCTCTGCAAGGGGTACCTCGGGGTGCTCCCCACGCTCGAGCTGTGGAGCGAGCTCTTCTACTTGAAGCCCGGCACCGCACTTCGGGGCGAAGCTGCCCAGTGCGGCGGGTGCGTCGTGTGAAGCGCACCGGGGCCAGGAACTACTTCCCTAAGCTTGCTCTCGTGCATTCGGCAAAGCAGTGGCAGAAGACATACTTTTATGTCTCCAACATCAACTCGGAGCACGACTTCATCAATCTGCCGGACTACGCCACCGGTCCGCCTGCTGAGCCCCGTGCCTCCTGGAAGTTCCGGCCTGTCTCCCTCACGCATGGGGCCTCTATCACCGTGAACCGCCTTCGGGAGATGAAGGAAAATGAGGGCCTGGTTTTCTCAGACTTCCTGGCCAGCTTTGCAGAGCGCCGAGTGCTGCTGCTGCAGTCCTGCCCGCACCTGATCTGCGACAGGAGCGGGCACCGGGACCCGGGCCGGACCTGCATCAAGCGGATGCCGTACGCGGAGGTGGCCAATCTGGTGAACTCCATCTCCAATTGCAAGATGTCCGATTCGGGCTGGGCGTTTGGCAAGCCGCCTTATAGCCGCAGTAACCCGCCACTTGTGGGGAGCCCACTTTCACTTTCTTCTTCTTTCCTTCTTCCGCTTGCCCCAGCCGCCTGACCCTTGTGCCGCCCTGCAGCTCTTCCCTGTCCAACCCGAGCCGGGCTCTGGGCAGCCGGCCTGCTCGTTGATGCCGGACCGCTCCGAGAGCAATACAAGCGACCCGATCTATGGGCGGCCGCCATGGAGGAGGAGGAGGTTACAGGCAGCGGGGGCCAGCCAGCATGCAGCTCGTCTAGAGGCGGCGTCGAGGACTGGCCACATGACGACGAGGAGGAGGAGATGTCGCCTCACGTCCGAGAGGCGGACCCGATTGGGGGCAGTAGCTCCTCGATGGGGCCGCCAACTGTAGCCGGCGGATCGAAACGTCGGGCCACCGCCGGGCTGCCTGGTGGCCGGCCCGAGAAGCCCAAGGCCTCGGTCGCCACCACCAAACGCTAGGAGGCGGCCGCCAAGGCGGCCCTTCTTAGGGTCCCTAAGCCAAGGCCAACCGTATCCGCGTAAGTTCCGCATCCTTCCTTTCTCTTTATGTTTGTTTCAGTCCTTTGCCCTTTTCATGGCTGATTTTACTGTCTTTCAGGGATCACTTGAATAGAGCCCCGCTTTCCCTCTCGCGAGTTCCTGTTGGCTCGGTGGTCGGAGGCACGGACGCCTCTTCTGCTCCACGCCGCGTGGACCCTGGCGCCGCTCTCCGAGAGGCGACGAAAAGGAATGCGCGAGAGGTGCGGGAGGAGCGGCAGGCAGAGGCCGACGCCGCAGCCAAGGCCGAAGGCGAGGCGGCCACCAAGGCGCAGGCGGATGCCGCCATCCGGGCCCAGGAGCAGGAAGCGGCCCTCAAGTAGTCGGCGAGCCACGCCGATCTTCAGCACGCGGCTCCTCCGGAGCTGTCTGTTCAAGTGTCGGCTGGTGGCGATCAGCCGGCCCTTGAAAATGACGGGGGCGGCCATGCCGTCATGCAAGCGGAAGCAACTCCTCCCGTGCTGTCTGCTGGGGCACGGGACAGCCGGCCCAAGGGGCCAGACGTGTCGCCGGCAGAAGGCGTGCTGGTGGTGGGCCCGTTGCCCACCACCCAGGTTCCAGCTCGTCCGCGTCTGGCGCGGGCAGCCTCAGCCCCATGGCAGGTAGAGGCCGGCGCTGCTAGCTCGTCTTCACCGGAAAACGAGGCCACCAGCGCAGCGCCTCGAGGCTTGACGTCCAGTAGCGGCGGCATCCTGAACGTCGCTTCCCGCGACGTCCTCGACCGGTTCAACACCCAGGGCAAGACCCTGCAGAGGGCCTTGGGGGAGTTCTTGGCCACGCGGACTCTCGTCCGGGTACGTTGGTTTCTTATTTAATTTTTATTCCTTCAATTTCTCTCGTGGGGGCGCATCAGCGCACCCACTGGGTGTAGTCCCCGAGTTTCGAGCCGGCTACTAAGCAGGCGGCTTGGAACTCCAAGGTGCTGCTTTGTAACTAACTTGTCTCTCGTGTCCCATGTTGCAGGATTATCACAATCTTTGGGTGGCGGCCTACAACTCCCAGCGTCAGGAGCTGGCTCAACTGAGGACTGCCCTGGCCGAGAGCCGGAGTAAGTACCTCTCTTTTTCTCCTTGCGGGGGTACGTCAGCGCAGCCGCTGGGTGTAGTCCCCGAGTTCCGGGCCAGCTGCTGAGCAGGTGGCTTGGAAGTCCAAGGTTATTTTGTCTTCTCACTGATGCTAACGCTTCCTCCTCCTTTCTTGTCAGCAACCGCAACCGACCTCCGCAATCAGCTAGGCGGGGTCCGGGACGAACTTGCCGTCAAGGAGCAGGAGTGCAGCCTCGCCGTCCAAGAGCGTGACCGCCTAGCCAAGGAGTTGGCTGACCAGGCGGCGGCGCACAAGGCGGAGCTTAAAAAGCTGGCAGATGCTGAGGAGCTTCTTCGGGCCGAGTTCGAGACTGATCGCTCGAACTGGGCCGAAACGGAGACGACCGTGCAGGACGGCTATGGGGCCATCGAGGACATGGTTGACGTAAGCTTCTTTTCTTTGCTTTCACATGTTCGCCGTCTGCCGTAGCAGTTCGTTCCTTTTAACTGATTATCTATCTTCTCTTGGCGCAGAGTACTTCCCGGGCCACTCTATTGCCGCCAGCCATGCCATTGAGGCCCAACGCGATGAGAGGCACCGGGCGGGTCGGGTGATCGCACCCAACACGCCCCGGACTCCCATCGAGCAACTCCTCACCGTGAGAGCGCGCCTCCAGCCGGCCAATCGTCTGATCCGCCGCGTTCAACGCGCCAGCTACCAGGTGCTGGCCGCCCACTGGCCAGACGTCCCGGCACCCGGCACTCCGAACCGAGCCGTCGAATGGCTTGAGGCGGCTGTTGGCCGCTTCGAGGCTTGGAAAGGCGCTGCAGCAAAGCCGGCACGCGGGCCGCTTTGGAATTTGGCAAGGGTTGGTACACCGATCTGGATCTCGCTCAGCTGGTGACCTTCCGCCTGGAAGCCGAGCCCGAGCTGGCAGCAGCACGAGGAGATCTCATCAAGAGTGCTGTCGCGATTGCTGATTACGCCGACACTACCGTCTTCATCCCAGAGTTGGTTGAAAACGGCCATGTGGTGCCTCCTGACCACTTTGGGCTGGACCTGGCAGTGCCGAAGGAGCTGGACGAGGAGATCGCCTCAAGCGACGAGGGTGAGGATGAGGAGGAGGACGACGAGGAAGGCGGCTTTCTGGAGGAGGAGGAGTTTGCTTGTCATCAACCCGATCACGCCTCGATGAGCGAACCCCGTGGGACAGCGCCGTCTGCCATGGAAGGCGACCGTGCCGAGACACACCAGGCGGCCCCCTTAGCAGCCGGCCCAGCGGACCCCGTGGCGCCATCCGATCCGCCTGCTGCACCTCTAGCCTAGGCGGCTGTGCTATCTTTTATTTCCTGTTTCCTTTATGACTTGGAAGAGTTAGTCTTGAACAATTCCACCCACTTGGTGTATCCACAAACATTTGTTGGAAGGCGGCCGTGGAGGCCTTTTGTTATGTAAATATTCTCTTAATCCTGCACATGTTTGTCCTATTTGCCAGGTTCTAGAGTTAACACTGTCCTTTGTTCCTTCGGGCGTTTTTCTTTTGCCATCTCCGTTAACCACCACTCTGCCAGCCAGGCATCCACTATGTGGTCTGTGGCTGGGTCAGGTACTTAGTTGTTTTCTGGATAGGCAAGTATCCCGCCCTCTAGAACGTGGTTTGGATAAGCTAGAACCCGACTGGCCGGCTTCTTTCCCTATGTTTATTTTTCTTTAGCCATTTTTCATGTGGGCACCACTTCCTGCCTTTGACCCCCACCAGTCAGACAGCCGCGTTCTGCGAGTCTGTGACCTTTAGGTGGGAGAGGGCTTGGATGCCGGCACATTACTTGCCCGACTGTTGAAAAAACAATTAAACATAGGGCCAGGTGGCAAGCCCCTGGGACGTCTGTTCGGTCCCGGTGCTGGGCGAAGGAATGAAAATAACACATTTACAGGCATAAAACTTATCATATAGATAAAGGAAGGGGTAGTCCCCGAGTGCTCCTCGGGGGTCCCGTTGTTACTTAAAATAGAGTAGATAATACGATACATACTGCCTTTAGCTGTAAAAGCGGCGAAGAAGGTTTGCGTTCCACCGGTGCTCTGACTCCTTGCGTGAGTAATCTCTTTTGCATGCTCTTGGCTTCTGCGCGTCGATAAGGTAGTAGGCATCATTTCCGAGTACCTTGCTGATGATAAATGGCCCTTCCCAAGGTGCTGAGAGCTTGTGCTGGCCGGCTGTAAGCTGGATCAGCCAGAGCACAAGGTCCCCCTCGTGAAAAGATCGCGGCCTGACTCGCCGGCTGTGACAGCGATGGAGACCCTGCTGGTAGATGGCGGATCGGCGGAGTGCAACCAGCCGGGCCTCCTCCAGCAGGTCGACACCGTCTTCTCATGCTTCTTTCACTTCGGCTTCTATGTACATGGTGACATGAGGCGAGTCAAACTCAACGTCTGTTGGGATGACGGCCTCGGCCCCATAGACGAGGAAGAAGGGAGTGAAGCCTGTTGATTTGTCCGGAGTCGTTCTGAAGCTCCAGAGGACAGACGACAACTCCTCGATCCAGCAGTCGGCCAACCGCTCCAAAGGGTCGACCAACCGGAGCTTGATGCCGGACAAGATGAGGCCATTTGCACGCTCAACTTGGCCGTTTGACAACGGGTGAGCAACAGACGCTAAGTCCAGTCGGATGCCCTGTGTTGCGCAGAAACATGCCAATGGTCCTTTGGCAAAATTTGTGCCATTGTCGGTGATGATGATGTGTGGTATGCCGTACCGGACTGTAATGTCAGCGATGAAGGTCACGGCGGTCGGGCCATTGAGTTTCTTGATTGGCTTCGCCTCGATCCACTTGGTGAACTTGTCCACAGCAACGAGCAAATGAGTCATGCCGCCCCGTGCTGTCTTGAAAGGGCCCACCATGTCCAGTCCCCAAACTGGAAATGTCCATGTGATCAGAATGGTCTTGAGTGTAGAAGCCAGCATATGTTGCTTGGAGCTGAAGCGCTGACAACCATTGCATTTCTTGACTAGGTCTTTGGCATCGTCCAAAGCAGTCGGCTAGAAGAAACCGTGGCGGAAAGCTTTGGCAACGAGGGATCTGGAAGCCGCATGGTGGCTGTATTCGCCTTGATGAATATCTCTCAAAATGGCCAGACCCTTTTCTGCTTCTACGCAGCGCTGGAAAACGCCGGTAGCGCTACGTCTGACGAGCTCTTTGTTCACTATTGTGTATGATGAAGCTCTGCGCTGAACTTGTCGTGCCACTGTCTCGTCTGTTGGCAACTCTCTTCTGAGCAAGAAATTGAGGATAGGCTGCGCCCATGATGGTGTTGTGACTCCTGTTACTTCTGCCACTGAAACCAGGGTGGTTGGGCCGGGAGGTGGAGGACCGGAGCTGGTTGCCGCTTGTTGTGTTCTTGAAGTTCCCGGGCAGGCTACAACAGTCCTCGGGCCGGGTTCTGAAGTCCCCGGGCCAGGTGCTGGTGCAGCAGTCCTCTGGCCGCCTGTTGGCGCTGCAGTTGCTTGGCCACCTGTTGGAGCTCCTGAGTCGGCCGCACCAATCCCCGGGTTGGGTTCTGAAGTCCCCGGGTCGGGTGCTGGCATAGCAGGCCCCTGGCCGGGTGCTGGCGCAGCAGTCCCCGGGCCGGTTGCTGAAGTCATCGGGCCGTCTGCTCCAGGGTCGGCTGGCATGAAGATTGATTCTAACTCTGGTGACGGCTGGATAGACGGCTAGCGCAAGCATTGGAGGGACATGTCGGCCGGTATTGACTGCCGAGTTGATCCTATTCGTGCCAAGGCGTCGGCCTAATCGTTGTCAGCTCGTGGTATGTGGAGGAACTCGCAGCCGTCAAAATGCCCACTGATTTGCTGGACCAGGAAGCAGTAACTTGCCATGTTTGCATCTTTGGCGTCCCAATCACCAGATGACTGTTGGACCACCAAGTCCGAGTCACCGTAGCACAGCACTCGGCAGATGCCAATCTCTTTGGCCATCCGGAGCCCGTGAATGAGCGCCTCATACTCGGCCACGTTGTTGGAGGCGGCAAAGTGGATTTGCAATGTGTACTTGAGCTTGTCGCCTTTGGGGAGGTAAGGACGACGCCGGCTCCCAAGCCAGTGCGCATCTTTGATCCATCAAAATGCATCCGCCAATGGGTTGAATCTGGAGCAGGCGGAAGGTACTGGGTCTCGGCCCAGTCGACGAGGAAGTCAGCCAGCCCTTGTGACTTGATGGTGGTGCAGGGCTGGTAGAAGATGGTGAAGGGGGCGAGCTCAATGGCCCACTTCGCCACTCGGCCTGAAGCATCTTTGTTTCCCATGATCTCAACAAGCGGGGCCGTGCATACGACCGTGATCGTATGCTCTTGGAAGTACTGCTTGAGTTTCTTGGCGGCAAAGTACACACCATAGCACATCTTCTGGTAATGGGGGTAATTCTGCTTGGAAGCTGACAGCACCTCGCTCAAGTAATAGACCGGCCTTTGGACATGCAAGGCTCTGCCGTCCTCTGGGCACTCGACCACAATCACAGTACTGACCACCCGGCTGGCGGCGGCTATGTAAAGGAACATGGGTTCCTTGTCTGTTGGCGCTGCCAGGACAGGCGGTGTGGACAACACTTTCTTGAGCTGGTGGAAAGCTTCGTCCGCCTTGTCATTCCACTCAAAGCAGGTTGTCTTCTTCATCAACTGGTACAAAGGGAGTGCCTTCTCGCCCAGCCGGCTGATGAATTGGCTGAGTGATGCCAAGCACCTAGTAAACTTCTGGACGTCTTGTATGCGAGTTGGCCTCTCCATCCTCTCGATGGCCTTGATCTTTGCTAGGTTGCACTCGATGTTGCGTTCAGACACCAGGAAGCCAAGGAGCTGGCCTGCTGGTACCCCGAAGACGCATTTCTCCGGGTTTAGCTTGATCTGAAAGCGGCTGAGGTTTTTGAAGGTCTCTTGGAGGTCCTCTAGGAGAGTTCCCTGCTTCTACATCTTTACCACGATATCGTTCATGTAAACGTGGGCGTTTTTGTCAAGTTGCTTGAGGAGACACTTCTGCATGCAACGCTGAAAGGTGGCGCCGGCCTTTCTCAAGCCGAACATCATAGTCAAGTAGCAGAAGGCTCCAAATGGCGTGAGGAAGGCGGTCTTCAAGCGATCGGCTGGAGCCAGTTTGATCTGATGGTATCCGGAATAAGCATCAAGGAATGACAGCAGCTCGCATCCGGCTATGGAGTCAATCACTTGATCTATTCGCGGTAGAGAAAACTGATCTTTAGGGCAAGCTTTGTTGAGGCTGGTGTAGTCAATGCACATGCGCCACTTGTTCTTCTTCTTCAGGACCAGGACAGGATTGGAGAGCCACTCTGGGTAGAACACCTCCATAATGAAGCCGGCTGCTAGCAAGCGGACGACTTCTTCTCCAACAGCTCTTCTTTTTCCTTCCGACAAGCAGCGAAGTGGCTGCCTGACCGGCTTCGCACCCTCTCTTACATGTAGCATGTGCTCGGCGAAATCCGTCGGGACACCCAGCATATCCTTGGGGGACCATGCAAAGATGTCCCGATTCTCATGGAGAAAATCGACGAGCTCGCTTTCCTATTTGCTGTCTAGGTTTGACCCTATGACAGCAAATCGCTCCGGGTGTGACGGGTCCAAAGCAATCTTCTTGGTTTCTTTGGCCGGCTGGAATGAGCCTTGGGGTTCCATCTCCTTGGGATCGGATGGTATGGCCGACTGCTCGCCAGCCATTGCCACCAACCGATCAAGGCGGCGCTTCTCCTCAGCTATGACAAGGGACTCGGCCAGCCGGCTGCTGGCAGTGGCACATGCGATGGACTTCTCATAGTCCCCGACTATGGTGATTATTCCTTTGGGGCCCGGCATCTTCATCCTGAGGTAGGCATAATAGGGCACCGCCATGAATTTTGCGAGGGCTGGCCGGCACAATACCACATGATAGGGGCTTTCCAGATTCACCACCTCAAACCAGACCGGCTCCCGCCGGAAATGTTTCTTGTCACCAGACAGGACATCAATCTTGACCATGCCGATTCGTGAGCAAGTGAGGCCGGAGACGATGCCGTGGAACACGGTCCTGGTAGGCTGAAGCTGCTTCTCTTTGATGCCCAACTTCTCCATGGTGTCTCGGTACATGATGTTGATACTGTTGCCGCCGTGTATCAGTACTCGGGAAAACCGGCAGGCCCACCTGTCGATGGAGAAATTTGCATGCAGGACCATGACATAGGCGCCTGGCGAAGGCATGACGGCCGGATGATCTTCACGGCTCCAACTGATGGGCCTTTCGGTCCAATGCATGAACTCTGGGACTTCGGAGGCAACGGCGTTGACTTCTCTATGCTGCTGATGCCGGATGTGCCTATCGTCCGCCTGGCTGGTGAAAACGACATAGGCCCCATTCTCCTCTGGGAACTCATCCAAGACCTAGCCGCCTGCCCAGCAGGCGGCAGGGGCAGAGCCTCACCTCTGGCGATCCGAGTGAGCTAGTGGCACTTTTGCGTGACGTGATTCGATGGTTTCGCACCGCTGTGAAACTTGCAAGGGGCATCCAGGGCTTGCTCAAAGGAGAAGGAGGGCTGCTAGGCCGGCTTGCCGCCCTTCTGGCGCTTGGGACCGGCTTGAGCTTCTGGCTATTGGCCTTCAACTGCTGCCACCAGCCGGCTGTTAGAAGCCGGGGGGCTTTGCGCTTGTTGTCTGTCTGCTTTTGGCGCCGACTGGACTCGCCAGCCGGCGTCCTAGGAGCCGGCGGAGCCATTTTTTCGGGAAGCATCTACATGTAGCTCGGACTTCATGGAAGAGTCCGCTGTGGTGTACTTGTCTGCTATGCTTAGTAGGTCGTCCAGCGTGGTGGGCTCGTCGCAGAGGAGCTTGTGCTTGAGTGTGGTACCTTCTCTGCACCCGGCCGTGAAGTACTCGATGGCTTGCACCTCATGCACCCCTTCACAAGAATTGCGCAGCTCGGCCCAACGCGTCAGGTAGTCACGAGCAGACTCGTTCGGAGCATGGACGCATAGGGAGAGCTGTCGTGGCTTGGGCGGCCGCTTGTAGGTGCTGGTGAAGTTGTGAGTGAAGACGTCGGTGAAGTCCTGCCAGCTGTTGATGCTGTTGGGCTTGAGGCTGTTTAACCACGTCCGGGCCGTGCCCTGGAGCATGAGTGGTACATACTTCACCGCGACGTGCTTGTTGCCGGTGGCTATGCTGACGGCTGTGGAGTAATCCACCAGCCAGTCCTCCGGCTTCACGGATCCGCTGCACTCGGGAGTGTCACGGGGAAGTGAGAAACCTTTGGGGAAAGGCTCATCACGGATGCGGGGGCCGAAACAAGCCGGGCCAAGTGCCTCATCTTCTGCGATTGCCTGGGACCGGGCCTGTCGGTCAAGGCGGTGACGGGCATGTTCTCCCCAACTCCCTCGCGGCGGCCCAAGTGGCCTCCGAGGGACGGATGGTCGGCAGGCGGCGGGGATACATGCCTCACCCGGCGAGGGGGAGGCGAGCGCTCGTTTTGCCGCTCTACAACCCTTGGGTGGCCGTCTTGATCGCGCTCGATGGTGATGCGAGTCTGCCGACTGCGGCTAGCAGCCGACTCTGAGTCACGCCGGCTGCGAGCGCCGACTGTTGGCGAACGGGACGTAGCCCTTTGCTCCCGCCGAAGAGGACGGTTGTCTGCTTGCGCGTTGGCTTCCAGAGCTCGGCGACGGGCCTCCTGCTGTTCAGCTGCCATGTCGAGGAGCTGCTGAACGCTCTGCGTCATGCAACGAAGCTCATCTCCCTCCAAGTGGTTCAGCTCGTCAACCGTCGCCTGGGCAGCCCTTACGTTCTCCAACGGGGTGGCGTATACCGGTCGTGGGGCCCCCAACATGCTGGCGAGGGCTCCACCTCGATCACGGACGGCGTCGGCTCGGCTGGGCTCGCCAGCAGCCGGCGTGCCACCTATGGCACAGTTGATCTCGTGGCGGTAGGCTTAAGTGAGGCGCCATGAGGCGGCTAACTTGTTGGCGTTGTCGAGGAGCGAGACGAGGAGTGCTTCCACCGCCGCGCCATCTGTTCCCGCGGCGATGGGGGCGGAGAGACTCTGCATGGCTGCCCGCAGCGGGTCCTGGCCAGACCCGTTGGAGGGTTCGTCATGGCTGGCGGCCAGCACCTCCGTGACGGTGCTGACGCTAGTGTTGCAGGTCGCAGGGGGAGGGGATCATCGATGACCACCACGTGGTTGGGGAAGGAGTCCGCGGACGCCGTGTCGAGATCGACGATCATGTCGACGGGTGGATCAGAGGAGCCAATGGACTCCATGTCGGAGGCGCGCTCGTCGACGATGTGCAGCTTGTCGAGGAGCTCGACGAGGCAGCTCTCCGAGCCGACTGTGGCTGTGACCGGAGAGGGCTCATCGTGGAGGTGGATCTCGCCGAGAAGATCAGCGAGCTTGTTCGCAGCGTATGCGACCTCAGCGCCGCGAACCATCCCGGCATCCACGCCATTTGGCATGCCGGGCTGGCTGTGCTCACCAGGGAGGAACAAAGTTCCCGTCCAGAACATGTCTCCGGACGACGGTGCACCTTGCCCCATGGTGGGCGCCAAATGTCGGGGTTGTGGTGCGAAATAGGCCAAAGGATGGCTTATCATGCATGGGGACAAGAGTACGTCGCTGGGCCCTAGAAGCGGGATAAGGCGATACTTAGGACGCCTACGAATCTTACCTAGGTTCGGGGCTCTCCGGGGAGATAACACCCCTAGTCCTGCTCTGCGGGGCTCTGCATCATGACTAATGTCAATATGATAGCTACAAGATTGCTCCTTGAGCTGTGTCGTCTAGAGGAGGAAGAAGGACAAGGCTAGCTCTCTACCTTCTCTCTAGGGAACGGGAGTGATTGCTAGGGTTTCTCCCTATCGACATCCCTCTCTCTTTTTGTGTCTCTCTCAAGATCCAACCCCCCTACATGGAGGACCATGGGTAGTTTATATAGGCCTACCCCCTAGGGGTATAACGGTAATCTGGGCGGGGTGGATCCCTCCCGTTAGTGTCTCTGGGCGCCGGCTTCTCCGCCGGCTGCTGGGCCCCGCCGTCTGTGGGCCCGCATGATTGTCTTTCACTGTGGGCGTCCTCCTGCTGACGGAAGCATCGTCAGAAGGGGAGTGGCTACAGTGCCGCCGCCTCTTGGTCATACACTGCCACCACATCCCATCTTGTCATCTTGATGAGGTCCAGACTCCTAGGGCACGGTTAGCCGCCTACTACAAGGCGGCCCATCCCCCGGGCCACCTGCCAAAGGTCATTTGCTCCTGGGGGGCTCGCTGGGGGGTGGGGCCTGCCGCTTGCTAGCCACTCCGCCTATGGGTAGTGGGCTCATGGCTTCTTCTGATCAAGGCTAGGTCATCGATAACATGGCTACAGTGATACGTCGTTTAGGGAGTGTCCGTAGGGTACACTCTCACTGTAGCCACGCTTTTATGGATTATTTTGGGACATGCTTAACTGTAGGCATGCCTTAGTCTCGTCGCGGAACTCCAGCGCACGCCCCGAGGGGGGAGGAACGGGGCCGTCTTCCATATGCTGGCCGCTAGGCTGCCGCCTGTTAGGGCTCCGCCGCGTGCTGGCAGCCAGCTCCCGGGCATTGTGGCCCTAGGAGGTGGCCCGATGCACAGGCGGCCAGAGGATGACAGGCGGCCCCTATTTGTCTTGAAGCGCCATGGGTGGTCGATGAAGACACCCGTGGTCAATATCTCCGACAATCTTCTTGTTGATGAATTTGTCGGTCATCTCTTCGCTTCCTAAGCCGGCAATCTCATTTGTGATGAGAGCAAGCCTAGAGTACATTTTAGCGACACCTTCACCATCCTTCATCTTGAACTTGTCAAGTTGACATTGAAGCACATCCAACTTGGATTCCTTGACGGAGTCGGTACCTTCATGCATATCAATCAAAGTATCCCAAATTTCCTTTGCATTCTCAAGATAGCTGATTTTGTTGAATTCTTCGGGGCACAGTCCGTTGAAGAGGATATCACAAGCTTGAGCATTGTATTGCGGCATCTTCAACTCTTCCGCGGTAGCTTCAGGGTTTGGTTCCTTCCCATCGAAGAATTCACCTTGCAAACCAATACACACAATAGCCCAAACGGCGGGGTTGTGTCCAAGAATATGCATTTTCATCTTATGCTTCCAACTAGCAAAATTAGTACCATCAAAGTAAGGACCTCTATGGTGGTAACTTCCCTCGCTAGACGTCATACTCTCCTAGGTTGTGAAACCAAGGCTATGATCACCAAAGCTATGGAAATCAAGGCAAATGGAGACCAAAGCTCTGATACCACTTGTAGGATCTAAAGTATGTGTAGAGGGGGTGATTAGACTACTTGACCAAATAAAAGTCTAGCCTTTTCCCAATTTTAATTCTTGGCAGATTTTAGCAACTTAGCACAAGTCAAGCAATCAACCTACACATGCAATTCTAAGAGTATAGCAGTGGAATGTAAAGCAATTGCATATGAAGGTAAAGGGAGGAGTTTGAGGGAGAAAACGCAATGTAGACACGGGTATTTTTTACGCGTGGTTCCGATAGGTGGTACTATCGTACATCCACGTTGATGGAGACTTCAACCCACGAAGGGTAATGGCTGCGCGAGTCCACGGAGAGCTCCACCCACAAAGGGTCCACGAAGAAGCAACCATGTCTATCCCACCATGGCCATCGCCCACGTAGGACTTGCCTCACTAGGGTAGATCTTCACGAAATAGGCGATCTCCTTTCCTGTACAAACTCCTTGGTCCAACTCCACAATCATGTCGGAGGCTCCCAAGTGACACCTAACCAATCTAGGAGACACCACTCTCCAAAAGGTAACAGACGGTGTGTTCATGATGAACTCCTTGCTCTTGTGCTTCAAATGATAGTATCCCCAACACTCAACTCTCTCTCACAGATTTGGATTTTTTGGAAAGATGATTTGAGTGGAAAGCAACTCGGGGAAGGCTAGAGATCAAGATTCATATGGTAGGAATGGAATATCTTGGTCTCAACACATGAGTAGGTGGTTCTCTCTCAGAAGAATGAGTAATGGAAGTGTATGTATGTTCTGATGGCTCTCTTTCCGAATGAAGAGTGGGTGGAGGGGTATATATAGCCTCCACACAAAATCTAACCGTTACACACAATTTAACCAACTCGGTGGGACTGATTCAAACAACTCGGTTAGACCGATTTAGTTCATAATGTGAGAGTTAGGCATTTCGGTGGGACCGATATGATCAAATCGGTAGGACTGATTTCATTGGGGTTAGGGCATAACGTAATCTCGGTGAGACCGATTACACAAACTCGGTAGGAACCATTTTGGTAATAAGCACACAGAGGGTTGGTCCGGCAAACTCGGTGGGACCGATTCGCTTGTTTCGGTTGGACCTAAACGTTATGAAGGGGAAACAGAGAGTTTGCATTGCGAACTTGGTGGGACCGATCGCTCATCTCGGTTAGAACGAAATGTTATGAAGGGGAACAGAGAGTTTGCAATCCCATCTCGATGAGACCGAGATCCCTATCAGTGAGACCGAAAGGATTAGGGTTTTGGTAGTGGCTATGTCAAATGAACTCGGTGGCGCCGGATAGAAAGTTTTAGTGGGGCTGAGTTTGACTTTTGGTTTGGGACATACGTGGAAGTGAGAAAGTGGTTGAGGGTTTTGGAGCATATCACTAAGAACTTTGAGCAAGAAACCCATTAAGCAACACCTCATCCCCTTTTAATAGTATTGGCTTTCCTATGGACTCAATGTGATCTTGGATCACTAAATCAGAAAACGTAGAGTCTTGAGCTTGAGCCTATATGTGTCCTTAGCATTTTGAGGGGTCAACATTCCTAGTCCATGCCATGCCAATCATTAAACTTTCTGAAATGATCATCTTGAAAGAGCATTAGTTCAATGAGCTATATGTTGTTAGGAATTACCAAAACCACCCAGGGATAGTTGCACTTTCTGCAGCGCTCTTCGTCCACATGCTCAAGCAGAGCTCCAAGGTCGGTGCTCGGGTCGCGAAGATGGAGGTGGCTCAAGACGCGCGTCAAGGCTAAAGCAGAAAGCGTGCGGCCCTCCCCCTCCACCATGGGGCCAATCCCATTAACAACGCCCTCAAGCGCCATGACTAGCTGAGGGAGTAGCTCGATAGGGCCTTCCTCGTCGGTCGCCAACGGCTCCTTCAAGCCCTTCCCATAGAGCTCCTGCAGGGCCTAGCGGGACTTCTGCTCAAGGGATTTGAAGGCCACGCGGTCTTCAATAAGAACCTTCGCCTTGGCTTCTAGTCGGGCCTTCTCCGCCTCCACTTCCTCCTTCACCTTCTCCAAGCGTCCGCGCTCCGTGGCCTGCTCCCGCGCCGACTGCTCCAGCTCAATATCACGACTAGTGACCACATCCTCCCGAGCCTTCAGCTTCCCCTCCCACACCTCACTCTGACGTGCCTCAGCGGCTCGCTCATTGCGCAGGATCTCCAGCTCGGCCTTCATCGCCAGGCAGTGCTCCTCCGCAGCCTTGGCATCCTTGAGAACCACACCACGGGCTGACGCGGCCAGGTCGGCAGCCCGCTCGCCATCTTCGGAGTCTATAATGGCCTGGCTCCATGCTGCCCGGACAACTGTGTCGGATCGCAGCCACCCCAAAATTTAATCTAGGCGCCCCGACACCAGTTGACGGTCGGGGCCTTGGAGGTCGTCGTGAAGCTGGGTCAGCACGGAAAGAGGCCCCTCCAGAGCATCAGGTGAAGCAGGAAGATCGCGACTTGGCGACTTGACGGAAGGAAGAGGAGGCAACACTGGTGCCAAGACTTGCAGAATGCCCGCAGCAGGAGAGCCTGGGGCTCCTGAGCTCCCGGAGCCCGGTGGATGAGCTAGGCGCAGGCGCCTCCAGAGCCGGCTTGGCCATGGAGATCACTTTCTCGTCAGTTCGGGCCTCTGTATCTCGCGAGGACGATCCCTCCGCTGAGGCGCGGGAACCTTACTTCCATACCGGAGGTGGCACGGCCGCGGTAGGCTGTTGGGTCTCAAGGGTTGCTATCGATTCCCTCTTCTTCTTCACCGACGACGCTGGCCTGACGGTGCAAGGGAGAAGCATCAAGAAGAAGCAGCAAAGATAGGAACAAAAACCAGGGTGGGGCACTTACTGGTCCACGTCAGTGTACTCCCTCGCCCTCTTCTAGAGCACGGAGCCCGAAAGCTTCATGGCCTGGGGTGCCGACGCCCGAGCCCCAGGAGCAGATAGGGGCACGATGGCCGGACCCGCAGTGGTGCCGGTCGGCGATAGAGCAGAGGCACCGCCCTGGGGGATCAGCGCCGACCTGTCCTTTTTCAGAACCCCGGTCTGCGGCTTCTTCGGGGAGTGCCCTTCAACTTCGTGGTGACCCCAGCGGGGTGCGGTGACTCCTTCACTGGATGCTCACCGGCGTCGTCGTCATCAGGGAGGGTGTAGAGGAGATCGGCTAGGCGCGGAGGAGAAGTCTCCCCGCTCCCTCCCAGGTCGCCTCTGGGTCCGACCCCTCCTCCTGGCCGGACTCTCTAGAGGACAGCACCACCGGGGCTCCGGTCACAAGCCCACGATCACTGAAGATGGTCATGGCGGCGGCAATCTTCGCCCCATCCGAGCGGCGATACAGCGGAAGATGAGTGTCTGGCGGGTACCCTTGGTCCTCCGCAACCAGAAGATGAAGGCCTTGTCCAGGTCCTCGTCGGACAAGGCATCTGGGCGCAGGCGGAGGTCGCCCCCCTCATCGATGAGCTTCCACAGGGGGCACGAGCGCGCTTGTAGTGGAGCCAGGCGCTGCGCGAGGAACTCCTTGATGATCATGGCCCCCTTGAGCTTCTCCTCCTTTAGGTCATCATGCTTCAGGTCAGCCGCCATCCTCGCCAGCAGCTGCTCAGCCCGGGGGTTGGTGAGCTTCGTGCTGGTCCATCCCTTGTGACGCACATGCATCCCCGTCGGGAGCGCCATCCGAGGGTGGGAGATCTTCGCATCCATGAGGACCCACTTGTTCCTGAAGCCCTCCACCTTCTTCACGGCTCTTGAGATTGTGTTGGTCCCATTGGCCGCGATGAAGTTAGCGCACCCTGAGCGCTGGCCATCCTTGATCCAGAGGTAGAAGAAGTGGTGAAGCAATGCCACAAATGGCATCACCCCCATGAATGCCTCGCAATAAAAGGCAAAGATCGATAGAAGAAGGACATAGTTGGGATGAAGATGGAGGGCATGAAGTTTGTAGTGGCGGGGGACGGCGTAGAAGAACTCGGCGAAGGGGGGAACAACCCCGCGAAGACGTTGTGCATGAAGAAGGGATAAAAAGTACTGCCCGAGGCCTCCGGCACGGCAGAGCCAGCCCGGAGCTCGGGCTCCTTCTCCTTATTACTGTCGTTCGCCGTCATGAGGAGCACGGTGGCGAGGTTCTTCTCCATGATTGTAGGCGCACTCAAGGTAGGCTCAAACCAGGAGGGCGAGCGCACGGCCTTCGCCTTGTCAGACGCCGGCTGTGAGCTCGGGGGAGAGATTAGGCGGATCTCGAGTCTCTTGGGGCAGGAAGGAGAAGGGGATCTGGAACAAGACGAAGGAAGGCAATGAAAGCCCAGCAGCGTGCGCTAGCCTTTTGTCAGATGAGGGCAGTTGCCGAGGCAGTGTGGGGAAGCGGAGACGCCTACGTCCAATCAGTCGCCACGTGTTGACCAAGGCCGTTGGCGATTGGGGCCTGCGATGCTCCGCACTTGCCCTTTGGCTTCCCCTCGACGCCAAGTTCGAGCGTGCCTTGGGCCCGCGGGCTACTATCAGCATCCTGGGAACGGGGGTACCCAGACTTGCCTACCTGCGGCCCATGACGTGGCTCCATCGACGGCCTGGTACGGCCCAACTTAAGCTCAAGACCCTAGCGAGGGGCTAAGCCTCGCGAGGCGGACAATGGCAAGACCTCCCTGGGGGCAGCCTCTTTTGGCTGGCTCCCGAAAGGCGGAGATATCTATGCAAGGTGCACCTCGCGAGGTTCACATGACATGAGCCATGACGACCAAGGCCAGGCGCAGTGTACCGGTTTCCCCTTTGGTGCCAAGGGGGCAAGCGCAGGCGCGGAGTCCCGAGGAATCAAGCAAAGGTTTCCATATCGGTGCAACAAGACCAAGGACCGCCAGGACGGCAGGACGGAGGTCACCGTGGAGCCCGGCGCGGCATCACCACTAGAGCCTTTGGCAGGCGAAGACCGCTTTTGTGAGGATAGCATGTACTAGTTGTTTCCCTTTAAATTTGGCCGTTGTGGGATCCCTTCCCACCTGCATTTGGGAAGAGGACCAAGGCCACTATAAATAGGACCTAGCCACCACCATAGAGGGGGCATTGGAGAGAGAGGGGGATTCGACGACAGAGAGATTCCACCACAATGAGGAGCGGATCACCCAGATTATCCTCACCAGCTCATCAAGCCCAAGAACACCTCACCTACTGAGGCTGTTTATCCATTTTACTAGTTCATCCTCAGCTCCACGAGGCAATCCACCACACACACTGGAGTAGGGTATTACACCGCAAGGTGCCCAAAGAAGTATAAACCCCTGTGTCAATCGTTCCTTGAGTTCGTCGAGCTAGGCCGTGGGATCATAGGGCGAGCGCGCTGGGTAGAGAGTGTTCGTGCACACCCCAGAGTTCGAATATCTCTATGGTCTGCGAAGCCCATAATCCGACACACTCTAATATTCGTCTGTATGTCACTCACACGCACCCTTTCTCTCTCTCACACATACAACCTACTGTTCGGATCTACTCGACTCTTATCTATAACAAACACATTAGCCGATCTCCCTCTAACTAGCATCTATATCTCCCTATTTCCGTGTTTCTCCATCAACTTCCTTTCACGGTCGCATTCTTGCTTCCTATGACGCACTCTATATCTCTCTTAAAGACAAAAAACACAATTGTCGATCTCCCTCTAACTAGCATCTCTATCTCCCTATATTTGTGTTTCTTTATCAACCTCCTTTCTCGGATGCACTCTTGCTTCCTATCATGCACAATATATATGTTTTTATTTACATGCATCTATAGGTCATTCTCTTTTGCACACACATTTGTGCCTCGCTCCCTCTGCTCGCCATATATGCATGCTCCACCCCACGCGACTCTCTCTTAAAGACAAAAACACACGCTCCAGCATCGCACGTTCTTCCCTCCGCTCTCACCTGGATGCATATTGTCATATCGATCTATCTCTCCCGTCATGTTGATCTTATAACTTATGTCCTCTCTTTTATCTCAATCATGTGTGCGGGCACACAAACCCCCCACGTATATATGTATACGTCCCGCACATGCATGTCCCATGTCTCATCTCTCTCCATGCCTAGTTAATTACCCCTATCTCCCACCCCACATAATTTTTTTATCTTCTTGTGTGCACATGGTTTCCGTATGGACGTGTCTCTTCTCTAAAACACACACTCACACTTAACTATCTCCTTTTGGCTACCCCATTCTGTCACTCCCTCCCTCTATCCGTGAAATCTGTAAGACTTTCACTTCGTTTAATTACCACCTATATGCACCATTGATAGTAGTTTTCTTCAGTGCCTCTCGAACAAACGTGTTATCTCGATGTCCACTCGTCTCACACGCACACGCCATTCATCCATATCTACGGGCCTCTTCTCTCTCGCCCCTCCCTCGTTGGAGGCCTCTACCATAGACATCAACTGTCTACCGTGAAGCGACACACAGTTAATTACTTTCCTTGTTGAAGACTCCATCACACA
>LR738715.1:288066273-288076534 GCA_902687465.1 Secale cereale | reverse complement strand
ACACATACCCACACCGTTCTTTCTTTCACACACACGTCTCTTTCCACACACATGGTCTCTCTATACGACCACACACACACATGCTCTAGGTGGACTATTTGTTCCTACCATCCTTCGTCCAACCTTACCCGTACGATTATCAATCACATTTATTTACTTATAACATGGACAAATTCCACTTTATTTTACTAATTAGCAAACTTTGGATAATTATATAACGCAAATCACGAGCAGGAAGTGACATTCTTTTTACACAAATATGATTAATATGACCAGGTAATTTACAAGGTAAAGGTACCGTTATACTTATATCCCGATGCAAAAGGTGGAGTACATATCCTAAGAGTAGAGGGGCACACATACAATCCCTAACAAATTCACCATTCATGCATGCGCATGCGAGTTACGTGACGCACCCTAAACAGACTCGTATGTGTACAATTTGCGCACCCGCGGGGTACCCGTGATGGATGATGGTCCCCAAGTGCAGGGAATCATCGTAGCAATTCCCAATGGTGGAAGTGATAAGTATGGAGTGTCGAACCCACAAGGAGCTAAAGGTAAGATCAATATTCTCTCAAGTCCTATCTGCCACAGATACGACTCTACGTACACTGAACGTTTTCTTCCAACTAGAAAGGAGAAATAAAACTACGTTGTGGGTATGAAGAGGATAACTTTGCATGATATCAGAGAGCTAAAATATAAAAGTAGGTGATGTTATCATAAAGTTAGAATATATTAATAAATATTATAAATAGCGAGTGTGCAATAATGATGGATTGGTGTGCGGAATTGTCCTAGGAAATTGTTAACAAGACCGGTAGTCGTCTTTGCAATTTCATATGAGGGAGTAAGCTAACATACTTTCTCTTCTTGGATCGTATGCACTTATGATTGGAACTCGAGCAAGCATCCACAACTACTAAAGATAATTAAGGTAAAACCCAACCATAGCATTAAAGCATCAAGTCCCCTTCATCCCATACGTAACAATCCCCTTACTCAGGTTTATGCTTCTGTCACTCCAGCAACCCACTATAAGTGAATCATGAACGTATTGCAACACCCTACAGCGGGAATCCCTCACTCTTGCGTGACACGGAGGGCACCATAGGACAGCACCAAAATAAAACATACAACTCATACAAATCTAGATCATCAATCAACCCAAAGACAAAGGATATCTAGTCAAAACATCATAGGATGGCAACACATTATTGGATCATAGTATGTGGCATAAAGCACCATGTTCAAGTAGGGATTTCAGCGGGGTGCGGGAGAGTGGACCGCGTAAAAGAGATGAGGATGGTGATGTTGATGAAGACAATCACCGCGGCGATGATTCCCCTCCCGATGGCACTCCGGCGCCACCGAGAGAGAGGAGGAGAGGTTCTCCCCCTTATGCTTCCTCCTCCATGGCCTCCCCCTACATTGGGAGAGGTTCTCCGTCTGGTCCTTGGCCTTCATGGCGATGATGGCCCCTCCGGGATCCTCCTCCATGGCCTTCAGTGATGATGGCCCCCTCCAATAGGGTGCCAGAGAGGGCCTAGATTGATTTCTCGTGGTTACAGAGGCTTTCGGCGGCGGAATTTCCGATCTAGGTTATTTTATGAAGGTTTCTGTATTTATAGGAGTTTTTGGCGTCGGTCTCACGTCCAGGGGGTCTCCGAGTCGTCCACAAGATAGGGGCCCATGCCCAGAGGGTGGGCGCGCCCCCCACCCTCGTGGACAACCCTGGACTCTTTTGGCCCAACTCTTTTACTCCAGGGGCTTCTCTTGGTCCATAAAAATCATCAAAAGTTGGCATGTCAATTGGACTCCGTATCGTATTCCTTTTCTGTAAAACTCAAAAACAAGGAAAAAACAGAAATTGGCACTGGGCTCTAGGTTAATAAGTTAGTCCCAAAAATCATATAAAATAGCATATAAATGTATATAAAACATCTAAGATGGATAATATAATAGGATGAATACTTCATAAATTATAGATACGTTGGAGACGTATCAGCATTCCCAAGCTTAATTCCTGCTCGTCCTTGAGTAGGTAAATGATAAAAGAAATAATTTATGAATTGTGAATGCTAGCAGGTGCACAAGTTTGATCAATGATAATTTCAATCACCTTTTCTAGCATCTTTATGTGTCATAACAGTAGCTCATCTCATAGAACTTTTCATGATCAAGTAACAAGCTATTCACATGTTAAAGTATAGATCACAAACTTTCTTTAAAACTAACAAACAATGCTCTTAGTCATCAAACAATTGCAATTCATCTTATTTTCGGGAAGGGTCTATGTAAGAGCTTTGATTCAGCAAACACCACATACTCAACTATCATTTAATCTTTCACAATTGCTAAAACTCATGTGATATTTATGGGTTCAAAGTTTTAATTGGACACAGGGGAAGATAGGGGCTTATAGTTTTGCCTCCCAACCTTTTAACTCAAGGGTAATGTCAACAATAATAATTTATGAAAACCTACATCCAAGTGGATATAAATATCCGGATCGCTCCAACACAAAGTGCTTGCCAAAGGAAAAAACTGTAAAATGGAAAGGTGATGATCACCATGACTCTTGTATAAGGGTATAGATAAAAGTAAAAGATAGGCCCTTCGCAGAGGGAAGCAGAGGTTGTCATGCACTTTTATGGTTGGATGCACAAAATCTTAATGCAAAAGAACGTCACTTTATATTGCCGCTTGTGATAAAGACCTTTATTATGCAGTCCATCGCTTTTATTTCTTCCCTATCACAAGTTCGTATAAAGCTTATTTTCTTCGCACTAATACATCATACATATTTAGAAAGCAATTTTTATTGCATGCACCGATGACAACTTAATTGAAGGATCTTACCAAATCCTTAGGTAGGTATGATGGACTCTCATGGCAAAACTGGTTTAAGGGATGTTTGGAAGCACAAGTAGTATTTCTACTTGGTGCAAAGAATTTGGCTAGCATGAGAGGGAAAGGCGAGCCCAACATGTTGGATGATCCAAGACAATATAACGTTTCGGATATAGGAAAGCATAACCCATTAAGTTGTCTTCCTTGTCCAACATCAACTTTTAGCATGTCATATTTTAATGACTGCTCACAATTACAAAAGATATCCAAGATAGTATATTTATATGTGAAATCTCTCTTCATTCAATATTCTTTCATGAATCGTTCAAGTGACCAATTCTGTGTTTGCTAACTTTCAATAAGTTTACTACCTATACTTATTACGTGTGAAGTCATACTCCCCATGGTATAAGCATATGAAATATATATAAATTCAGATTTATGATATTCAATTCATTCAACCATTTACTCATAGGATGTACGTGAAGCACGTGAGTAAATGACAAAATACTCCAAAAGATATAAGTGAAGGACACTGAGTAGTCAAATAATTAACTAGCCATGGGAGGATTCTTTTTCATTCAAGACTTCAGATCCAATGATTTTATTCAAACATCAAGTAAAATTGAAAATACGCTCCAAGCAAAAGACATATCATGTGACGAATAAAATATAGCTCTAAGTAAGGTATATCGATAGTTTTGAAGACGAAAGAGGGGATGTCTTTCGGGGCATCCCCAAGCTTAGGCGCTGGAGTCTTCCTTGAATATTACCTTGGGGTGCCTTGGGCATCCGCAAACTTAGGGTCTTTCCACTCCTTATTCTCCTCATATCGATATCTCACCCAAAGCTTGAAAACTTCAACCACACAAAACTTAACGTAACTTCGTGAGATAGGTTAATATGATAAAGAGTAAACCATTTACTTTGGTACTGTCAAAGACAAGGTTCATAATTGTTCTCACACAATTCCTATTGTACCATATCATTTCTACATTTTATATTGAGAAATGTAAGCCATAGAAACTAGAAAACAAGCAAACTATGCAATGAAAACAGAATCTGTTAGAAACAGAACAGTCTGTAATGATCTGAACAACAACCATACTTATGCTACTATAAAAATTATGAAATAAATTGGTGGGCATGAGGAATTTGTCTATTAATCTTCTGCAAAAATAATCAAGTCAAAAGCACTCTTCTGTAGAAAATGGCAGCTAATCCCGTGAGCGCAAAGTTTCTGTTTTTTTACAACAAGATCACATTAACTTTCACCCAAGTCTTCCCAAAGGTCTACTTGGTACTTTATTTAAACAAAATCTATAAAACATGATTACTACAGTAGCTTAATCATGTAAACACACAAAAATAGTAAGAGTAAATATTGGGTTGTCTCCCAACAAGTGCTTTTTTTAAATGCCTTTTAGCTAGGCATGATGATTTCAATGATGCGCACATAAAAGATAAGAATTGAAACATAAAGAGAGCATCATGAAGAATATGACTAGCATATTTAAATCTAACCCACTTACTATGCCTAGGGATTTTGTGAGCACCAAATTTATAGGAACAAGAATCAACTAGCACAGGAAGGCAAGACAAGTATAACTTCAAAACTTTAAGCACATAGAGAGGAAACTTGATATTATTGCAACTTCTACAAGCATGTATTCCTCCCTCATAAACATTTTAAGTAGAATCATTAATGGGTTCAACAATATAACCATCACATAAAGCATTCTTTTCATGATATACAAGAATAGAAATTTTACTACTCTGCACATAAGCAAAATTCTTCTCATTCAGAATACTGGGAGCAAACTCGAAATAGTGGAATCATTACTAACTAAAGTTGACACTCTTCCAAATCCACTTTAGATGATAGTATTATTCATACTCCAAAAGATATAAGTGAAGTTCATGGAGTAATCTAGGATTAATATCGACTAGCAAATATCCAAGCTCAAAATATATAAGTGAAGCACACGACGCATTCTATAAAACCGTACTCAAAAGATTTAAGTGAAGCACAAAGATCATTCTATAAGATCATACTCAAAGATATAAGTGAAGCACATGAAGAATTCTATAAATCAAGGAAGGGCTATCTCATACTAGCATGGTTCTTAAAGAAAAAAAAGAAAAACACAAGATACACAAATCATGTGAACAAAACAAAAACCGAGGTATACCGATAATTGTTGAAGAAGAAAGATGGGATGTCAACCGGGGTATCCCCAAGCTTAGATGCTTGAGTATCCTTGAAATATTTACTTGGGATGCCTTGGGGATCCCCAAGCTTGAACTCTTTCCTCTCTTTATTCTTCTCATATTGATAGCTCCTCGATCTTCGAACACTTCATCCATACAAAACTATAACAAAAACTTTGTGAGATCCATTAGTATAATAAAGCAAATCACTACCTTTAGGTACTGTTGCAAACTTATTCCAATTTAATATTAGAATTTTATCTACTGTATTCCAACTTCACCATGGTTCATACCCCCCGATACTACCCATAGATTCATCAAAATAAGCGATCAACACATAGAAATCAGAATCTGTTAAAAACAGGACAGTCTGTAGTAATCTGGAAGTTTAGTAATCTTATGTAACTCTAAAAAATTCTAAAAAAATATGAAAATTTGAACAATTTGTATAGAAGTAATGTGCAAAAAGTTTCAGACCCATTTTAGCTTCTAGTAAAAAAGAAAAATCACGCGCTACAGCCAAAGTTTCTGTTTTTTGTTCTGCACATAGAAAACAATCAATCTAATCATCCTAAAACCAAAGCTTGGCACATTATTTTTATAATGCAATGGATATATACAAGGGGATAATTATTTATAGAGAAACTTCCATGAAAAAATCTACATTGTTTCCGTGAGCATGAACACAAGTGCTCAAGGTCGACCCTCACTTCTTCAATGCATAACTTTCCAATCACTTCTCTTTTTGAAAAACTTTTTAGGCATAAGAGGCAAGTATTTTTTGTATTTTCATTCTTTTAATTTTTTGTTTGTTTCACCCACAACTAAATAGAACCAAAAAGGAAAAACAAAATCTACTTAGTGAAGAAAGCAAACAAGCACACACGAGAATATCAACCCCACGCTAGTGCTCCCCGGCAACGGCGCCATAAAAGAGCTTGATGGTCCCCAAGTGCAGTGAATCATCATAGAAATTCCCAATGGTGGAAGTGATAAGTATGGAGTGTCGATCCCACAAGGAGCTAAAGGTAAGATCAATATTCTCTCAAGTCCTATCTGCCACTGATACGACTCTACGTACACCGAATGTTTGCTTCCAACTAGAAACGAGAAATAAAACCACATTGTGGGTATGAAGAGGATAACTTTGCATGATATCGGAGAGCTAAAATATAAACGTAGGTGTTGTTATCATAAAGTTAGAACATATTACTAAATATTATAAATAGCGAGTGTGGAAAAATGATGGATCGGTGTGCCAAAGCAATTTTTAACAAGACCGGTAGTCGTCATTGCAATTTCATATGAGGGAGAGGCACAAGCTAACATACCTTCTCTTCTTGGATCATATGCACTTATGATTGGAACTCTAGCAAGCATCCGCAACTACTAAAGATTATTAAGGTAAAACCAAACTATAGCATTAAAGCATCAAGTCCCCTTTCTCCCATACGCAACAATCCCCTTACTCAGGTTTATACTTCTATCACTCAAGCAACCCATTATAAGTGAATCATGAACGTATTGCAACACCCTACAGTGGGAATCCCTCATGCTTGCGTGACATGGAGGGCACCATAGGACAGCACCAAAATAAAACATACAACTCGTACCAATCTAGATCATCAATCAACCCAAAGAAAAAGGATATCTACTCAAAACATCATAGGACGACAGCACATCATTGGATCATAATATGTGGCATAAAGCACCATGTTCAAGTAGGGATTACAGCGGGGTGCGGGAGAGTGGACCGCGTAAAAGAGATGAGGATGGTGATGTTGATGAAGACAATCACCGCGGCGATGATTCCCCTCCCGATGGCACTCCGGCACCACCGAGAGAGAGGAGGAGAGGTTCTCCCCCTTGTGCTTCCTCCTCCATGGCCTCCCCCTAGAAGGGGAGAGGTTCTCCCTCTGGCCGTTGGCCTTCATGGCGATGATGGCCCTTCCGGGATCCTCCTCCATGGCCTCCGGTGATGATGGCCCCCTCCGGCAGGGTGCCAGAGAGGACCTAGATTGATTTCTCATGGTTATAGAGGCTTGCGGCGGCGGAATTTCCGATCTATGTTATTTTCTGGAGGTTTCTATATTTACAAGAATTTTTGGCGTCGGTCTCACGTCCAGGGGGTCTCCGAGTCGTCTACGAGATAGGGGCCCATGCCTAGGGGGTGGGCGCGCCCCCCACCCTCGTGGACAGCCCGTGACTCTTCTTGCCCAACTCTTTTATTCCAGGGGCTTCTTTTGGTCCATAAAAAATCATCAAAAATTGGCACGTCAAATGGACTCCGTTTGGTATTCCTTTTTGTAAAACTCAAAAACAAGGAAAAAATAGAAACTTGCACTGGGCTCTAGGTTAAAAGGTTAGTCCCAAAAATCATATAAAATAGCATATAAATGTATATAAAACATCTAAGATGGATAATATAATAGCATGACTACTTCATAAATTATAGATACGTTAGACACGTATCAATGGACCACATTTATTTAAGATGGATGGTGAACCCAAACAGTAGTCGCATTCATTCCCCTCCCACTACCTTTTTTTCGCTCGCCGTAGCCCGATAGCCATCGCCCGGCCAAAGGTAATGACGTACGCCATGCTCCCGCCAGACCGGCGCTTTGAGCTGTTTCCTGAGATGTGGAGGTGGTGTGAAGTCTGGATTGCAACCGTCCTGCCACCGGACTAGCCGGAGCCAGAGGAGGAGGCGGAGCAGCACGCAGTCACGGAGGACACGGACACGGAGGAGGATGAGGACGACGCGGGCGAGGCAGAGCCAAAACATGAGGAGGACGATGCGGACGAAGCGAATCTGGAGGAGGAGGACGATAAAGTGGGTGAGGCAGACCCAGAGCAGGAGGAGGACGATGCAGGCTAAGCGGAGATGGAGGAGGAGGACGACGACGTGGGCTAACCGGCTGCATGCTTCGCCATGGCGTCGCCCAAGAGGAGGGGCCGGCAGAATAGCAGGCCATCCTCAAGTCCATCCAGTCGGAGGATGAGGTGAAGGCCAACCACAACTTCGTTTGGCAATAGGAGTGGGGGATCAACTAGATGTTCACCGAACTAGAGGAGTAGCAGGAGGAGATGGAGTTGCAGCATGCGGCCACCTACCCATCTCCGACGATGAGTACCGTCGTCTAGCTTAGGTTATTACGGTGTAGTATAAGTCATTAACGTAGTTCTAGGTCATCGATTTGAAGAATTAAATATGTGTTATATGTCATGAAAACCATATCGCTAGATTTCTACATGGATGTAGTTTCTAAATACTCCCTCCGTTCCAAAATAAGTATCCCAACTTTGTACCAACTCTAGTACAAAGTTGTACTAAACTTGAGACACTTATTTTGGGATGGAGGGCGTATATATTTCTTGTCACATATAATACAACATATTTAGATAGTTAAATTATTGACCTAGAACTACACGAATGACTTATACACCGAGACGGAGGTAGTAGTTTATTTCTTATAGCCATCTGACTCAGCTCTATTGTACTTGCTCTTACACTATAGGACCAGGAGTAGTTCTTTCCTTATCATAGAGTAGTACAGTATCAAAGATGATCTTATTTTTTGCCATGCATGACACAAAATAGCATTGCATTTAACATGATACGATATCTACCTATGTGCACAACATTATCATGCAGGGACCTTGACCATGCATGTCACCATGTGTCCAGATCTGAGATGCCACGTGTACCAGATGAACGGCGCCGAGTTCGACCCCCGTGATGCTACCTGAGTACGGATGAACACACTTGGAGAGTACTCGGTTTTCACTGGGGACAGCTACCCCGTATTGAAAAGGGATAAGTATATTTTTCGTCCCTCGATTCTCTCAAAGATATAGAAATGGTCCCTCTACTCTAAAACTAGCAAATCTTAGTCCCTGAACTTCCCAAATCGGATAAATTTAGTCCCTCATACCACTTCAAGTGGTTTCGTGGCATGGTTTTAGTTGGAATTTTATTAAACACCTATTGTGCGCCAGCCATATTTTCGAACGGTGGCGTCAAGAGTGGCACTCGTAAAGCAGGGCTACGATGTGCCCTTTGATGATGCCGAAGCCGTGCCCAGCACCCTGTCGGGCATCATGGTGCCTCCGATTAGTGGCTTTGCCCAGCAGGCTGAGAAGGAAGAGCTGGGCATGGCGGAGACCTCCCTGGCGGCCGCTCCTACCTTTCTCTTCCAAGTGCTGCACACTGTCCTACCTGTGTGATCGCTATCCGTGGCCTCCTGGCCTCACCGCTCACATGATTGGCCATATGGTGTCGCTGACTAGTCGTTGTCCAGTAGGTGAGTAGGACATCACCACCACGCTCAGTTACACCCCACCACGCAAGGAAGAGTATCTCATGTACAACACGCGGGTTGCGATCGACCCGTCGCAAACTCGAGGGTCACCATGGTGTCCATGGGCGACCTATTGCATGACACTATCAGCTGCTACTGGGTGAATTCAGGTCTAGGCTCGACTTTGGCAGTCCGTCTTTGCTCTCCGTACTGTCGAGGTGCTCAAGGGCATGGTCTTTGCACTCCGCGTTGTCGAGGTGGTCAACGACATGCTTCTCGAGAGCTTCGGTACTACATAGGCAATCAAGGCGGAAAGTACTGCAACTGAGGCCAGCTAGCTACGCCTCCGCTGTGTCGCCGGCGGTGCTCAGGCATGATGCTATTACCGGGACGATCTGTTGATCGAGGAGGTACTGCATTCCTCCGACCGGCACCCATTGCCGCGAGTTCCTGCATGAGCGGTGGCTCCACGACATGGCAGTCAAACTATGTGGCGAGGCGGTCAAACCTGTGTAATGTGTCTCGTTGATTTACTCAAAACCATGTCCACGTCAGCACAAAACCACCCAAGCGACACGAGGGACTGAACTTAACTGGTTTTGAAAATTGAGGGACTAAGATTTGCTGGTTTGAGAGTTGAGGGACCATTTCTATACTTCTAAAATAGTCCAGGGATCAAAAATATACTTATCCCTAGTGAAAATGATGCCACCTTCCATGCACGATATCGTCGTCCTGACGTTCATGAAGAACGGGTGCGTTTTCATTGCGCACCAACGGATTCATATCTTGAACGCCCCTATCCGTGATCTATGCCGCTTCACTTTGGATGAGTCTCCATCATGGGGAGCCGCACTAAAGAGCTGCGATGCTATGGATTCCCGTCCCCC
>LR738715.1:287920460-288066238 GCA_902687465.1 Secale cereale | reverse complement strand
CCCCCCCCCCCGTTATGGATTGTGACATCTGTGAAGAACACGTGGGACTGGAATTACGAGACGGACATGTACCCAGGGATGTACGAACCTGAGTAATATGTACTAGCACAATATTTGAAGTAGGAGGCACAAATAGTATGAACCTGCGTGGCATGTTGGCATTTGTATTTTACTAGTCGTACCACTATGTTACGTGCATTGCACGGTGATATTATGATACAGGCTTCGGGCATTAATTATGCCATGGAGGTTCCTCTTGGTTAATGTGATATGTATAGAATTTCACGGATGGAGGGAGTAGTGCACATGCCAAGTTCACTGGGCTGCCGTGTTTCACACTCCTCCATCGTAAGAGTGGAGACAATAGCTTTCATTAAAAAAATAGTACTACTGCAAAAGAGCGGTGACACTATCCTGCCCGGCTTCCTTGCTAGTCCTCAATATCTGAAAGAATACTTTCATTCACCGACATGTGGGACGTCGACCATCTTGGTCCACTTGCGATGACAACAGAATTAGAGTGCATCACACGGAACTGCACGGGAGACTCACCCCTGTCGTAACGCCGCAGTAATAATGAGTAATGAGCCATCAAATCATAGGCCCAACCTTTCCCACTGTAAGTTGCTCGGACGAAGGAACCATCATGACTTTGTTGACTCTGCTTCTTCAAGTAAACTACTGTACCAACAATACTGCTACCACACGCGAAGACTGCACGGCACTGTAGCACGTCATATCACTCATACCCACTAGGCCAAACAAGCCCGCCTAACGTGCAGGAAAGCCCGCCCTCGTCATTTTTTTCTAGATTTGTATCGATGAATCGCACGAACAAGGGAAAGAACAGAGTAGAAAATGTTACACTTGGCAAGTTCAAAAGGAAAAGGAGGCCCACTTAAAGCACGCATGTCGTGTTCGCGTCGCACCCGCCATAGCCGGTCTGGAACGTTGCTCACCAAAGGGGACACACGTTGCAATTGTTCATCGACAGTCGGCCAAGGAAAAGGAGACAAGGAGGGAGAAGAGATCGGCCAGCCAACGCACAAGGACTCCAAGAAATATACTAGTGACTAGCAAGATGCCCGTGCATTGCACGAAATGTCAAGATGCTTTTATATGAGTAGTTTATCATGTGGGAGATAAGGATGAACGAGGGAAGGCCGTATCTGCAAATGTGGAGAGGAGTGCGGGTATCTTTTTGCAAAATTGTCATAGTTTCCTTCCTATCCGTCAGATATAAATCGGACGACCTATATTGTAGGATGGAAGGCACACCATCATCACCAACTCTGTTTTTTATAAGCGTAGATAGATAGGTAGAAGTAGAGATATGAGAGGCCGGCCATGTACACACTCTTACAACCTATCACTAGCACATGTAAACACTCTCTATAGCCATTCCGAAAGTACGACATCAACAAGATATTCACGTCAACCTATTAGCCCCAACGTTTTTCATCGGTCATTGTTTGCAAGTACTATAGCTCGCACAGTAGCTAGCCTACTAAAAAACGCGGAATCAGTCGAGGTTTGACACCAAGAATCATAAAAAAAATCTTCATCATGCCCTACTTATATGATTAAATATTTTAAACAAACGCCTAAGCATGCCATATATTACTTCAAAAGCTGGTGAGGATACATATGTTTCCATATCTCGGAGAGGGTTCACACGATTCACTATCAAACAAAAGTAGCAAGTACCGCCCACACAAGACACTGCATTAGCCCTAGACGGTGTGATAAAACGCATCATTCTGGTAATTAAACACTACAAACTACGTTGAAAGTCTAGCGCGACCAACTATTTCTTGTCATCGATCTCTGGGGCAATAGCCATAGGAAGGAAAGCGGCATGGAGATCGATCTCTAGAGTAATGTACATAGGATGGACGGCGACATCGGAATCATCAAGGGCGTCCACCGGCACCTGCACCTGCACCTGCACAACCCTAACATATTAGTAAGCACATTGCAACTAATCAAAAACAACACCTATGGTAAACCATATTTTCTTTACATTATGCAACTCACCGAGGGATCCCATCCATCCAGGGGCCATCGCCTCGCCGAGGAAATACTTCTACTCAACGGTGACTATCTCCTCAAACCCGGCCTTGAGGCTCTCATAGGTAACCATTAGACATTTTCGGGTAGGCATGGTGGGGCCCTTGCTGTTCTTCTAGCTTTCTTTGTTCAGGAGTTCGTCTGCCAAGGTCCTCAACTCTTTGGCTAGTGCTTGTTTCTTGGAGTTCTTCGTCTCCATGGGTTGGCCCGCCAACATCGCCAACTCAGTGTCTGGTGCTCTCTTCCTGGAGATCTCTGTCTCCAGTGGGTTGTCCGCCGGCAACTCTTTGCCCAGTGCTCCAAGATCCATCAATAAACTGACAAAAAAACAATCGAAAGGAAACCACGATCACAATGAAAACGGGAAAAGAATAGGCAGTGAGAATCAGTCGGTGCATGGCAAAAAGAAGATTCTTGGAATGAAAATAGAGTAGCATCACTAATTCGCCTACCTTTCCTTTGTTGGTACGGAAGAAAAATGGCAGAAGTGACTACCGTGGACTATAGGGGAGAAAAGGCTTAAACGAGTGTTCTGGTGAAATGATGGTTGCTTCGTCCGTCCAACTAACCTGGCTACTTTACCATTGCTGGTAAATGTGTGGGTTTTGTGATATGATGGGTCATGACGGCCAGACCGGGGTGACTGGTGAATCTCGACTGTAGCACTTCGCAAAGATTTGGTAGATGGCACGCGGGTCCGGATGCTTGGGGTGTGTTTGGATCATGGGCAACCAAAACCTCAACCAAAATTTTGAACGACAGAGGAGGAGCTCTTGTCAGGCCCAAGATGCGATTCTATCCTGATCACGTGACACTTACGTGATTGGGGCACAACCGCATTTCGGGCGCTTAGCAAGATGGATATCATTACATCGTACCATTACATACATACATGGGGGATACAACAATACATACAAAACACATGAATACAACAACATCAGTACAAGGCATCCGACTACGGATGCAAACATTAAAAGCAAAATGACATCCATCTGCTATCCCAGGCTGCCGACCCGGAACCTAACCCAAGACTGAAGAAGAAGAAGAAGAAAGAACTCCAACACAACGATCAACGCTCTCACGTCAAGTCATCGGAAACCTGCACCTGCAACTGTTGTGGTAGTATCTGTGAGCCACGAGGACTCAGCAATCCCATAACCATTGGTAACAAGACTATCAAAGCTTAATGGGTAGGAAGACGTAAAGTGGTGAGGTTGCAGGAACGGCTAAGCATAAGTATGGTGGCTAACTTACGAGTACAAGAATAAGATGAGCATCTATGCAAGCGGTCGCAAACTAGTAGTGATCGCTAAAGATCCTGAACTACCTACGAGTCAAACATAACCCCACCGTGTTCTCTTCTCAAAGTGAAAAGAGACAGTCACAGTTACTCACACAATTGTGTGTTTTACTTCGGATCCTCTGTCAAGTTTTCTACAACCGGACATTAATAAATTCAAATCTGCCACATAACCGCGGGCATGGCTTTTGAAAGATCATAACCCTGCAAGGGTGTCCCAACTTAGCCATTCACAAGCTCTCACGATCAGCAGAAGTAATAATAATATTACCCCTTATCTTAGGGACAATCCGATCAGGCTTGGTATCCCGGTGCACAAGACATTTCGACAATGGTAAAACAAGTCCAGCAAGACCACCCGGCGTGCCGACACCCTGATAGTAGCCGCGCGTATCTCGTCTCAGGCCACAACCGGATAGGTGATCCTACAGGAGCCACATACCTCGAGTTTCCCTGTGGCGGTCGCGCAGTCTCCTCGTTTGGGACCAACACCATCAGCACTAGCCCCCCTGTATATAGAAGAATCCTCGGGTAGCGCTAACTCCCTATGCAATTAGTTAATTAATTAAGTTTTTATTATGTTGCAATAAAACCAGTGTTGGGCCTTGCTGGAGGAGTTTTATTCAAAGACGAACTGTCAAGGGGTCCCCATATACCCAACCGTGTAAGGAACACAAAATCAAGGAACATAATGCCGGTTTATTGGCTCCTAAGGTGGCATGAGTGGAAGAAAACACCGAGCAAAAGGCCAAGCCTTCCTCCCATGCCCAGTATATAGGTGTGTTAATATAAATAAGACATATTGTGAAATATCCAAAGCATCAAGTTCCAACATGGAACGGTCTTCATCTTCACCTGCAACTAACAACGCTATAAGAGGGGCTGAGCAAGCGGGTAACATATCCAAACAATGGTTTGCTAGAAAGGTGTCAAAGGTTAGATGTTTCATGGCAACAAGGAGAGGGGCTGACAATAATGATAGGTAGCGCGACATATAACGATGGCATCGAGACACTAAGCATGGCAATGATAGTAAAGGTATCCAAGGTGATGGTCATCTTGCCTGAGATCCCGCAAGGAAGAAGAACAGATCCATGAAGAAGATGAAGAAGAAGCCTTGAAGACGAACCACATGTAGACGAACAAATCATCACGATCGCAACAGAACAAGCACTAACGAGAAGAAGCAAGCAACACGGTAAACAAACCACTCAAGAACATGACAAGATGCTCAAGCAAGTATGATGCAAGACAAGTCAATGTATGATGCAATACATGGCAAGGTATGAAGCACACAAGAACAACACAAACTAACAAGTTTAAATGAGGCCGGAAACTACATATAACAAATCCGGTAAGTCCTCATATGCATAATTTGAAATTAGTCCAGATCTGAACAAACCTTAAGTTAAAGTTGTTAAACAGCAGGTTAACATGCACCATGATGATCTACACGAAATTCTAGTCAAGTTTCATATAAAGTTTGTTTAATTCGGAGCTACGGCCTAGAAGATATGAGCAAAACAAGACAAGCAAGGCAACGGTGCAAAATGCACCCAAACATCAAGCAAACACACTCCAAACATGAAAACAATATTATATTATGCTTCTACATGCAAAATCACACAAGTTTCATATAAGACACACTCAAAACGGAGCAACGGGCTAAAAGATACACATGAAACAAGATATAATAACAAGCTGAAGTTAACAGCCACATAACAACTTTGGAGCAAGGTAAATATATGCTACAACACTCAAACATGATAACAAGAAGCATGGATGTGAAGTAGACATGATGCTTAACAAGCATGAACTTAGAACACACCCAAAAGCTTGCTGGAACACATTTAAACAAGCATGGCAAGTTGCAATAAAATTATCCAGACTTAGCCAAAATCTGGGAAGGCAAAAACATCATCACGATGCTGCCTTCGGAGGCACAAAACAACAAGCATATCAACTCAACTAAGTATATAAAGAGCGTGGACATGTAGTAGACATCTCCTACAGCAAACAACTCCATTGGAGCAACTCCATAGGAGGCATGGATCAATAGCAACAAGCTACACCAAATTGAACATGCTGATAAAATCCTGACAGGTATAATTTATAGCAACTTGAGAGCAAGAAATAAATAAGCTACATCAGGGCATATGAGCAAGTAAGGGCATGAATGGATAGACATAAACATGGAGAACAAGACATGATCATTGGCCACTCCAAAACAAGCATGGATTTGTCTAGGGCATCAAGCAAACATGGCATCAGGTTATAACAGATTCCAGACTTACCAGTTTTTTCACTAAGTATAAAACAGTAACAACAACATGGCATGTTTACAAGCATGTTTAAGTCAACACAAGGCATATCATGGAAAGTTAAATGCACCACAGCAAAGACCACAAGATAGTGCTTCTAAAACATCTAAGCATGTGGCATGATGACAAACACATCAATAGCAAAGAGCAATTGAAATCAGCGTCTCATAACAAGTTTCAGCACTTAACAGTCAAATGCATTTTTTCAACAGAGATTAACATGGACATATGAACTCAAACAAGCTTGCTACAGCAACCATCATGTAGTACACTTCACAATGAACATTTTGACATATCATATGCTTCATTTGGATAAACATGCACCAAGTTATCATATCTCAAACATGGCATCAAATTAACAAGTAACAACAGTTTATAACAAATAGCACTCTTGCAACAGAGATTAGAGCATCTAGATGAACTCAAATGAGCATGGCACAATGGAACAAAGTGTAGAGCATATCACCACGATCATTTTGACATATCATACGCTCAATTTGGACAAGCACACAATTAATTACAGCCACATGAACATAGCAACATATTAACAGAAACTAAGGACTTCGACAAATTTTTAAAAGAAAAACTGAGCCCAAGATAGTATTATTCGCCCGGGGCGAGGGATAGGGGCTGCTCACCCAAAGGCCTCGGGCCAGATCTGAGAGGAGGGAGAGGCAGGCCGGCCTGAGGGAGGATGAGGCCCGGAGCTGGGGCTCGTGGGCCGCTCGGTGTGGGCCACGGGGTGGAGGAGCTTGGCCTTGGCGCCACATCGGCCCACGAAGGGGCGAGGCAGGCGTCGTCCTCCCCGAGCCCTCGCTCGAGCGGAAGGCAAGGTGGCGGGGTGCTCGCCGACGGCCAGCAGGGAAGCGCCGGTGGCGCGCAACAAGCAGATCCGGGGGCGCCGGGCCCGGATCCAGCCGGAGGTGGGCGAAGACGGCGCCGGGAGGCCCGTGGCAGAGGCGGGGAACGGTGGAGCTAGCAGATCGGCGGCGGCGGTCCCCTTGGCCGGCGAGGTCGACGGGCTCCGGCGAGGCGGCGGGGCCGGCCGGCGCGGACTCCGGCGAGGTGCTGCACGGGGCGGCGTGCCCGTGATGCAGGGCGCTCGGGCGCGGGAGACAGGCGGCGGCGGCGGCGGGATCTGGGCCCGTTGCGGCCCGGAGCGGGCCGGAGGCGGGTTCCGCGGGGCCCGGCGGCGAAGTGGGGAGGCAGGAGCTGAGGTGGCGCGCGCCCATTGGTCCGGGGCGGTGGGGCTGCTAATGTGGCGATGTCTAGTTGGTCCGGGCGACGTGGAGGGCTGTGGACACGTCCGGGAGGTGGACAAACATGTCCGGCTGCGCGGGTAGGAGGATTCTTAGGGTTTCATCTGCGCGAAAATGGAGGGGGAGGCACATATTTCTAGGTAGAGGGAGCTAGGAGTGTCCAAATAAGGAGCGGTTCGCGGTCACGCGATCGTAATCGAACGGCCAAGAGCATAGAGGGGTTAGAATGGGCTAGGAGGGCTGTGTGAAAAGGGTGCTTGGCCAAAAGATAAAAGGCTTCCAACGCTGAACACGGTTACCCGTTGGGCTATCAAACGAGCTCCGAACGCGACGAAACTTGACAGGCGGTCTACCTATGCTATAATAAGACCACACGCCAAGTTTCAGCCCATTCCGAGAAAGTTTTCCGGCCACTCATAAAATAAATATTCGGATGTGCCGCAGGCGCGTGCAAGTGTGTCTGGGCTCAGAACGGACAACGGAAAGGACGGGCGAACTCTGACGGATGCAAGTTTTGAAAACATGATGATGCAATGCATATGATGACAAGGCAAAGATGCACACGCGAGCAGATGACATGGCAACTACGACGAATAACTGGCTGACACCTGGCGCACCCGTCTCGGGGTGTCACAACACTCCCCTACTAACAAGAGATCTCGTGCCGAGATCTTAGGAACAAGACGGAAGGGAAAAGGGAAGAACAAAGTTCTTCGAGGACAAAAGAGTGAAAGCAAAGAACCTTCGAGATTTTGAACAACTTGGAAGAAAGAACACCACGGAGATGAACGAAGTTGCAAAGACTTCGTTAGGCAAAAGGAACACGGAATACAATGAGAATCGAGGAGGTTGAAAGGCACGACACAAGAGCTGAAGGAACAAGAATGAATTCAAGCCACTCCGGTTAATAAGAGAAAGAAAGGAGTTTGAACGAAGTAATTCGGGCGGCACTCCGGCTGAAACTGAAAGAAGTAGCACACCGGTTGACCATGAATGGAATAGGACAAGAACCTGAAAAGATGAAACAAAAACATGATGAAATGAACAATACAATGCCTCCGGAAGAATTGAAATGATGGAATCAAAAGAATGGAGAAGAAGACGACAACTTTGAGCACGAGTGACATGAACTAGAATTTATAAGAGAAAGACTTGAACGGAGTTGTTGAGAAAATCAGCAACAAAAGAATAAGCTTGTTGTGGGCTTATTTAAACATCTCAAAACTTGAGGTGAATTATGCCGCAACCAAAAGATTCTAATAGCTGAGGACGAAGAAGTGCAAGACTCCACTTCAAAAGAATAGGAAGAATTATTTGCACTCGAGAGGTAAAAGAATAAGAATGCTTGGGCTGCTCCAGAAGAATTTGATGAACACTAGAAGAATGAATTAAATGATGAAGAACCACCAAGACAAACACCGGTAATGAAAAGATGATGATATAGAAATGACGGATGAAAGGAATAAGATTAAGGCCTTGCGATGATTAGACGGGATAGCCAAGGAAAACTTTGAACTCCGGGGAAGAAAAAGAATAAAACACGTGGAACTAGAATTTATTCATCAAGAATAAACTCCAAAGGAAATGATTAATCATCTTGATAAAAGAATAAGAATTATGTTATGCTTATCCTTCACCAATTAAATTGATGAGAAGCAATGGATTCACATACTACTTATTCTCGTTGAAATGATTAAAGAGGGATATATCGTGAACTTGCGAAAATCTTCATGAACACCGGTACGATTGGAATAAAATAATGGATTGATATGATAACACCAGAAAAGAACTGTCGAGCGAACCACCGTAAAGAATTAAAGCCAAGTGAAGACAAGAACGAACCACTGAGAAGAATAAAATCGAATGATGAAAGAGAACAAACCACCATAAAGAATTGAAATTGAGTGAAAACAAGAAAATGAATCTCTAGGAAGAATAAAGCACTTGAGGACAATTGAATGACGAGAACGAAGAGATTGTGAACTGATTAAAGAATATTTGAACGAAGCACCGGACAAATGTGAGACGAACGAAGAGGCATCAATGAAGAATATTTGGAGGACGAAGTTGAAAACTGAGAACGAAGAAATCTTCTGAATAATGGCCTTCGGAGGAACACAAAGAAAAGAATTCATGAAATACTCTGGAAGAATGAAAAGAAGAAAGGTTGAACCCACAACGAAAAGAATTAAAAGCAATCTTGGAGAAGGCATATGACTAATGGAATCCATACTTACGTCACACTTAAAAGGATTTCGGAACACTACTGGAAATTAGAAGAGTCGGGTAAGATCCTGGGAAAGACTTGCGGGTTATGAGCCCACCGAAGAGAAAACACCGTAAAAATTGATTGACAAGAGGAGATGATGCACCGTAAATGATTCAAAGACTCGAATGAGGTGACAACCTCGAATATATTGGAACACTTAAGAATCTTGAGATGCCTGCAAAACTCCGAATAAATAAATGGCGAGAATTAAACGAGCATGGGGAATATCCGAGCCGAGGGAAAAGAATATGAACATCACTGAATACTTGAGTTGAATCCACTGGAAAAGAAGATGAGGTGAAGAATATCAACGAGAGGAGAATTCATCGGAGAAGAAAAGAGAAGAATGATGATGAGCTAGACGAGAATTCACCGGTTGAAATAATTGATGAAAGAAAGCAAAGACTTCACACGTGTAGAATGGATACTCGATTCAGGGCTCCGGTCCAAGAAGAAAAGGGTGGGCGGGTGGGAAAAAGAAAGACAACTTCAGACGGGGAAAACACTGTCGGTTGAAAAGAACTGAGGACCGAACTTGCAAAGAAGAAGATGGTTGAATCCACTTGACGAGAGATGCACCAGATGAAAGAACTAACAATGCAACGAACGAAAACTAACCACGAGATCCTAAAAAAAATTGAAGGGGAAGAGGAGTAATTCAAAACACCTACGTCAAGATTCCTCACCGGAGCGACGAAGGGACAGAGGAGTAAAAAGAATTGCTACTCTCCGATATAACTAGACTCCGAAAAAGTTTTATTTTAGACTCAACAACGGCCAAGCTACGATCAATCAAGGGGGATCCTATGGTCGGTCGAGGCTCTGATACCAACTTGTCAGGCCCAAGATGCGATTCTATCCCGATCACGTGACACTTACGTGATTGGGGCACAACCACATTTCAGGCGCTTAGCAAGATGGATATCATTACATCGTACCATTACAAACATACATGGGGGATACAACAATACATACAAAACACATGAATACAACAACATCAATACAAGGCATCCGACTACGGATGCAAACATAAAAAGCAAAACGACATCCATCTGCTATCCCAGGCTGCCGACCCGGAACCTAACCCAAGACTGAAAAAGAAGAAGAAGAAAGAACTCCAACACAACGATCAACGCTCTCCCATCAAGTCATCGGAAACCTGCACCTACAACTGTTGTGGTAGTATCTGTGAGCCACGAGGACTTAGCAATCCCATAACCATGGGTAACAAGACTATCAAAGCTTAATGGGTAGGAAGAGGTAAAGTAGTGAGGTTGCAGCAGCGGCTAAGCATAAGTATGGTGGCTAACTTACGAGTACAAGAATAAGATGAGCGTCTACGCAAGCGGTCGCAAACTAGTAGTGATCGCTAAAGATCCTGAACTACCTCCTAGTCAAACATAACCCCACCGTGTTCTCTTCTCAAAGTGAAAAGAGACAGTCACGGTTACTCACACAGTTGTGTGTTTTACTTCGGATCCTCTGTCAAGTTTTCTACAACCGGACATTAACAAATTCCAATCTGCCACATAACCGCGGGCACGGCTTTCGAAAGATCATAACCTTGCAAGGGTGTCCCAACTTAGCCCATCACAAGCTCTCACCATCAGCAGAAGTAATAATAATATTACCCCTTATCTTAGGGACAATCCGATCAGACTTGCTATCCCGGTGCACAAGACATTTCGACAATGGTAAAACAAGTCCAGCAAGACCACCCGGCGTGCCGACACCCTGATAGTAGCCGCACGTATCTCGTCTCAGGCCACAACCGGATAGGTGATCCTACAGGAGCCACATAGCTCTAGTTTCCTGTGGCGGTCCCGCAGTCTCCCCGTTTGGGACCAACACCATCAGCACTGGGCCCCCTGTATGTAGAAGAATCCTCGGGTAGCGCTAACTCGCTATGCAATTAATTAATTAATTAAGTTTTTATTATGTTGCAATAAAACCAATGTTGGGCCTTGCTGGAGGAGTTTTATTGAAAGACGAACTGTCAAGGGGTCCCCATATACCCAACCGTGTAAGGAACACAAAATCAAGGAACATAATGCCGGTTTATCGGCTCCTAAGGTGGCATGAGTGGAACAAAACTCCGAGGAAAAGGCCAAGCCTTCCACCCATGCCCAGTATATAGGTGTGTTAATATAAATAAGACATATTGTGATATATCCAAAGCATCAAGTTCCAACATGGAACGATCTTCATCTTCACATGCAACTAACAACGCTATAAGAGAGGCTGAGCAAGCGGGTAACATAGCCAAACAATGGTTTGCTAGGAAGGTGTCAAAGGTTAGAGGTTTCATGGCAAAGGAGAGGGGCTAACAATAACGATAGATAGCGCGACATATAACGGTAGCATCGAGACACTAAGCATGGCAATGATAGTAAAGGTATCCAAGGTGATGGTCATATTGCCTGAGATCCCGCAAGGAAGAAGAACGGATCCATGAAGAAGACGAAGAAGAAGCCTTGAAGACGAACCACGTGTGGACGAACGAATCCTCACGATCGCAACGGAACAAGGACTAACGAGAAGAAGCAAACAACACGGTAAACAAACCACTCAAGAACATGACAAGATGCTCAACCAAGTATGATGCAAAACAAGTCAATGTATACATGGCAAGGTATGAAGCACACAAGAACAACACAAACTAACAAGTTTAAATGAGGCCGGAAACTACATACAACAAATCCGGTAAGTCCTCATATGCATAATTTGAAATTAGTCCAGATCTGAACAAACCTTAAGTTAAAGTTGTCAAACAGCTGGTTAACATGCACCATGATGATCTACACGAAATTCTAGTCAAGTTTCATATAAAGTTTGTTTAATTCGGAGCTACGGCCTAGAAGATATGAGCAAAACAAGACAAGCAAGGCAGCGGTGCAAGATGCACCCAAACATCAAGGAAACACACTCGAAACATTAAAACAATATGATATTATGCTTCTACAAGCAAAATCACACAAGTTTCATATAAGACACACTCAAAACGGAGCAACAGGCTAAAAGATACACATGAAACAAGATATAATAACAAGCTGAAGTTAACAGCCACATAACAACTTTGGAGCAAGGTAAATATATGCTACAACACTCAAACATGATAACAAGAAGCATGGATGTGAAGTAGACATGATGCTTAACAAGCACGAACTTAGAACACACCCAAAAGCTTGCTGGAACACATTTAAACAAGCATGGCAAATTGCAATAAAATTATCCATACTTGGCCAAAATCTGGGAAGGCAAAAACATCATCACGATGCTGCCTTCGGAGGCACAAAACAACAAGCATATCAACTCAACTAAGTATATAAAGAGCGTGGACATGTAGTAGACATCTCCTACAGCAAACAACTCCATTGGAGCAACTCCATAGGAGGCATGGATCAATAGCAACAAGCTACACCAAATTGAGCATGATGATAAAATCCTGACATGTATAATTTATAACAACTTGAGAGCAACAAATAAATAAGCTACAGCAGGGCATATGAGCAAGTAAGGGCATGAATGGACAGACATAAACATGGACAACAATACATGATCATTGGCCACTCCAAAACAAGCATGGATTTGACTAGGGCATCAAGCAAACATGGCATCAGGTTATAACAGATTCCAGACTTAGCAGTTTTTTTACTAAGTATAAAACAGTAACAACAACATGGCATGTTTACAAGCATGTTTAAGTCAACATAAGGCATATCATGGAAAGTTAAATGCACCACAACAAAGACCACAAGATAGTGCTTCTAAAACATCTAAGCATGTGGCATGAGGACAAACACATCAATAGCAAAGAGCAATTGAAATCAGCATCTCATAACAAGTTTCAGCACTTAACAGTCAAATACACTTTTGCAATAGAGAATAACATGGACATATGAACTCAAACAAGCATGCTACAGCAACCATCATGTAGTACACTTCACAATGAACATTTTGACATATCATATGCTTCATTTGGATAAACATGCACCAAGTTATCATATCTCAAACATGGCATCAAATTAACAAGTAACATCATTTTATAACAAGTAGCACTCTTGCAACAGAGATTATAGCATCTAGATGAACTCAAATGAGCATGGCACAATGGAACAAAGTGTAGAGCATATCACCACGATCATTTTGACATATCATACGCTCAATTTGGACAAGCACACAATTAATTACAGCCACCTGAACATAGCAACATATTAACAGAAACTGAGGACTTAGACAAATTTTTAAAAGAAAAACTAAGCGCAAGATAGTATTAGTCGCTCGGGGCGAGGGATAGGGGCTGCTCACCCAAAGGCCTCGGGCCAGATCTGAGAGGAGGGAGAGGCGGGCCGGCCTAAGGGAGGAGGAGGCCCGTAGCTGGGGCTCGTGGGCTGCTCGGTGTGGGCCGTGGGGTGGAGGAGCTGGGCCTTGGCGCCACATCGGCCCACGCAGGGGCGAGGCAGGCGTCGTCCTCCCCGAGCCCTCGCTCGAGCGGAAGGCGGGGTGGCGGGATGCTCCCCGGCGGCCAGCAGGTAAGGGCCGGCGGCGCGCAACAAGCAGATCCGGGGGCGCCGGGCCCAGATCCGGCCGGAGCTGGGCGAAGACGGCGCCGGGAGGCCCGTGGCGGCGGCGGGGAACGGTGGAGCTAGCAGATCGGCGGCGGCTGTCCCCTTGGCCGGCGAGGTCGACGGGCTCCGGCGAGGCGACGGGGCCGGCCGACGCGGACTCCGGCGAGGTGTTGCACGAGGCGGCGTGCTCGCGAGGCAGGGCGCTCGGGCGCGGGAGACAGGCGGCGGCGGCTGCGGGATCTAGTCGTGTTGCGGCCCGAAGCGGGCCGGAGGCGGGTTCCGCGGGGCCCGGCGGCGAAGTGGGGAGGCAGGAGCTGAGGTGGCGCGCGCCTATTGGTCCGGGGCGGTGGGGCTGCTAATGTGGCGACGTCTGGTTGGTCCAGGCGACGTGGAGGGCTGTGGACACGTCCGGGAGGTGGACGGACATGTTCGAATTCGCGGGGAGGAGGATTTTTAGGGTTTCATCTGCGCGAAAATAGAGGGAGAGGCACATATTTATAGGTAGAGGGAGCTAGGAGTGTTCAAATGAGGAGCGGTTCGCGGCCACGCGATCGTGATCGAACGGCCAAGAGCATGGAGGGGTTAGAATGTGCTAGGAGGGCTGTGTGAAAAGTGTGATGGGCCAAAAGAGAAAAGGCTTCCGGCGCTGAACACGGTTACCTGTTGGGCTATCAAACGAGCTCCAAACGCGACGAAACTTGATAGGCGGTCTAGCTATGCTATAATAAGACCACATGCCAAGTTTCAACCCATTCCGAGAACGTTTTCCGGCCACTCATAAAATAAATATTCAGAGGTGCCGCAGGCGCGTGCAAGTGTGTCTGGGCTCAGAACGAACAACCGAAAGGACGGGCGAACTCGGACGGATGCAAGTTTTGAAAACATGATGATGCAATGCACATGATGACAAGGCAAAGATGCACACTCGAGCAAATGACATGGCAACTACGACGAATAACTGGCTGACACCTAGCGCACCGGTCTCGGGGTGTCACAAGCTCGCAATAGTAGGACTCCATTAAAACTATACTCTCACATATAGAAAATATAAATAATATTGCATGTTGTTGCACCCCACGTTTCCAATAATTTGGGCGGTGGGCTTATTCAAAATTTTACGAGGCGGTGGTTGTTAACTTAATTAAGGGTCAAGTACCACATGTGAACAATACAAAGTGCGACCTGGCACACTAGCAGGGCTGGACCAAAAGCTTTTAGCTGGCGAGTAATGAGTACCTAAATAGTTCGGCTCGTTATGCTCGTGGCTGGCTTCTCAACAAACAAATCCAATCATCAATCTGTACCTATCTATTTAATCTAATCCACATAGGAGGCAACAAACTAGCGCATTCCCTATCGTAGTCACCATCTATCTTCTTAAAATTCACATCTACACACTCATCATGTAGACTGTAACACATCATCAGAATCAGTTAACAAGAGCTCACGAGCTAAAGAAGCTTCAAACGTACTAAGCCGAGCAGGGTTTTTTGCTCGTTAGTTTTACTGAGTTTAACGAGATCGGCCTTAACGAGCACGAGCTTAATGAGCTGAGCAGCTCGTTCATCCACACACTCCGCTTGGAATAAGCGGGTAGTTATCTCAAAAAACAATCAACAACTCAAAAAACGGCGACCTGGCACGTAAACAATAGTTTTTATGTCTTAGATGATTGTTGTGATGGAGTGAAGAAAATAAACTACTCTACTATACATATTCCCCACCTTATGATAACACCCCTTAAGAGTCTTATTCTGCACATCCCCACCTTATTCTGCTAACACCCCGTAATGAACGGAAGCAACCACTCCCCACCCGGTGCATCCCCACCCCACCTCTCGCATGACACCTACCTCCCCTCCTACCACGATCCAAACCCCCACCTCCCTCCACCTTCTACTGCCGCCACTGCCAGACCACCGATCTCCGTCTCATCGCCCCGCCCCTGTCCACCTTCTGCCGCTGCCAGAGCATCGCCCTAGGCCGTCACCTGCCGCGCCACCTCATCTCCTTCTGCCGTCGCCCCTGCCGCGCCGTCTCTCCCATGCATTGCTTCGCTCCCACCCAGTTCCCTAGTGCGCCACCAGTCCTCCCAGCAACCTCCGGCTCATCCTCTTCGGCGCAGCCCCCGCGATCCTGGCGGCGCTCCGATGACTGGCCGTTACTCTATGGGCTAGATCCGGCGTGATTTTACGGATCCCACACCTCCTCGAGCCAGATCCGGCAAGATCCATCGGCTCTTCCTCTCCGATGACGGCCCAAAATCCACGGCCCTGGAGCTGCCTCAGGGTCCTCCTCTCCGTCCACGGTCAGACGCACGCTGGCCTCGTCGTCTCCTACCTCCGTCGGGAACGGGATCCACGCTCACGTGCCCCCGGCTTCTCTTCCGGCCAGCACAAATTGCATCGATCCGGCATTGCTCCTCACCGTCGTCCCCTTCTCTGTCAGTTTCCATCCACCACGGGGAGAGGGGAGAAACTCCCAACATCGGCCTGTGTCATTCGAGCGATAAAGCCCCCTTTGCAGTTTGTGACGTGTATGTGTACAGTGCATTTGTCGCGTTGGTGCAGCCCGCTGGCATCCAACAGGGGATGCAGTTCTTCGGTGGGTGAAGTGCGGTCCACGACGAGCGCCAATGCAGTGCGGTGCTCTCCACGACAACATCAGAACAACACCGGAGGTGAGCACCCTCCTTTCTCTCCTTTCCTTCTTCCTCCTCACCTCTCCCTCACATCTGCCTTGTGCCCCGCAGGTGGCGCCATGGCCATCTCAATCTTGTCCGTGCGCCACACCATGGATCCCATTTGATAGCGACCTCCTAGGCAACCAAGTGCTGCAGCCAACTTTTTTCTTTTTGGAATTTGCATGTTAATGTTTCTTTTTGCAATGTGTGTTCACTGTTCGGTGTGAGCTCGAACGAAGACACAGATTAGTCCACTATGTTCTCTAATGACTTGAGGTACTCCATCTTGCTCAGGTCGTCTTCCTCGATGGTCGGCTTGCCGGCGGCGACCCGTTGTCTGGCTTCTTCTCAAGGTGCTCGGCGACTATCTCGGCTGCCAGATGATGAAGGCACCGGCAGCCTAGCCTGCAGCTCTATGGCTTAGCGTGCAGCTCGTCGCGGCTCAGATTACAGCTCGGTATGCTACGGCTTACATTCCGCTTGCGTGGGTACACCGTTCGCCGTGCAGATCACCGTGCTTATGCCCCCTCCTCTCCTATAGCCGTGCAGCCCGTGACCGCTGCCGTGCAGCTCAAACAAGCCAGCAAAGAAGTGCAACTCAAACAAGCCAGCAAAGAAGCTCCATGCTCGTGCTCGTGCCCATGCTGTTCAATGAACACAAGTGCACCGCAGCTCCTGGATTGTGGCTTGAGGAAGGTGCGGTGCGGCTGACGGACTGTTGAAGTTTTCCTAGGTCATCAGTGCAGTACGGCTAGGTGTCGAAAGTTGTTTTTGTTTGTTTTTTTAGGTTTTCAGAGACTGCAGTTCTTTAGAATATAATGATTTTGCGTTGTTGCTGGCCTCCACTGTGCAGTACGACTGGGCATGCCATGCAGTTCGGTAGTTATCTTCTACACTTCATTGATTTTGTGTTTTCTGAAGATAAAAGGAAGTGCAAATGAAGTCCTCTATGGTTTGCTATTGAGGTTCATTTTACTCAATTTTGCAGGGAAGATTGGCTGGTGGAGAGTGAATATTCTTTGTGTAGCTGTGCATAACAATCAGATAAATGTGTATCTTTTGAAGTTCACTTTGTTCTGTCACGCGGTTTGCTATAAAATTCCTCTATTGTCCACTTGGTAAACACAAAACAAAAACATCTCATAAAGAAGCTCGCTTCTATATTAGATGTAGTTCACTCGCTCAGTCCCTACGGTCCACTCACTTGGTCAACGCCCGTAAATTTTAACAAGTACGAAAAAAAGAGAACAAGAACTTATGAGGTTCACTTTGGGTAGTGCTACGGTTCAATTTCGGAAGTGTTGTGGTCCACTCTCGTTCAAAAAAAGTAAAAAAAAAAGACAACAAAAACTTGTGCGAGAAAGTTTATATCCGACAAAAAGAAATTATGCAGTGCACTTGACCGTCTGATGCAGTGCGGTTTTCAGTCTGAAGCAATGTGGTTTTCTGTCTCACGCAGTACATACGACAATTTTGGTGTCGCGAAAAACAGAGTGTCCGCTTTTCGGTAAAATCAAAACTACTCTCAAACCGTAAGGAATTAGAGAGAGTGTTCTACACGAAAATGTTGTGTATCGACGATATCTTTCCGACAGTGTACCATTTGAATCATTCCGACGAGCGGTTTGATTTTTTTTCGCAAAAAACGTCTGTTGCCTCTCGTAGTCGGCCGCACGTTTTTCAAAATTAACTAAAAACCGTAAGGAATCTAAAAAATATTTCAACATATGAAAGTTGCGTCTCGGCATTAGCTTTTCAACGGTATATTACACTTATCATTCCGACAACCGGTTAAAAAACTGAAGCTAAAACAGTACCGAAATTTGCAAAAATTCAAAAAAACTGAATTCCGTGATTTACTAAATTTAAAACTGCTTTTAAACCGTTGGGAATTATAGAAAATAATAGATATGAAAAATATGCGCTTCGACAATATCTTTCTAACGGTGTATCATCTGTTTCATTCCGGCGAGCGGTTTGGAAGAAAACGCGAAAAAACGCTACCTGTCATTCATTGTGAGCCGCACAATTTTTGAAACTGCCCTTAAACTATGATGAATCTCGAAAAGTGTTTAACATGGCGAAGTTGCGCCTAATCCATAGCTTCTAAACGGTATATTACACGCGTCGTTCCGATAAGGAGTTAAAAAACTAGAAAGAAAACAGTACCGAAAAAACAACGCGTGCAGTTTTTTCAACATGAAGTTCATTCGCCTGAGTACTGCAGCACACTTGGTTGAAACAATGACATGCGCTTGCATTGAGCATGCAATGCGAAATGTTATCAGAATAGTTATTCTGCTAATATTAGCAGAATAGACCGGCTGTATATATATAATATTATATATATATATATATATATATATATATATATATATATATATATATATATATATATATATATATAGGGAGGAGCCTCCCGCTTGCTTGCTAGGGTTGCTCCATTCACAAACTCTCATCCTCTCCGGATCTAAACAAGATATCACACAGCCTTTCTATCCTCACAGCTGGTTACAGTTCCGGACGCATCCCCTCCACTCGGGAAGGGGAGGAGGTGCGGCATTTAGGCCGTCGTCGACGGCGAGGGAGGAGATCCACTGCCGGCCGCACCGTTGTCTCTCTGGCCGAGCACCGACGTGGGATGTCCTACGATCCCTTCGTGGCTGCCGTAGTGTGGGTGGATCCGGCCTCACGCCCCCACCTAGCCACACCCCGACGACCTTCAGATATATCTTCCTTCGAAACCGGCCTAGATCTACTAACACAGCTCGTTATACCGCTGCATGTGCATCATTTTCTACCTCTGAGCCCCCCACATAGCTAGGATCGATCGGATTGTCCAAGGCCACCTAATTTTTTTTCTATTGTTAGAGGTAAAGCTACTTTATGGAGTAGAATCTTGTTACTTGGTTTAAATAGGAAAGGAAGGGGGAAAAGATGTAGTATGTAATGCACGTAGGACTTGGTACAAACAGAAAAGGAAGGGGTGAAAGTAGTACAGTTTGGCCCTCCAACCGGTCTCTTGCTCAAAAACAGAAATAAAGGGTAAACGATGTACACACTTGTATGACCAGGACTAGATTTGCTATATACACACACGAATAGGTGGCTAATGTGAAAAAATGGAACCAACCCAGATATGCACTGTTCTTAATCTAATGCCCCTGGTAAAATGATGCCATGCCACTGCTATAAGTCATAACTAATGATTATTGTGCAGCTTAACTGGAATGTCACACCGGAAGTGTTGGTCGATTTCAGTGGAACTGGACAAAGGGAGATCCGTGTCCAATCCTCATCATCCAAATTGGCACCCTAACCTTCCCTTAAGTAAGAATGATATTTAATGCATGTGGTCACCTCTATTTTGCAACTGCCATGAGAAAATAATACTATTGTTTACATAGTAGACTTGTACTCACTGACAACCAAATCAGACATTGAAGCCCACTCATGTACTTGGTTTCACCAATTGGTTTAGGAGAAAGAGAAACAGAGCAAGAAAAGGAAGACGATGACGGAAGAGGAAGAAGAAGAAGAAGAAGAAGGATCACAAGTTGGTACCGTCCTATGTTATCCTGATATCTTGCTAGTGCTATTGTATTGCCGTGTTGCTACCAGCAGTAATTTACTTGAAGAAATGCACTTGTAGTGCTACTAGTAGAGTAGTACTTGGCTTGACGACACGTCATACTAATTAACAGGATTCTTGATGCACTGACGTGAGCTAGCCCTACACGATCAATAGTGCCAAGGTGATTTACCTGAAGTCAAAGCCTCAGTCGAGGCCACTGAATGGCTCTGGCAACATCTCCCTCACATTTGAGGCTATGCTCCAGGAGCACTTCGACTTCTGCCGCCTCTACTGCAAATGGACTACAACATACAGATGTATGTAGACATATTTTAGACTGTAGATTCACTCATTTTTCTTCGTATGTAGTCACTTGTTAGAATCTCTAGAAAGACTAATATTTGGGAACGGAGGGAGTATTTGTTAGTGTATGTTTCATCAAATACTATTACAGTAATCTCACTTTCTCAATATATGTGCCAACAGGGATGCTCGATTTCAGTGGAACTGCACAAAAACTTTGGGTGGTTCATTGCCTCGACTGCCTCTTTCCTTTTGTTGGAAATATTAGCACTTTTCTGACTAATCTAAACCACAAGTAAGCAGTAAACTTGGCAAATACGTCATGCATCTCATACCGATACCTAAGCATTCTCCATAATCCATCACCTTTCCTGTCAGTCGTTTATCTTGGCTTCCAGTCAAAGGAAGTACTAATTTTTATGCTTCGTCACACAGGTTGGTACTGGTCTTTATCCTGATTATTGTGCTTGTCATATCTATCGGTAATTTAAAATTGTGCTATTGTTGACCGATTTCATAAGGAGTAACTAGGAGCCTGAACTTGCAGGCAACTTGTTACATTGGCCAATTTCAGTACAACTGCACAAAAAGAAAAGATGGACATATACTTATGCTGCTGCTTTGTTGTACTCCAAAGTTCACTCAGATAAGCATCGATGTTGACAAGAAGAAGTGCCAGAGTGAGCGCCAACAATATTGCTTGGCGCATAGCCCAGAAAAACGCAGCCCAGTCTTTGGTTCCTGTCGGTGTCTGAACCGGCAGATCTCGGGTAGGGGTCCTGAACTATGCGTCCGAGGACCGATGGTAACAGGAGACTGGGGACACGATGTTTACCCAGGTTCGGGTCCTCTCGATCGAGGTAATACCCTACTTCCTGCTTAATTGATCTTGATGAATATGGGTTACAAGAGTTGATCTACCTCGAGATCGTAATGGATAAACCCTAAAAGCCTAGCCTATGTGATATGAATCTGTTGTTGTTCAGCCTCTACGGACTAAACCCTCCAGTTTATATATGCATTGGAGGTTCCTAGGGTTTGTACATGACCATCTTGCAGAGGAAGGAAAGATTACACCCGAACCTAAAACCTGCCATTATACGCACACAAGAGTCCTATCCGAATACGAGAGACGATCTATAGCTATGATCTTCACTGCCCACTAGTCCGGCCCATCATGAGTAACCCGGCCACATGAGGACCCCTCAATCCAGGACTCCCTCAGTAGCCCCTGAACCTGTCTTTGATGATGATGAGTTCGGCTTCCATATTATCTTCGGCATTGCAAGTCGGGTTCCTTCTTCCGAATATATCGAGGCACTATTTTCTACAAAAAGGGTACAGTGTCCGGCTCTGCATGGTTAGTACAACCCTTAGCCTTGAGGGCAAGGCGTCGAAAGAAAACAAATAGTTTGTCTTTACTGACAACTTTTTGGTGAAGCGTCGCGTCCATCCCATTAACATATCGAACCGTTTTACTTGGTTCTAGTTTTGAGTTTCAAGGTATAACCCCACTGACACGTCTTATCGGAGTAGAGATCGTGCCCGCTTATTATGGCATCCTTATCAATGTGATGTAAGCATCCAAGCCACGCATTACGCATGACCTCTTTGGGAACCAACGAGGTTTATGGCTAAAGTGGGGGGGGGGGATGTTCTGTATTCACGGCATTATAAAAGGATATCAGTCCCTTCCATTAGCCCCATGCCTTCCTCAAGCCCGAGCTCTCCAATCTTCCTAGCCCCAGCATCCTCATCTCTTGCGCCTGCAGCTCTCAGTTCCTCAACCACCATTCCCTTCCCCAACAGTGGCTAGATCTGACGACAGAGGCAAGTGGGAGGCCTCCACGGTTATTGAGAAGACCATGGAGCATCTCCGGAGCGCGGGCTACCTCGCTGCCAACATCGCGCACCAAGTCCCCGCCCAGGATCAGGTGATCCCCGTCCCGGAGGCGGGTGAGAGATTCGTCTTCCTCTCACACTTTGTTAGGGGGCTAGGATTCCCTCTTCACACCTTTGTACGGGGTCTGCTGTTTTTCTACGGGCTGGATTTCCATGATCTAGCCCAGAATTCAATCCTTCACATTTCCACTTTCATAGTGGTGTGTGAAGCTTTCCTCCGCGTTCCCCCACACTTCTGCCTATGGCTCAAGACCTTCAACGTGAAGCCGAAGGTGGTGGACAGGCAACATGCAGAGTGCGGGGGTGCTATGATAATCAAGCTCCCGAATGCAACCTGGACAAAGGGGTCGTTCGTGGAGACGAACAAGGTTTGGTAGCAGGAGTTGTTCTATATCACCGAGCCTCGTGATGCCAAATGGCGGCAGCGCCTGCTTTCAGATCTGGACCCCCGGAGAGGCTAACCTCCTGGACAGATAACAGTCCAAACTAGGGATCTCAAACTGAGGTGGCGGCACTCCAAGGCCGCGTGTCTGGCATGATCACCAAAGGCTACCAACTCACAACTATGGTTCAGGTAATGCTGGCCCGAGAGATCTGGAAACACCTCTTCTAGAGCCAGAAGGAGTGGCCAATGGAAACTGAGGAGTCAGGCTACAGCACCGCGTTACCGCAATACATGTAATCAAAAATTCCGCTGAACATATATTCCCTCCTTTTTGTAATGATAATCCGAATTAGAGGTTTTACGTGATATACAGAACTGGATGAAGAAGGCAGTTCGGATCAAGTGTCCGGCCCCTTTGCCAGAAGACCCAGCCACGCCTCAACTGCTGGCGATGCTGGCTCCGGCGCCATACAAGGCGTCGGACAAGAAGCCCAAGAAGAAGAGCAAGGAGGCCAAGAGCAGCCCCCACCCTGTGCACGCGAAGTCCGAGGATATCGACATCCTCTCCTCCAAAGAGGAGGAGGATGATGAAGAAGAAGAATCCCCCGTCCAGTGCAAGGGGAGGAAGAGGGCGGCCACTGCTGAAGCAGGCAAGGCCGCACCCCGGAGCAGGCTAAACCTGCTTTGTGGTGAAGCCTAAGGAGAAGCTCCTAGCCGAAACATAAGTTGTTCGGATATATTAATTATTGCACTTTGTTTATTCAGCATATTAATTCTTTTAAGTATTTCTTACCTGCTGACCTACAGCCCTCCCCGAGCACACCCCAATGCCTCCTTATCAGAGGGGAACTCTTTGCCGTCTGGAGAGACGGAGAATGACCCGCTGGTCCGAGCTCCATCGCCCTGGCCCGCGGGGACACCGAAGTGTCCTCCGAGCGTGCGTTTCCTGAACAAGGACATGGGGCGGGGCAGGTGATAAGGCGACCGAGGGTAACACCTCAACTGCCACTGACCATGGGGAAACAGTCTCCATGGAGACCGAAGACGGGGGGGACCAAACAATCCGGGGCCGCGCAGAATACTGATCCGGAGCCTAGTGCGGCTTCGGAGTCCGAAGACCAGACCCCCAAGGCGGGGGAGGATACAACTGTTCCTATGGCGCCCGCTGTCAATCCGGAGGCGCCGGATCCTCTAGAGGAAGCACTACAAAGTGCTTCCGTTGTGGAGGGGCACCGCACCGTAATGGGTGCAGTGATGAAGAAGATTCAGTCCGTCAAAGGCGGACTGAATGAGGCCTTCAACAGCCTACTAACTGGCTTTGAGGTATGCAATGTAATGTTCTTTATGGAACTTTATTTATTTTATATGCAAATATATAGCCAGTAGCCCCTGATGCTTTGTGTGATTCCGAACAGAATCAAACAAAGTATCCATAATATAGCATATTATAGAACTAAACTGTATGCTTTTGCATTTGAACATGCTTCACTAGTTCTGGCAACTGCATAAGCTGCAGAAGTTGCCGAACTAAATCAGAAGCTCTTAGAGGCCAACGCGGACCTCAACCGCGTCAACCAGCGTTTGGATGAGACACAAGGTATGCGGATTTGAAAAATTGAGATGTCAATAAGACTAATAATTTTAAATGATTATGAGTATAAACTCTTCGTGATATTATGTATTAAACAGTTGGCACCACTGAGCTCGAGGCCCTCAAAGGCGACCTCGCGAAGGCCAAGAAGGAGGCCGGGGCGAGCAAGGCAGCCGCTGACAAAGCGGTTGCCAACCTAGAGGCCGAAAAGGTCGTGTGCCAAAAGCACGAGGCTCGAGTGGCCGAAGTCGAAATTGTGCTCAAAGATGCTATTCGCAAATGCAAGGCATTGGAAAAAAGACTTTGGAACAAGCATCCGAGCTCACTACGATAGTCAAGGATGCCCAGGAGGCGTGAAGCGAGTCGCGTAGCGTCTGCGAGGAAATCAAGTAGGCACGGAAGATAGCATCAGGTAAGACTTTTCTCTTACAGAGCATCTTTGGATGGCATGAGTACCTTGGGCTGACACGGTTATGGAGTTCTCCAGGCGTGTTTGCGGATCTCCCGAGGAGCAGTACTGACGCCACCCGATACTTCCGAGCCCAGGAGGAGAACAACACGGAGAAGCTGTTCTGGTCGCAGTTCTATGCGCCAAAACATCTGGTGCCCCTCAACGACCAGATGAAGCAGCTGGTCGAGCTGCACAACATGGCGGGTTCGGCCATGAAGGACTTGATAGTCTGGTTGTGCCCCGTTGAGCCAATCCCAAGTAGCTACTTCGGATTGGTGAAATGGCTCATCGAAGCGAATCCGTGGGTTGACGCGTTGAAGTGTTCGGCCTGCATAGAGGGTGCTCGGATGGCCTTTGCCCGTGTGAAAATGCACTGGGAGAAGATGAAGGCGCGGGACATAGCCACTACTGGACCGCCTGAAGGCAAGGAGCACCGCAAGCCGGAAAGATACTTAGAGGACATCATAGAAGGCACCCTCCGTGCAGAAGGCTAGTGCTCAAAGGATATTATCTTTGAGTAATTGTATTCGGTTGTAAAGACTTAAGCTTATGAACCGATGTATATATAATTTTTGCGCTATTATAATGTGAGCGACTTTCACCTCGTGTGCGGCCGTTTATTTAAGTTTGAAAGTTTCCAATCGTCGGCTTTAACCCCCATGTAAATATTACTGGGGTGTTCGGTCATATGCATAAACACTCTTTATCCAACGTCTTGGTCCATGTAGGAGGTGTATGCGGAGCGAACCAAGCAATCAGACTATGCGGCTTTATTTCTTTCACTTAGCCATAGGAGTTTGACAAGTAGGACTAAGTATTCGCCCCTGGTGCGCATATGGTGTTTCAGAATTAAGGTATCAATTTGTATGCGGCTGGGAAAAAAACCAGCCCTTCGTATAACACAGGGTAGATCTCCATCGATTGTAGTATGACACTAAGTCACCGGATCGCAGACCAGATTCTCGCCTATCATGACAGTCAGTTTCCGACTTTCTCTACTGAGGTACTTGACAGATGAACCAGAAGTACAATCGCAGTAGTTCTCCCTTTACACCCTATCCGAACAATCGAGAACGTAGGGGTAAGCACAGGAGCCGGGCAACCCAACTATTGACCCAAGACATGATTCGGAACTAATGCATATAAAGCAATATCCAAGACGCCGAACACTCCCTATAGGTGTTCGGAGTTTTCAACATATACCAGGCCGAATACAGCCCCTGGCAATGGACCCAGGTGTCAAGGAACATGTGGAAATTTGACATGGGGAGAGAACACAAGTGGTGAGAGAATAAAACTCCAAGCACAATATGAACCAAGCTGCTTCTATAATATATTGTTCTAGTACGGCGAGCCGTATACTTACATATAATTCCGATAACTTCCTTGGACATTTTTCATGCCAGAAAATTATAAAACAAAAAGAGATAAAAGGTTTACACATGGTCTTAATCTAAAATAAACCTTAGCGCGGGGCCCTGCTACACGTCTGTGTTGTTTTCTCCTTTGTGATGTGTCCTTGAAGGGGGCAGTGTGATGGCCATCTGTAAAAGAAAAAAGAAAAAACCTAGAAAAAAGAATCCAGTGTGGCCGTAAACAAAGCTTGTTTCTTTTAATGAACCTTGAAAGATAGTTTTAGAGTCCGAATAGGGTCAAGCCGAACTATGGACTATTTGTATGTAGTGTGCCCCCAGCACCGCCCAAGGAATTTTGAGGGCCTAATTGTGTACATGAGGCACGTATGCTACCAGCTTATGGGGCAGTCGATGGGGGCGTAGCTGCTAATCGAGCTCAGGTTCATCTGAGCTGCCGCACTGAGGCGTATGCCAGACATGTTTAGCTGTGTTTGCGGTCTTAACGACCGATAAGCTATTCGGCTTGAATAGGCCGTTTTGGACTTCGACTGCTAGGGCCGCAGTGTCCTCCTCCGTACGGAGAGAGCGCTCCATATTTCCGTTGACCGTGATGACGCCACGCAGTCCTAGCATTTTGAGCTTTAAATAAGCATAATGTCAGACTGCATTAAAGTAGGGGAAGGCCGTTCTTCCAAGTAGTGCATGATAGATACTTCCGAACGGAGCTATGTCGAAGATTAGCTCTTTGCTTCGAAAGTTATTGGGAGAGCCGAATACGACCTCCAATGTTAAAGAGCCCTGCAGCGGGCTTCTACGCCCGGTATCACTCCTTTAAAGGTCGTGCTGCTTGGCTTGATTCTTGACGGGTCTATCCCCATCTTGCGGACAGTGTCCTGGTATATCAGATTGAGACTGCTGCCTCCGTCCATGAGGACTCAAGTGAGATGGTATCCATCGATTATTGGATCGAGCACTAGGGCAGCCGAACCCCCATGACGGATACTAGTCAGATGATCCCTGCGATCAAAGGTGATCGGGCAGACCGACCATGGGTTGAACTTTGGGGCAACAGGCTCAATGACATAGACATCTCGCAGTGCGCGCTTGCGCGCCCTCTATGGGATATGAGTGACATAGATCATGTTCACTGTTTTGATCTCCGGTGGAAATTTCTTTTGTCCCCCTGTGTTTGGCTGGCGAGGTTCATCCTCGTCTTCGCTCTGAGGTCCCTTTCCCTTGTGTTCGACGTTGAGCTTGCCGGCCTGCTTGAAGACCCAACAACTATGGTTGGTATGGTTCACAGGTTTAGCCGGGTGCCATGGATTTGGCAAGGCCTGTCTAATATTTTGTCTAGGCTAGATGGACTATGTTTGTTACCTTTAAATGGCTTCTCCCATTGACCGGGTCTGGAGCCATTGAATCCGGCGTTTACCGCTGTATCATCTGGGCTTCTAGCATTATTTCGACGTTTGTTTTTGTTACGTCGTGGCTTTCCATTGTCATCCCTGACTTCGGATGTGCCGGGGTCGCTGGTGCTGCTACGAGCTAACCATCTGTCCTCGCCCGCGCAAAAACGGGTCATGAGTGTAGTTAGGGCTGCCATTGTCCTCGGCTTTTCCTGGCCGAGGTGTCTAGCTCGCCATTCATCCCGGACACTATGCTTGAAGGCCGCTAAGGCTTCGATGTCCGTACAGTCGGCGATTTGGTTCTTCTTAGTAAGAAACCGATTCCAAAGCTTATGAGATGACTCCCCGGGTTGTTGGATTATGTGACTTATATTGTCAGGATCCGGGGGCCGGACATAGGTCGCTTGAAAATTGGCCCAAAAAGCATCCTCAAGTTCTTTCCAACTTCTAATGGAGTTTTCTGGGAGGCTGTTCAGCCAGTGCCGAGCTGGTCCTTTCAGCTTGAGGGGTAAGTATTTGATGGCGTGGAGATCATCGCCATGACCCATGTGGATGTGAAGAATAAAGTGTTATATCTAGATAGCAGGATACGTCGTTCCATCATACTCCTCGATATTTACGGGTTTAAATCCTTCTGGAAATTCGTGATCCAGCACCTCATTCATAAAGCACAGAGGGTGTGCGGCACCCCTGTATTTTGATATGTCGTGGCGTAGGTCCAACGGTTTTGATGTTCGGTATTGGCTCCGAACTGATATATGACCGGCGTATTTGGCTTGATAACCGCCGTCCCGTGCAGGAGCACGGTCCCAGTATCCGTAGATGGATCTGGTCTTGCTAGCCTTTTTGTTCAGGTCCTCACGTAGATCGTGTTTCTGGCCCTAAGCCGCGGCCTCCTTTCCTTTATGGGGAGGGGGTGCGGGCTTGTGTATGCCGACGCTAGCCACTCTGTCCCGTCCACGAGGTGGTAGGTCCGGCTTATCGGCGGTATTGTTCTTCGGCGGAATAGGCGCAATAGCCTCGTCGTCGAATTCGGGCAGCAGTTTACGCCTAGAATAGCTCTTTGTTTGGCGGTTGTAGCTATATTTTTCCTCAGCATCTAGCACTTTGTTCCATCTATCATTGAGCGTATCCTATGTGGCTTTAAGCTGCCTCTGCTGCTTTTTAGGCTCCTTGCGGTGGCAATAATCCTCCGATGGAAGCGCTTTTGTTCTAAGGGTTCTTCTGGGATGATGAATTCATCACCGCCCAGGCTAACGTCCTCTTCGGAGACAGGTTGATAATTGTTGTCTTCGGCATCGCTGTGATCAGACAGCGGTCCCGGACTGTGTTCACCGTCCTCTCGCTCGTCATGCTCCATCGCTGGATCTACGGGGTCATCGGCTTGGTCCGGATTATCACCGTCGTAAGTTACAGTGTTGCTATCTTTCCCTTTACGGGATCGAGATCGGCGCTTCAGACGCCGACGCTTGGGAGGTTCATCGACGGGCTTATCCTTTTTGGGATCATTATCGCCGTCGTCCTCCTTCTCCTTATGTGTGTCCACCATATCAAGATCGTATGAGGACGTAGCCATCCATCGCCTAGTTACGGGCGGGTTTTGATCTAGATCTGCTTTGGCTCGAGATCCATCCCTTCGAAGTCTTCGGAAGCGTAGTCGAGTAGATTGGTTAAGTCTTTGACCGTGGCTACCAAGTGGGTGGTGGGTGGGAAGGGAAATTCTCCATCATCAGCCTCCAGTTCAAACCAGTTATAATTCGGCTGTGAGTCCCCTGCTAAGGAGAGGGATTTTAATGAGTTTAGCACATCGCCTAAAGGTGAGTGCCGGAAGATATCTGCGGAGATGAATTCGATGAAAGGCGCCTGATCAAGCTCAAAGGACGCAGAAGCACATGGTTCGGAACTTGTAGCCGGAGACGAGTCCGAACTTCCAGTAACAGAGATCCCACTCAAGGTTAGGCCTGTGTGCGGCTCCAGCGCCGCTGAGTCTGCGATTTCTGTGGCGGGGTTGAGCTTCCCGTCCTCGGGTGATGCGATCTCCTCTGGATCTAGGGCTAGAGCATTTACAGGTGCTATCACCTAGATGTGGTCCGATGACAGATTTAGGTCATGTTCATCATGGTGGCAGGGAGCGGTCGCCATGGGCTCGAGTCCGTCGAAGATCAAGTCTCTGCGGATATCAGCAACGTAGTTCAAGCTTCCAAACCTGACTTGATGGCCAGGGGCGTAGCTCTCAACCTGCTCGAGGTGGCCTTCTGTGTTGGCATGGAGTGTGAAGCCGCCAAACACAAAAAGCTGGCCGGGAGGGAAGATCCCCTCGGCGGTAGTGCCGTCGTTGTTGATGAAGCAATCCATCAATCCTGAGGTCGACGACATAGTGGAACTCTCAATGAAAGCACCAATGTCGGTGTCAGAACCGGCGGATATCGGTTAGGGGGTCTCATACTATGCGTCTGAGGATCGATTGTAACAGGAGACTGGGGGCACGATGTTTACCCAGGTTCGGGCCCTCTCGATCGAGGTAATACACTACTTCCTGCTTGATTGATCTTGATGAATATGGGTTACAAGAGTTGATCTAACTCGAGATCGTAATGGCTAAACCCTAAAAGTCTAGCCTATGTGATATGAATCTGTTGTTGTTCAGCCTCTATGGACTAAACCCTCCAGTTTATATATGCACCCGAGGGCCCTAGGGTTTGTACATGACCATCTTGCAGAGGAAGGAAAGATTGTACCCGAACCTAAAACCTGCCATTATACACACACAGGAGTCCTATCCGGATACGAGAGATGATCTTCAGCGATGGTATTCACGGCCCACCAGTCCGGCCCACCACGAGTTACCCGGCCACATGAGGACCCCTCAATCCAAGACTCCCTCAATCCCAACTTGCACTTTTAGGTTTTGGGCATGTATGTTGTTAGCTAAATGTATTCCACGGAGTCTAAAGATTCTAGACAAGTTGGTAGAGGCATATATTCATATGGCACCTAACCAGTCTGCACGCCTAGGATGCCTCCATTTCAGTTGAACTGCACAAAAACTAGTTGCATGAAAGTAGTGGCCAAGTTGTTCAAACCGCTCGCGGCATCGAGGCCACTATCATGAGGATAAACCTGCAAGCAAAGTTCAGATGGTCTATGTTGCCTCTTATGTTCTCGAAAGTTTGCTCAGAACATCATTAATTTTAGCAAGTACCACCGAGTGAACACCACTTACCAGTCGGTACCCTAGGTAATTAAAGTGCGTCGATGGATGATATTGGCTTGTGTTATCTCAATCATTTCATGCGTAGACATGTTGAACTTGTGTGTTCTGAATCTTTTTCTGAATGTTAGCTATGAATATTGGCTTGTGATCTTTGAATCATTTGAAACATGTTGTACTTGTCTATACATGAATCTTTTGAGTTGTTGATTATGAATGTTGGCTATGAATATGAACGTATCCTGTGAACCTGAGTTTGCTCTGAATGTTTACCTTTTCCGTTGTACTTGTGTGTGAACTTGTTAGAATGTATACTGTGGGATTGTTAGAATGTACACTGTCGGATTTTGACGTGCCCAAACCAGTAGCACAGTGTAGAATTAAATGAAGAAAGAGGGTTGAGTATCATATTATGATACCGTATTGAATTAAGTTACTCCCACTATGGTTAGTCTTAGGCCTTGTTCAGTTCAACCTCCTCCCAAGGGTTTGGAGAGGAATGGAGGGGAATTTGGCTTGTACATAATTTAATCCCACATAGTCCCTGTTAATCTATGTATATTGTGGGAATGTTGTTTGACCCCTCATTTTGCTGCTCGCTGGACTCTCCCGCTTCCGTCGCCCGCCAATTCCCCCCGCTCCCCATCTTCCTCACTCATACACAAAACCTCCGCTCACCTTCTTCCTCACTCGTACACAAAACGCATGCTCCTCTTCTTCCACTCCTAACAGATAACCCCATCCCTCCTTTTTCCCCACTCGCACTGCCACTAGGTTCGTCTCTGGCTACTCTACTCAAACCCATGAGCTCGGCGCGACGCCCGCAAGGAAAATGGAGTCAGCAGGCCCCAGCGCCAAGAAGATGAGGCTCTCGCCAGGGGCGACGCCGGTTATAGATCCCGCACCCGGAAACACAGGGAGAAGCGGTGAGCCCCCCTCCCCCACCCGGATCTAAGGAACCTGTAGAATCTTTGTGGACCGCATCAGCTATCTCCCGGTCGACATCCTTGGGGAGATCATATCCCTTCTCCCCACCAAGGATGGCTGCTACACATAAGTCCTCGCATCTCGGTAGCGCCCTCTATGGCACACCGCGCCCCTCAAACTCGACTGTCGTCAGATATCTGTCCTTCCTGAATTTGATCTCCTCAGAGCCATCGTCTCCTCTCACCAGCAGGGCCCCGTTCAACGTCTCTGTATCCCGACATGCTACTTGTTGTCCTTACCCTGCACGGTGGAGGCTTGGCTGACATCCACTGAATTTGAAAAACTCCAGCAGTTTGAATTAACCGTTCAGCTGTCGCTCCTTGGACATACTCTTTTTCAAACCTTAACTGTTTTCAATCTTCATGTCTACTTAGGCACTAACACATGGAGAAAAACATATAACCAATCGGTGGAGTAATAAGCACCAGGATTTTCTCAGTTCTCATGGCATTCGTTTGAGGACAATAGCAATGGAAGGATATGCATCCAACTAGGCAAACAGAAGCTTTGTCACATTCTTCCTGTTGAAAGCGAGGTTACTATTGTCCATGAGGCTTAAGTTTTTCAACAAGAGATTTCTCACAGACGGACATGTTGAGCAAAAAAAAGAAGTTTTAGGTGGACAAATCGGCTTCTGAACATAATCGGCTTATATTTACAACAACTTGTAGACATCCTCCAATCAATTTTTTCGCACATGATGTTTATTTTATGGATCAGACCGATCCATTTGTTTGTGACTGCAAAAAAGAGTGGTTGGGTTAGAAGTTATTGCCATGTTCAATCTGGGTTTTGTCTAAATTTGACGAACAATTAAGCCATGGAATTTTTTTACCATTTGTAAGCTTGAGTTACATGTTGTTGCCCTCATACTCCCCTCTGCCTGCTAGTACACTGCCGCATCTTCCACGGCTCCTATATGTTCCTGTGCGAGGCCTCACCGTCGTTCTCCGCCTTGGTTCGCTCGCTGTGCCCGTCGCCGTCTGGCTTTGTCAACATGGTCAACAACCGAGAGGAATTCGGAGATGACTGTACGTGGAGAGGCTGACAGCAGGGACCCACCAGGGTCATTGCATTATGCAAGCAGGTGCCTCGTTATTACAAGCCAAAATAAATACTACCTCCGAATTGTTTGACAACTAGGTCCCACGCCATTGTCAATGTAGTCAATAAACGAGAAAATTACACAACGAGCGGATAACACCAGGGACCCAGCAGCTCGCCTAGTTGTTTTTTAGTTTTAGAGACAGAGCTCAACTGCGCGCTGTGCGGGGGCTGTGGCCCGTCTAGCCCACGCTTACACTTTTATTTAAGCACATGACGAGCCCGGTTGATATCTTTTTTTCTTTCTGAAAATGGCAAGCCCATTTTATTTTTCTTTTTGGAGAATACCCAACCGAGGCCTACTTCCTTTTCTCAGCCCTGCTGGGCTCCAGATTTTTCAAGACGGGGAGGGATGTAAGTAGTAAGAAATGAGCTTCCCCAAAAAATGGGCTATAAGTTGTAAGAAATGTTTCGTAAATTTTCAAACCAAAGCCAATCGACAATTACATTCAAATATCATTTTTTCTGGATTTCTCTTCTCTTATAAAAGCAGAGTTGGTGATGATCGTGTGCCTGCCATCCTGCAATATAGGCCTTTCGATCTATATCTAACAAACAGGCAGGAAACTATGACAATTTACATGCACTCCTCTCCACATTTGCAGATACAACCTTCCCTCGTTCATCCTTTTCTCCCACAAGATAAACTACTCATACAAATGCATCTTGATGTTCTCTGAAACACATAGGCATCTTGCTAGTGAATATTTTAAATATCATTCATTTTTTCTGGAGATTTATTTTGATTTTTTAAAATATATTTTTTTAAATTATTTTTTACGTGACTCGAAATTTCGTGATTAAAGAGTTCGGACCCCACCGAAATATGCAAAATTTCGTTGAATTTTCTAGCGATGCCCAAAATATGGTCTGTAATGCTAATAAAAACAATATGGGCTTCAAAATATCCTTAAGAATTAGCAAGTGGGTTGTAAATTATTGAAAATAATAGCTAACGGGCTGTAATGCTATTTTCCACAGATTTGGAGGCTGACTCTCGGCCTATTAGGTTGACGATGACGCTGTCCTAAAAAAATTAATGCGTACGCAAGGCTTTCTCAACTTAGTCAACATAGAGCAGTGACTGTTGGATGTCCATCCAACGGCCGCCATGCTTCTTCAATCTCTGATCTTCCTGCTCCAGCCGCCCAAACCAGCGCCGAAGGGACTGCCCGCTCCCTCCTCCCGTAGCTAGTTGTGCTGCCGCCAGGCCATCCCTCCCCAACCATACTTCCTGTAATTTTCCGGTGACATCAACCTCACCCCGTAGCCGACCAGCCAGCGCTCGTACTCCCTCAGCATGGGCATCCGCTGTTGTGGCTTCGCCGGCTCCAGGTCATTCCCTTCCTGGGCCTCACCCTCGTCCACCGCGTTTGTTCTCTCGACGCGGCATGGTCAACATGGTGAACAAACAACAACCATAGGAAGAGCGATGTAAGTGGAGAGGCTGACAGTAGGGAGCCACACAAGCAAGTGCCTCATTATTACGCGCAATATAATGGTTCCTCCAACTAACAGCAAGGTCCCACCGGAAGGGCCTGTCTATTTTGCGAAAAAGACGTTCCCCCTGCTGACAGCTCGGACCCACCAGCTATATCTTCGCATGCAAGGAACTGCCTCCTTATAACGCACAAATAAAGCAATACTGCCCTTGCTATCTGGGACCCACCATAGTTGGAGGCTGGCTTGTGGGCCTACTAAGGTGACGCGGACGGAGGGCTTTGTCTACTTAGTCAATATTGAACGATTCTAGGTCCAGTGATCGTATGATGTCCATCCAATGGCCATAGTGCTTCTTCAACCTCTGGTCTTCTTACTCCAGCTACCCAAACAAGCGCCGGTCGTTCTGCTTGCTCCTGCCTCCCTTGGCCGGCTCTGCTGCCGCATAAGCCTGATCGCACCAACCTCTGGCCATGCCATCCCTCTGCTAACCCACAATGCCTGTTATTTTGCCGCAACGGCAGCCGAACCAGTCAACCCTCGTACTCCTCTCCACGTGGGCATCCATGATAACCCACAAGTGTAGGGGATCGCAACATTTTTCGAGGGTAAAGTATTCAACCCAAATTTATTGATTCGACACAAGGGGAGCCAAAGAATACTCTTAAGTATTAGCAGCTGAGTTGTCAATTCAACCACACATGGAAACTTAGTATCTGCAGCAAGGTAGTTTAGTAGCAAAGTAATATGGAAATTGTGGTAACAACAATAAAAGTAATGGTAGTATTTTGAAAACAGTAGCAGCGGAAAAGTAAATAAGCAACAAGCAAAATATGTGAAAAGCTCGTAGGCAATGGATCGGTGATGGGGAATTATGTCGGTGCAATTCATCATGTAAAAGTTATAACCTAGGGTGACACAGAACTAGCTCCAGTTCATCAATGTAATGTAGGCATGTATTCCGAATATAGTCATACGTGCTTATGGAAAAGAACTTGAATGACATCTTTTGTCCCAGCCTCCCGTGGCAGCGGGGTCCTAGTGAAAACTAAGGGATATTAAGGCCTCCTTTTAATAGAGTACCGGACCAAAGCATTAACACATAGTGAATACATGAACTCCTCAAACTACGGTCATCACCGGGAGTGGTCCCGATTATTTTCACTTCGGGGTTGCCGGATCATAACACATAGTATGTGACTATAGACTTGCAAGATAGGATCAAGAACACACATATATTCATGAAAACATAATAGGTTCAGATCTGAAATCATGGCACTCGGGCCCAGTGACAAACATTAAGTATAGCAAAGTCATAGCAACATCAATCTTAGAACATAGTGGATACTAGGGATCAAACCCTCACAAAACTAACTTGATTACATGGTAAATCTCAACCAAACCATAATCGTCCAGCAAGCCTACGATGGAATTACTCACGCACGGAGGTGAGCATCATGGAATTGGTGATGGAGAAAGGTTGATGATGATGATGGCGACGATCTCCACTCTCCGGAGCCCTGAACGGATTCCAGATCAGCCCTCCCTACAGAGATTAGGGCTTGGCGGCGGCTCCGTATCGTAAAACGCGATAATTCTTCCTCTCTGATTTTTCCTCCCCGAAAGTGAATATATGGAGTCCGGGGGTACGTCGGTGGAGCATCAAGGGGCCCACGAGGCAGGGGGCTCGCCCAGGGGGAGGGGGGCGCCCCCCACCCTCGTGGACAGGGTGTGCGCCCCCTGACGTAGATCTTTCTGCATATATTTTTTATATTTTCCAAAACAATTCTCCATGGATTTTTAGGTCATTCTGAGAACTTTTTATTTCTGCACAAAAACAACACCATGGCAATTCTGCTGAAAACAACGTCAGTCCGGTTTAGTTCCATTCAAATCATGCAAGTTAGAGTCCAAAACAAGGGCAAAAGTGTTTGGAAAAGTAGATACGTTGGAGACGTATCAACTCCCCCAAGCTGAAACCTTTGCTTGTCCTCAAGCAATTCAGTTGATAAACTGAAAGTGATAAAGAAAAACTTTGACAAACTATGTTTGCTCTTCTTGTTGCAAGGTACTCCGCCCTTGGGTAGCAAGGTCTTGTCTTGGCGCTCCTTTCGTACATCCACCAGTGCTGCACTAGCTGAATGCGGTGTCGCGCCCAGGTAAAGCGCCAACGGTTCCGGAGGCTTGGGTGCCACCATCACTGGTGGGCTGGTGAGGTATCTCTTGAGGTCTTCGAATGTCGCATCAGCCTCAGCAGTCCATTCGAACGGGCCCTTCCTTTTCATCATCTTGAAGAAGGGGAGGGCTCTCTCCCCTAGCTTGGAGATGAAATGTCCCAACAATGTTACACAGCCTGCTAGCTTTTACATCTCCTTGAGGTTCTTGGACGAACTCATCTTTTCTATGGCCTTGACCCTCTCGTGGTTTCCCTCGATTCCTCGGTGCGACACGACGAAGCCTAAGTGCTTTCCTGAAGGGACGCCGAACACACACTGCTCTGGGTTGAGCCGCAGGTCTACCTTCGCAGGTTGGCGAAGGTCTCTTCCAGATCTGTGATAAGGGTTGAGGCCTCCTGGGATTTTACCATGATGTCATCTACATACGCTTCAGCGTTTCTCCCGAGCTGTTTTCCCAATGTGATGTGCATTAACCCCTGAAAGGTTGCTCCTGCATTTCGTAACCCAAACGGCATGCAGGTGTAGCAGTACACTCCACACGGGGTGAGGAAGGCAGTCTTCTCGACGTCTTGCACTGCCATCTTGATCTGGTGGTAACCTGAGAAGGCGTCCAGGAAACACAACAAGTCGCACTCGGCGGTGGAGTCGATGATCTGATCGATGCGGGGCAAAGGAAACGGGTCTTGTGGACAAGCTTTGTTGAGGTTGGTGAAGTCGACACACATGCGCTCTTTTCCCCCTTTCTTGGGCACGACGACGGGGTTCGCCAGCCACTCCGGGTACCGGACCTCGTGGATGACACCTGCCGCCTCCAGCTTACGACTCTCCTGTACGATGAAGGACTGCTTCTCCGTACATTGGCGCATGGCCTTCTGCTTCACGGGGCGCATATTAGGGCACACGTTCAGGTGATGCTCGATCACCTCTCTCGGGACTCCCGCCAGATCCTTGGGTTGCCACACGAACATGTCCCTGGTCGTGCGCAGGAATCCAACCAGCGCCTCTTCTTGAGCTGGGGTAAGACCAGCGCCTATGATGAAGGCGACACCTGATGGCTCGTCTTCATCCACCGGCACCTGCTTTTTCTCGGCTTGGTCTTGGGAGAAAACTTGCTTTTTCTTGCCTGGTGCAACCCCCTCGGTCCCACGGGCGGCTTCCCCGGTAGGACACGCCGCCACGGCGGTCCAGAAGACGTGCTTGAGGGCCGCTAGAGCTTCCTTTGTGTCCCCCATCACGGTAAGGACTCCGCTACTCCCTGGCATCTTCATGAGGTTATAGGCCGGATGGGTCGCGGCCATGAACTGATCCAGCGCGGGGTACCCGAGGATGGCGTTGTATGGGAGGCCGATTCGGGAAATGTCGAAGTCGATCAGCTCGGTGCGGTAGTTGTTTCGAGTGCCGAAGGTGACCGGGAGGAAGATCTACCCCAGAGGGCTGGTGGAACCGCTGCTGACTCCAGAGAAGGGTTTGGTGGGGCGTTGCCGCTCGAGTGGCACTTGGAGCAAGCCGAAAGCTTCCACTAAGAGCACGTTGAGGCCAGCCCCACCGTCGATGAGGGTCTTGGTCACTACCACGTTGCAGATGGTGGAGGTGCAGAGCATCGGGAGAGCGCCTGAGCCCGCGGTGGAGGCAGGTTGGTCTCCCGAGTCGAAGGTGAGGTCGGCCTTGGGCGCCACACATCCAGGAGGAACCCCCTGGCGTATGGAGGCGATGCTCGCCTGTCGAAATATCTGCTTGATGTGAAGCCGGAGGGTGGCACTTGGGAGCCGCCGAGGAAGGCCGTGACGGCGTGGGGCGCCGGCGCCCCGAGGCGTGCGACGAAGAGGTCGCGCAGCTCCTCCTAGGACGCCACGGACGATTCTGGCAAGCTGAAGAACCAGGCGCGCGGCATGCCGTTGAGCGCCATGGGGAGCCAGCTGGCCATGACCTTGCCGCCGCCGCCGGCCTCCGAGATGGCCTCTTCGTAGGCCTGGAGGAAGACGGACGGGTCCGTTGCCCCGTTGTAGCGGGGTGGCAGATTCGGCCTGAACCTGGGTGCCCACTGTACCCGCCGTAAGGCGGGGGTGAAGGCCCGGTTGCCCGGAGCGCTCCCGCGCGCGGCCACCGAGCCCGTCGGAGGAGGGACGCCCGCCATGGGAACTTGGCGAGCGGAGAGTGGGACGGATGGGGCAGAAACTTCGGCACACCCCTACCTGGCGCGCCAAATGTCGGATCTCGGGTTCCAGCAAAACCCTTAAGGTTCTAACTCTAGGGTGCGCACGAAGATCTCACCTTCCGCCTTAGCTCGTCTACTCAGCAACCCTAGGCCTAGCTCGTTAGATCCGAAGAACAAGGGACACAAGATTTATACTGGTTCGGGCCACTGTTGTGGTGTAATACCCTAATCTAGTGTGGTGTGGTGGATTGCCTTGTAGGCTGATGAAGAACTAGTACATGGATGAACTGTCTCCTGAGGGGAGGAGTTCTTGTGCTTGGGTGAGCTTGTGGGTGTGTAGGTGGTCTCGATGATCCGATCCTTTTCTAAGGTGGTGGCTAGTCCTACTTATAGCGGCTCGGGTCCTCTTCCCAAATATTGAGCGGGAAGGAATCCCACAACAGCCAAATTTGAAGGGGGGCAGCTAGTACAAGCTATCCTGACAAAAGGTGGTCTTCGCCTGCCAAAGGCTCTGGTGGTGACGCCGCCGTGGGCTCCGCGATGAGCTCCGTTCTGCTGTCCTGCTGGTTTTGGTCTTGTTGCACCTATACGGAAACCTTTGCCCGATGCCTCGGGACTCTTCGTTTGCACCTGCTCCTTTAGTACCAAAGAGTAAACTGGCACTCTGCGCCCGCTGGCACCCGCCTGGCCTTGGTCGTCACTGCTCATGTCACGAGGACCTCGCGAGGTGTCCCTCGCCTCGATATCTCCGATCCTCACGAGCTGGCCTGGTGAGGCCGCCCGAGGGGATGCCTTGTGTCGTCTGTGTCGGAGAAATTGACCATGGGTGTCTTCATCGACCACCCATGGCGTTTCAAGACAAATAAGGGCCTCCTTTCATCCTCTGGCCGCCTATGCATTAGGCCGCCTCCTAGGGCCAAAACGCCCAGGAGCCGGCTCCCAGCAAGCGGTGGAGCCCTAACAGGCGGCAGCCTAGCGGCCATCATCTGGAAGACGGCCCCGTACCTTCCCCTCGGGGCATGCGCTAGAGGTCATCGACGAGACTAAGGCATGGCTACAGTTAAGCCTATCCCTAAAGAATCCACAGAAGCGTGGCTATAGTGAGAGTGTACCCTCCGGACACTCCCTGAACGGCGTATCACTATAGCCATGTTATCGATGACCTAGCCTTGGTCAGAGGAAGCCATGATCCCATGACCCGTAGGCGCAGTGGCGAGCAGGCGGCAGGCCCCACCCGCCAGCGTGCCACCCAGATGCAAATGATCTTTGGCAGGCGGCCTGGGGGACAGGCCGCCCTGTAGCAGGCGGCTAACCGTGCCCTGGGAGTATGAACCCCATCAAGATGACAAGACAGGACGTGGTGGCAGTGTACGAACAAGAGGCGGCGGCACTGTAGCCACTCCCCTCCTGACGATGCTTCCGTCAGCAAAAGGACGCCAACAGTGAAAGACAATCATGCGGGCCCACAGACGGCAGGGCCCAACAGTCGGCGGAGAAGCCGGCGCCTAGAGACACTGACGGCCGGGGTCCATCCCGGCCAGATTATCATTGTACCCCTGGGGGTAGGCCTATATAAACCCCCCAGGGTCTTCCATGTGGAGGGTTTAGACCTTGAGAGAAACACACTAAGAGAGAAAGATACCAATCGGGAGAAACCCTAGAGACAACTCCCGTTCCCTAGAGAGAAAGTAGAGAGCTAGCCTTGCCCTTCTTCCTCCTCTAGACGACACAACTATAGGAGCAATCTTGTAGCTACTATATTGACATTAGTCATGACGCGGAGTCCCCGCAGAGCAGGACTAGGGGTGTTATCTCCACGGAGAGCCCCAAACCTAGGTAAGATTCGTAGGCGTCCTAAGTATCGCTTTATCCCGCTTCGAGGGCCCGGCGACGTACTCTTGTCCCCATGCACGATAAGCCATTCTTTGGCATATGTCGCACCAAAACCCCGACGTTTGGCGCCTATCAGATTCCGGGCTCCGCAAATCCAAGAAGTTCGAACACAGGGGCGTGAACGAAGATCTCTCCCACTCACGTCTACCTAGCGTCTCGCCCTTGTCCGGTGAAGAGATTTAAGTGAACAACAAGTAAAGCATGCAGGAATTTACCCAGGTTCGGGCCACCGTGTGGTGAAAGACCCTACTTCCTGCTTTTGTGGATTTGCCTCGGGAGGGCTCGAATATGGATGAGTACAGTGGTTCCTGAGCTCAGGAGGAGAGCTCGGGAGGGTCAAGAGGCAAGGGTTCTTGCTCCTTTGTGCGAGGGCAGAGTCTTTGGATCTGATCGACCTCCTCTCCCTCATAGTGGGTATCCTAGCTACTTATATAGGTGGCCAGGGTCCTCTTCCCCCGAAATATTTAGGCGGGATGGGATCCCACAACGGACATTTTGAGTGGGAACACAAGGACGTTCTTGTCCTGACAGAAGCGGTCTTGGACCGCAAAAGGAGCAGGCGGTGATGCAGTGGTGGGCTCGCTGGTGACATCCTTCCTGCCGTCCTTGCGGTCTTCGATCTTGTTGCACCGAAGGGGAAATCTTTGTCCCGCTCCTGGAGAACCTGCGCCTGTGCTGTCTCCTTTGCATCGAAATGGCAACTGCGTCGCTGGCACGCGCTGGCACCTGCTCGCGTGGTGCGTTAGTGCTTGTGTCACTACCTCCTCCTGAGGCAGGCTTGGCCTTGGTTTTTCCGCCCCTCCGGAGCTAGCTAGCCGAGGCCGCTCCCGAGGGGGTCTTGATGTCGTTCTCCTTGCAAGGCCTAGCCCCCTCACGAGGCTCTTGGGCAGCTTGTCGATCAACTGGACCGTACCAGGCCATGATAGGAGCACGTCGCGGCCTGCAGATAGGCAACTCTGGGTACCCTGGTTCCCTGGACGCCGACAGTAGCCCCCGGGCCCAAGGCCCACGCTGAGTTGGCTTCGGGGCGAAGCCTTAGTCGAGTATGGAGCGTCGCGGGCCCCAAAAAAGGCTGTGGGTCAGGCTGGCCCGTGACGGTTGGATGGGACATTGGCGACTCCGCTTCCCACGTAGTCTCGGCAACCGTGTAACTTGACAAAAGGGGGTTGTCTTTGCTACAGAGGAGTTATCGCCTCCCTTCCTTCTTCCTTAGATCCCCTTTTCCTTCGCCTCCGGCCTTCCTAAATCGCCTGCATCCTCCAGGACCTCAGCAATGGCGAAGAAAAGCAAGGGTGCCGCGCAGGCGTCCAGATCTGCTTCTTCTCTTGAGGCGGCACTCGAGGAGTCTACCATCACCGAGGAGGGGACTACTCGGAAGTCCAGTCTTTCTTGTGGAGCGTCGACAACGAGCATGGTCCGACGAAGATTTGGGTCGGATCCACCGCGGCGCGGATCTTGCCGAAGTCCTGCTACCCCTTCTTCCTCCACATCATCTCTGTCGGGCTCATGCCGCCCTTCTTGGAGTTCTTCTACGCCATCCTGGACCACTACCAGGTGCACGCTCTCCACATCCAGCCTCGCTCCATCTTCGTCTTGTTGCTCTTCGCCTCTTATTGCGAGGCGCTTGTGGGGGTGAAACCGACCGTCGCCCTCTTCCGCCACTTCTTCTCCATGCGGCGGTACGACGAGGGTCCGTGCTCGGTGTGCGTCTCCTTCGTCTTCCAGCGCTAGGGCTGTCGACTGATGACGGCCGGGAAGAAGATAGACTCCCACCAGAAGAGGTGGGTCTATCTGGATGCCCAGCGCGTTCATCAGCTGTTGGCGCTGCCTACCGCATGTCCGGCAAAATGCGCCGGCTGGAGCTACGAGAAGCTCACCGACCCCCTTGCCGAGCCTGTCTTGGCAAGGATCGAAGCCGACCTAGGCTCAAGGCTTGATGGGGCCCAGATCGTGAAGGAGTTCCTGAGGCACCGTCTGGCGCCGCTCTAGGCACACTCGCGCCCCATGTGGGAGCTGATGGGGGACGACGACAGGCTCCGGCTGCGCTCGGGGACGCTGGCCTCAGCCGACTTGGACCTTGCCTCGGCCACTATCCTGGGGATGGTTCCTGAGGACCTCTCGGGGGCCCACCTGCCGCTGTACAGCCGTCCTGACAAGGCCGAGCTGCTGAAGGCCGTGTCGGGTTTCGGGGTGCCCGTGGCTGCTCCGCCCACGGTTGACGTGTCCTCTGGTGCTGACGATGGGAGCGACGAGGATGACTCGGAGGAGACCCTGGGCGAAGAGGACCGGGTTGACGAGGGGGACTCATCGGAGGCGTCCACTGAAGAAGTGGCGTTAGGCGCAGGTGCTGCCGGACGGCCCCAAGCGACCACTCCGCGTCGATCCGGGCGCGCTGCGTCCCGGGGAAGCAATGCGGCGACCCCGCCGAGGAGCGACGTGCCAGGAAAACTGGTGACCATGGCTGCGCCCAAGTCCGTGGCCTCGTGCCTTGCCAAGATCCAGACTGCCTGCACCCCCGTAGCGCCAGCGACCGTGTCCGACCTGGTGCTGAAGAGGAGGGCGCGCCACACCTCCGATGAGTAAGTGTGTGATCTCCTGTTATCCCTTGGTCTCTTTGTTCCTAACGTACTTCTCTTGGCGCAGCAGCCTGGGTCGAGTGATGAAGAAGGTGAAGGGGGAGGTCACGTCGTGGTACTCCGCTCCACCTGTCGCTGTTGTGGCCGCGGGGAAGGGTGCCACAGCTTTGCGCGCCTCGGCCAGTTGGGCCACCGAGCACGCGGCGGCAGCGTCGCTTGAGGGCGTCGTTGTTGTTTGTGAGGCCGCGGCGGCTCCCGCTCCGGCTGCTCCTGTGAGGGGAACCGGAGCCCCCGAGCCCCTGGTCGAGCAGCCAGTCTCGTTGGCGCCCATCCGCCAGCCAATGTAGCTTGGCCCTGAGACCTTGGAGGCCGCCTCCGCTGCGCTGGGTCGGCTCCGTGCCGAACTTCATGGTGGTGATGGTTGTGCGATGGAAGGACGCCTGGGCTTGATCTCTGGGTGGCTCCTGGCAGATGAGTCTGCGCGGGCCTCCAGGAGCAAGGCCTCAGCAGTCGCTGCCAAGGGTCAACAGGAGGCCGTAGCAGCCACGCGGGTCGACGCTGCGTCCTCCGAGAAGCGCTATCACAAGGCGGAGGGCGACCTGGAGGCCCTTCGCGTGGAAGGCACCAGGCGCACCCTAGAGCTCGAGAGGTTGGAGAAGGAGCTCAAGGCGCAGAAGGCTGAGACGTCCCGGCTGCAGCAGGAGCAGCTCACTGATCGCGTAAGCCTAGAGAAATTGAAGGCCGAGGCTGAGCAGGCCAAGGCGACCCAAGCTGCGCGCGACAAGGAAGACGCCCTTTTGGCCTCAGCAGCGGTGAGTTGCGAGGCCCTCGCCGCCTTTGAGCTCGATACCCGTGCGGTGCTGCGGGCCGCTTACGGGGAAGGGTTCGAGAAGCCACTGGCCGTCCTGGAGGAAGGCCCCGCCGGGCTCCTCGCCGCGCTTGTGAAGTCCCTAGGCGGGGTTATGGTCGCAATCAGCCTGTTAGCTGACGTGGAAAGCCGCACGCTCCTTACCTTGGCCCTGACGCAGGCGTGCGGCCACCTAAGTCTCCGTGATCCCGCTCTTGACCTGGCCTCGCTGTCCGAGCCCGTGACCGCGAGCATAGAGAGCGCGGCTGCTAAGGCCCTGGAGGCGAAGGTCGCGGAACTTGTGGAGGCGTTCCTCCAGGTCGCTGCTACCGCAGCCTAAGAGGCGAAGACTGTTGATGACGCGCTTGGTGATGCCTGACCTGTTCCTGTTCAGATGGAAGAGATGCAAGTGCCTCGGGGAGGCATAAGAACTCGTTTGAATTTGAAGACTTGGTATTATTGTAATAACTCGATTGAACTTGATGATTTACATGCTTGCTTCCTTTCATGTTTGCTTAGGTGCTCTGCGTCGGCAGGGCCCAACCCCGTGCATACCTCGGTCGCTATTGAGCCCTCCGGGTGACCGGGGTTATCGTAGTAACTAGACTCAAGGGATGAGGGGTTACGTGGTTAGTGAGGCCCCTGGGTCACGATGCCCAGGGGTCCCCCTTGACGTTCAAGTGATCTCGTTTGCGTTCTGCGTTGGCAGGGCCCAGCCCCGCGCATACCTCGACCGCCGTTGAGCACCGGGCTCAAGGAGTGAGGGGCTACGTGACTAGTGAGCCCCCTGGGTCGCGATGCCCAGGGGTCCCCCTTGACGTGCGAACGGCTCTAATGAGGGAGAACGAGCACCATACCTTGCTCATGAGCCTTCGCCTAGGATGGGGGCACGAGAAAGCCAGGTGTCTGGGCACCCGGTAGGGTGGCGTCTGCCAGGCGTGACCTGAGCATAGCCCCCGTGCCTAGCCCCCCTCGCGACACCTAACTAAGGAGAAGCTGTGAGCGTCGTGAGCTGAAAAGCTCCCTGAGGTTGGTGCGACTGCTGGGGGCCGCCCTCATTTATTTATAACTAGCGCGGAGCATAGATCTACCACACTTGCATGGAGTGTGGGCATGACCGTGCCTCGGTCGTAGCAGCCAGCGCGGAGCTTGGTGCTTCCACAAGTTCGTGGGCATAACCGCTCCTCGGTTGGTTCTGCCAGCGCGGAGCATGGAACTTCCACTGGACCGTGGGAGGGAGCCTCCCACCAGGAGAGACTCAGGGGCGTGTATAGCCCCGTCCTGACATGTGGCTTGCATGGCAGGATAGACAAGGTGTATATGGGCCCTCCTTAGGATGAGCTGAACAACTTTGAGGAGGTTCTCGTGAGCTTACGCATCACTCATGAGACCCTACCATGAGGTGGCTTGCGCCTGAGTCTTCTTCTGCAAAATGTGAAAATAGAGGTGTTGTGTCGACCTACGCCGAGTGCATCAACAGAGGGCATCACATGAGAAGGCCGCAACACCAACGACCCCAGGAGGTGACATTAGCGGGACCGGCCCGTAAGGTAGAGCTTAGCCGCTGGATTTATCGATGCTGCAGGGACGAACCCGAGCTCAGTTGTCGTGCCCAGTCTTCTCATGCAATAGTCCAAAAGAAAAACAACCGGCGCGCGGTTCCCGCGTGAGCGAGGCACGTGCCACGGGCCCCTACTTACCCATCCACGATTAGCCCATGCGAGAACAAGGCACCAAGGACCACGGGAGGTGACGCCACGGGAATGGCTGGCGAGATAGAGCTCAGCCCTTGGGTTTAGCGACGCTGCAGGGACGGACCCGAGTACACATGCCGTGCCAGTCCTTAATCATGGGGCGGTCGCGAGTGGGCTCGCAAGGTCTCATGACCTTAGTGGTGGTGAGAACGCCAAGCATATAGATAATGCGAATAGGAAGAAGCAACTAGCCTTGATTCATGCGCGAAAAGAGACAGCTGCGGGGGGATAGCCCCCAGCAGCTCGAGGATGGTGCAGCCCGGGGGGCTCCCTCGATTGAATACCTGAAACGTCATCTGACACTTGTCGAAGAAGAGTTGGGGTAGCTGAAGACGCAAGCCGCGTGGGTTGCTCCTGAGGATCATTGGGCTCCTGAGGCCCAGGGGCTCCGGAGGCCCTCAGTGCTCACGGGGGTCCGGTTCTCGCTCCGTCTGGACCACCTGCCACTAAGCCTCCCGAGGCCACAAAGCCTGCTGCGCGAGGCGCTGGAACGTGGCAGCTGCATTGCGGAAGCCGAAGAGCGTGCGGACGTAGCTGCAGGGGAGTGCCCTCCTCTGGCAGACCGCCGTCGGCCAGAAGGGCTCCAAAGAAGCGGCTTGGTTGTGACCCGCGACGTCGATGCCTACGCGGAAGTGGTCACTCGGGTTGTGGGTAGGTGAGCTTGGCCTCGTGCAGTTACGCCCACCGCGTATGAGCCTTGCGTACTGAAGTTCCTCAGTAACCTGGTTGATGAAGTCCTGAGCCCCCAGTGTTGTATGGCTCACGCTGGGCTCACAAAAACGCGCGTCGAGACACGCCTGCAGGTGGTGCCCGAACACCTCCCTTAAGACGTTGGTCAGGCCGGGGACACTCCAGAGGAGAGCCCCCGAGCTCGTCCTGAGAAGGTCGTCGGGCGCGCCTCCCTACGCGAGGGTGGAGGGCACCCGTCGGCAATCACGAGTCCTGGGGCGGAACCGTCAGGAGCCCCTGCGTACTGAGGTCTGTTGGCGGGCAGGTTCTTCTTCTTCTTGGGGTAGTCTGTAGGGCGAGGACGGCTCCATCCTCGTCAGAGCTCTCGACCGCCGTAGTCTGGTAGGCGCGCTCCAGGGAACGCACTGCTTCCTTCTCGTCGGAGGCGATCGTGATTTCTCCGCCACTCCCGGGCATCTTTAGGACGTTGTAGCCATGATGGCTCGCTGCCATAAACTTGGAGAGGGCAGGATACCCGAGGATGGTGTTGTACGGGAGGTGCATGTTGGCGACGACGAAGTCGATGAGCTCGGTGTGATAGTTGTCGCGGTCACCAAAGGTGGCGGGGAGGCGGACCTGCCCCATCGGGAGTGTGGAACCATCTGTGACTCCATAGAATGGCTTGGTCAGGTGGAGCTGATCGTATGGGACCTGGAACGTCTCGAAGGTCTGGATAGAGAGGACGTTTAGCCCTGCTCCGTCGTCGATGAGGGTCTTGGTCACGAGGACGTTGCTGATGGTCGGAGTGCAGAGCATCGGGAGGGCACCTGGGGCAGCGCTGCACTTGAGCTGGTCCTTGGGGTCGAAGGCGATGACCTGCTTGGTCCACCTGAGGTGGCGCGCGGCGTTAGGCTTGGGAAGCGCCGCGTTTACCTCACGAGCGAACTGCTTGAAGATGCGATGGGAGGCCGGAGAATGGGCTCCTCCCAAGATGCATGCAACCGCACGTGGCTCCTGAAAGCCTCCTGTTCCATCTCCCTGGCTGTCGTCCTCGTTCCTTCTTGGTGGTGGTGGCAGCGGAGGCAGACCTGCGTTGCCCTGGGGGCGACCCTCACAAGGCTGGTCGTGCCAGGGGGCGTCACGAGGCTGCTCCTGCCAGTGGTCTTCACTAGGCTGCTCACGCCACCCTTGGCGCGAGTTCCTTCCGTCCCAGCGTCCTCCACCACGGCCTCCTCCGTGGCCGTAGCCACAGTTATCGCACTCAGGGCGCTGCCCGATGCGCCCGCTGCGCATTCCCTGAGCTCCTGGCAGTCGTTGGTGTTGTGGGTGTGGACATTGTGGAAGACGCAGTACGGACGGTTGTCTCTGGGGGGGGGGGTCGTCGTAGCCGCAGCCACGCTTCACTTCTGGCTCTGCAGCCAGCACGGTGGGTCCCTTGTGCTTTGCTTCCTTGGCCTTGGTCTTCTTGTTGTCAGCCTCTGCTTTAGGCAGCTCCTGGAGGGAGAGGCGTCCTTCCTCCGCACTGGCGAACTTTGCCGCGAGCTTGAACATCTCGAGCGCTATGCACAGGTCCTCATGGATGGCGAACTCCTCCCTCATCCTGACGTCGCGGACACCGTCGGAGAACGCCGAGATGATGGCCTCATCCGAGACCCTGGGGATCTGGAGGCGCATGGTGTTGAAGCGTTGGATGTACTTTTGCAGGGTCTCCCCCGGCTACTGCCCCACGCGGCGCACATCCGCGGCCACTGGGGCTCGGTCGCGGGTGCCTTGGAAGTTGGCAACGAAACGCTCATGAAGCTCCCCCCAGGAGGAGATGGATCCCACAGGGAGGTTCAGGAGCCAGGAGCGTGCGCCATCCTTGAGAGCCATGGGGAACCAGTTCGCCATGACCTGCTCGGTGCCATTGGACTCCTCGATGCTCAGCTCGTAGAGCTGGAGGAACTCTTTGGGGTCGGTGGTGCCATCATAGCGTGGACGCAGATCCGGCTTGAAGTTGCCAGGCCAGACGAGGCGCCGTAGCTCGGGAGCTAAGGCGCGACATCCAGCCACGCTCATGATTGCAGGTGCCACTGCACCTGCGATGCTGGTTCTTGGGGCGCTGGCGCCACCACCTCCTGTGGTGCGCGGTCTTGGTGCTGCGGGACATGAGGCCTACGAGCTCCTGCCTGGGGATGCGGGATCACCTGGCAGCTCTCCTTGTTGCGTGCAGGGGGCCTGCAGGACGGCTCACGCCGCGGAGCCTCGCGCCTGATCTCCTGGCTAGCGACGTAGAGTGGAGGTGGAGCCGGGACACCGTGGCCCTCGTTCCCCGCCATGGGCAACGGAGGACGGGAGGAGTGAGTTGGTGCAGGTACCTCCTCGGCGGCGTTGACGAGCTCGGTGATGCGGTGGAGCCACTCGTCGTAGAGGTCATCCATCGGGCGGTAGCGCAGGAGCTCCCGCGCCATCAATAGCGCATGCTGCTGGGAGACCGGCCCGCGGTGGATCAGTGAGGATGACGCCGCGGCCGGCGAGGGTGACGGTGTCGCCGTGAGGCCATCGCATCGCACGGACAGCGGTAGTGACGAGTTCTGCTGCTCGTGGACGACCGGGTCGGTGGCGGCGTTGGCGACCGGCGAGTTGGGGCGGAGCGGCGCACCGTTGCCCGCGGGCGCCGTCTGAGTGACATTCGCGGCGCGGCGGGTGGCGTGTGTCCACCATGGCAGTGGAGCGAAGTCCACAGGGAGAGCGGGACGAGGTCACCGGAGAGGCGAGATCTCGACACGCCCCCTACCTGGTGCGCCAAATGTTGGATTACGGGCTCCGCAAACCCAAGAAGTTCGAACACAGGGGCTTGAACGAAGATCTCTCCCACTCGCGTTTACCTAGCATCTTGCCCTCGTCCGGTGAAGAGATTCAAGTGAACAACAAGTAAAGCACGCATGAATTTACCAAGGTTGGGGCCATCGTGCGGTGTAAGACCCTACTTCCTGCTTTTGTGGATTGGCCTCGGGAGGGCTCGAATATGGATGAGTACAGTGGTTCCTGAACTCAGGAGGAGAGCTCGGCAGGGTCAAGAGGCAAGGGTTCTTGCTCCTTTGTGCAAGGGGAGAGTCTTTGGATCTGATCGACCTCCTCTCCCTCATACTGGGGATCCTAGCTACTTATATAGGCGGCCAGGGTCCTCTTCCCCCAAAATGTTTAGGCGGGAAGGGATCCCACAACGGCTATTTTGATCGGGAACACAAGGATGTTCTTGTCCTGACAAAAGCGGTCTTCGCCTGCAAAAGGAGCAAGCGGTGACGCGGTGGTGGGCTCGGTGGTGACATCCTTCCTGTCGTCCTTGCGGTCTTCGGTCTTGTTGCACCGTAGGGGAAACCTTTGTCCCGCTCCTCGGGAACCTGCGCCTGTGCTGTCTCCTTCGCACCGGAATGGCAACTGCGCCGCTGGCATGCGCTGGCACCCGCTGGCATGGTGTGTCAGTGCTTGCATCACTGCCTCCTCCTGAGGCAGGCTTGGCCTTGGTTTCTCTGCCCCTCCGAAGCTACCTAGCCGAGGCCGCTCCCGAGGGGGTCTTGATGTTGTTCTCCTCGCGAGGCCTAGCCCCCTCACGAGGGTCTTGAGCAGCTGGTCGATCAGCTGGGCCATACCAGGCCGTGATAGGAGCTCGTCGCGGCCCGCAGATAGGCAAGTCTGAGTACCCTGGTTCCCAGGACGCCGACAGCGCCCACCGTGGGGCAATGTGCACCGTCGTCCTGAGACATGTTCTGGACGGGAACTTTGTTCCTCCCTTGCGAGCACAGCCAGCCCGGCACGCCCAATGGCGTGGATGCCAGGATGCTTTGAGGCCCTGAGGCCGCATGCGCCGCGAGTGGGCTCGCCGATCTTCTCGGCGAGGTCCACCTCCACGACGAGCCCTCTCCGGTCGTAGAAACAGTCGGCTCGGAGAGCTGCCTCGTCGAGGTCCTCGATAAGCTGCACATCGTTGACGAGCATGCCTTCGACATGGAGTCCATTGGCTCCTCTGATCCACCCATCGACATGATCGTCGACCTCGACACGGCGTCCGCGGACTCCTTCCCTGACCACGTGGTGGCCATCGACGATCCCCTCCCCCCTGCGACCTGCGACGCTAGCGTCAGCACCATCACCGAGGTGCTAGCCGCCAGCCACGATGAGCCTTCCAACGGGTCCGGCCAGGGCCCATTAGCGGCGGAAATGCGGACTCTTTCCGCTCCCATCGCCGCGGGGACAGACGGCGCAGTGCTGGAAGCACTCCGCGTCTCGCTCCTAGACAACGCCAACAAGTTAGCCGCCTCCCGGCGCCTCACTAAAGCCTACCGCCGCGAGATCGACCATGCCATAGGCGGCACGCCGGCTGCTGGCGAGCCCAGCTGAGCCGGCACCGTCCGTGAACGAGGCGGGGCCCTCGCCAGCATGCTGAGGGCCGCACGACCAGTGTACGCCACCCCATTGGAAAACCTAAGGGCTGCCCAGGAGGCAGTTGACGAGCTGAACCATTTGGAAGGAGATGAGCTTCGCTGCATGACACAGCGCGTCCAGCAGCTCCTCGACACGGCTGCCGAACAGCAGGAAGCCCGTCGACGGGCTTTGGAGGCCAACGCGTAGGCGGACAACCGTCTTCTTTGGCGGGAGCAAGGGGCTACGTCCTGTTCGCCGACAGTCGGCGCTCGCATTCGGCACGACTCTGAGCCGGCTGCCAGCCGCAATCGGCAGACTCGCATCACCATCGAGCGAGATCAAGACGGCCGCCCAAGGGATGTAGAGCAGCGAAACGAGCGCTTGCCTCCCCCTCGCCAGGAGAGGCGTGTATCCCCGCCGCATGTCGACCATCCGTCCCTCGGAGGCCGTTTGGGCCCTCGTGAGGGAGTTGGGGAGACTGATGCCCACCACCACCTTGACCGACTGGCCCGGTCCCAGGCGGTCGAGGAAGAAGACGCACTCGGCCCAGCTTGTTTCGGCCCTCGCATTCATGACGAGCCTTTCCCCAAGGGTTTCTCACTTCCTCGTGACACTCCCAAGTACAATGGATCCGTGAAGCCAGTGAACTGGCTGGTGGAGTACTCCACAGCCGTCAACATAACAATCGGCAACAAGCGCATCGCGGTGAAGTACGTATCGCTCATGCTCCAGGGCACGGCCTGGTCGTGCTTAAACAGCCTCAAGCCCAACAGCATCAACAGCTGGCTGGACATCACCGATGTCTTCACTCGCAACTTCACCATCACCTACAAGCGGCCACCCAAGCCACGACAGCTCTCCCTGTGCGTCCAAGGTCCGAACAAGTCCGCTCGTGACTACCTGACGCGTTGGGCCGAGCTGCGCAATTCCTGTGAAGGGGTGCATGAGGTCCAAGCCATCGAGTACTTCACGGCCGGGTGCAGAGAAAGCACCTTACTCTTCCATAGCAACGAGCCCACCAAGCTGGACGAGCTGCTAAGCATAGCGGACAAGTACGCCTTAGCGGACTCTTCCATGAAGTCCGAGCTGCACGTAGATGCTTCCGGAAAGATGGCTCCACCGGCTCCTCGGACGTCAGCTGGCGAGTCCAGTCGGAGCAAACAGCAGATAGACAACAAGCGAAAAGCCCCCCAGCTGGCTTCCAACAGCCGGCTGGTGGAAGCAGTTGAAGGCCTGTAGCCAGAAGCTCAAGCCGGTCCCAAGCGCTAGAAGGGCGGCAAGCCAGCCTGGCAGCCCGCCTTCTCCTTTGAGCAAGCCCTGGATGCTCCTTGCAAGTTGCACAGCGGTGCGAAGCCATCCAACCACGTCACACGAAAGTGCCACTGGCTCACTCGGATTGCCAGAGGCGAGGCTCTGCCCACGCCGCCTGCTGGGCAGGTGGCTTTGCCTTCGAAACCGCCGGCTGCTCGTCCAGGTGGCCAGATCCAGGACGAATTCCTAGTGGAGAACAGAGCCTATGTCGTCTTCACGAGCCAAGCGGACGGCATGCACAGTCGGCGTCAGCAGCGTAGGAAGTCAATGCCGTTGCCAGAGAAGTCCCAGAATTCATGCATTGGTCCAAGAGGCCCATCAGCTGGAGCCGAGAAGATCATCCGGCCGTCATGCCCTCACCAGGCGCCTATGCCATGGTTCTGGATGCAACTTTCTCCACCGATAGGCGGGTGTGGGGACCCCGACTTAAGAGTCGAGATCACCGAATGCTCGTGTACAGTGATCCCAGAGATCAATGCTCACTGAACACACAGAAGCTGAATAACAAGAATCTTACATCCATACATACCGTATTACACAAATTGTGACCATTATGGTCAAGTCTTGAATATATCTTTGCAGCGGAAATCTTCAATAACAACTTGGACCCATGCCATCTGCCTTAACCCTACAAGCATTCTGACTGGGAAGCATCCTAGCTCGCATGATCGTCACCAAGAAATCTTCAACATAACATGTTCTTTCATGCCTAGCCAATAAAATAACTAGTGGCAAGCCAAAGAGTACTTTGAATGTACTCGCAAGCAACCCAAGAGTGATAATAGATTAATTATGCAAGGCTCTACTGTTAAATTGGTAGTTTTGCGAAAAGCTAGTTTTTCTCTTGCAAGTATGATCAACATTTATCAATGATATGAATGCGTCTGCAACAAGTATCAGGAGGTTACAGACATCAATATCGAGAAATAGTTATGAACAACTCTTGCTCAAGCTCATCGTGACTTTCCCATGAATCACGTCAACAGATTCACCAAACCTTGTTGTTCTCCAGAATCTTAAGGACATAGTCTAAGCAGCACCACCCAACTGTCCTTGACCGTGGAAACGGCTATTCGAATAGTTTGACACTCTGCAGAGGTTGCACACTTTACACACAAGAACCGGGGAACTTCTGTGTCATCCATGACCCGCGGCACCTAAAGTACCCGGGGTAAGCACCCGATCACTATCTTTCCCTAGACGACACTAACATAGAGTCCACTCGATTGGTAGTAAGCCCTGTGCCCAACATTTCACATCTTAAAAATTGTGGAGCCTCGCTCCCATATTCATCTCTTACCACAAACACGGGGTACCAACGGTGTGTCTGGTACCCTGTAAAGATAATCATCTCCCAGGGCATTAGTAGCACCCACTGGGTTATTTGCAAGTATGTCAAACCACACTTGTTTCTTTCCATGCATAGCCCTGACCCATTTTGCGTAGCCAACTACTATAGCATATATCTTCATCCAACAAACACAACTCTAAACATAATAGAGCTATGTACAATGCAAGTATCAACGGGGTATGCAACGGAGGCAAACCTAGCAAGGTTGACATTCAAGGTATATCATGCACTCGATGAAACGATGAAAATGCTTTCATGACATAAAAGGGTTCAACATGGTCAAAGGGCTGCTTGCCTTGTCCTTCTGAGTCTTCAAACCTTCTGGTCCATCTCCAAGTACTCCGTCTATTTCGTCAACTTACGACGGAAATAATCATAATAAGCAATACAACAAGGCAAAAATAAAAGTGCTCTAAAAATAGGAGTTGGAGTTTTCTAGGATATCCCTGGTTATATGAAAAATAACCAGAGTGGTTTCATTGGGATTGGATTAGTGGATATTTCTAATCATTACAATATGTTGGAATCAAGGGGTTTATGGATTTGCAAGAAGTATACAAAAATATATTTTTGAAAAATGAGCAAAGGCACCCATTTAACAAATCATGATTTTAGAAGCATCTAGGAGTCGGTTTCACTGGATTTGTAGTTCAAATGAATTTCCTATGAATTTGCAAAGTTGACAAATATGAAGAAATGGCTCAATATATTATGTGGTACAAAGAGTATTAGGAAAAATGTTCATAAACTAAGTTATGAACTTAGAAGCATCTAGGAATTTGAATCATGGCATTTGGATCAAATTTGAGCTCTTTGTGATTTTCTAAAGTTCATCACAGAAATGGAAAATGGGGTTTTATTGGATTTGTGTGAAGAGAGGTGTTCTGGAAAAATGTGCATGCTGCACCAACAGGTAGAGAATGATTTATGGAGTCACCAGAAATTTGAATCATTCAATTTGGAGTTAATATGATTATGTGGCAGATTTTACAAATTTTTGGAAAAACAAAAAGACAAAGGAAGTGGGGGTTATACCTATACCACGCACCGGGCGCAGTATAGCGCCGCAGCGCACTGGGCCGACCCAGCGGCTCAGCCACGCGGACGACAGGGCGATGTCGAAGGCGCCAAGGCGGAGCGCGCCTTCGCTGCGGGGACGTGGGAGACAGCGAACCGGTCTCCACTTGCCAGCGTGGCCCAGTGGCTGGGCCACTGATGAGGAGGCCTCGCCTGCAGGTTCGTCCTCAACCTCCCGCGTGGGTGTGAAGGGAGACAGAGGAGGCGTTCGACGCCGGCCGCCGGTGCTACAGGGCATCTCCGTCGATGATCCGCCCACCGGCGTGCTCAGCGGAGAGAGACGAACTAGGAAGACCCCGCCACGGGTGCATGCATCACCAGATGGGAGCAGGGCTTTGCCCACGGCAGACGGTGGCGTCGGGCGAGAGTGGCCATGGCCTAGCGGCCCGCCGGAGGAGAAATAAGGGTGCGGTCGAGCTCCTCTGGTTTTGGGGAGGGTCTTGAGATGTGGTTATAGGGAGAGGAGGGAGTCGGGACGACGCGAATTTTGGTGATGGACGGCGGCTCGGCTTTGGCCTTGGAGGTGGCTGGGGGGCACAGGAGGAAGAATGGCGCGGTCCGGGGGGTCCAGGGGAGGGAGAGAGGGCAGTTGGAGACGAGATAGGGCTCGGGGTGGCCTTTAAATAGGCGGGCGACGGTCCACTGAGGACTCGTGCGACGGCGAGCTCGTTGCCGTCGCCACGGATCACGGGATCTCGTCGCGGTGTTTCTGGGGCGTTCCTGGATTCGGTCCAGAGCTAGGGGAGAGAAGAGAGAGATCAGGGGGGCCAGGGGCACCGTGCATGTGAGTTTGCTCATTGGAGCTCTCGGGTGGCCGGCGTGCATGCGAGCTGGGGCGGGAGGAGGGAGAAGCAGGAGGGGGACAGAGGCGTGGCGTGTCGCAGACGTCGAGGCGCATCGTCGGGCGCGCTGGGGAGGCCCGAGGTGGCCGGAGGCGGTTGGAAGGGGGCGGTTGGAAGGGGGCGGCTACAGTGCGGGAGCGCATTGTAGTGCGCTCCAGAGCGCGCGTGTGGCCGGCATGGCTAGTTTTTTTGGCAATGTGGGTGCGGCCAAGTGTGTCTGGTAGCACTAGGGGGTAGTAAATAATGTGGGAGGGGAATTGGATGCCATGGAGTGCCACTGGAATTAGGAGGGAGGTGAGAAAAGAGAAGAATGATGTTGTCCAGAAGGGTAAATGGAGATGTTTCACCCCTCAATCATTGACCTATGGGCTGGCAAGTCTTGATAGAGCTAGAAGGTTACTAGGAGTAGCTGTGGTAAAAAGCCTAGCTCAAGGAGAACAAGGACAGAGGTGAAAATATCTGTTTTGGAAAATCACCAGAAGGTGTTTGATGGTGTTTTGGGCAAGCAAATGATTCCCAATTGACATGAGACTTAACAGGATCAAATGGCATATAGAAATAGGGTATTTCACCAAGTTTGAGCTCATTTGCAGAAACTTGCCAATGTAACTTTGGTAAACCCTAGAAATCAGTAGAAATGACTTTTCCAAGATTAAGCCATGCAAATCATCATTCCTTGATGCATCACTTGGTGTTGTGTCATCATTTGGGGTTGTGAGATTGTGCACAAAATTTGAGGCCACAAGTAAAAAGTTGGTAATGTAGAGTTGTTCAAATTTGGATCTGGTCAGAAAGGGTTTTGGGGCACTTAGATCAAGTTATGCTTCTCCAATGCTTCTCCCATTTGGTCTAGATGCATAATTAGACCATTTTAGCATGTGCACCAAGTTTGAGAGCATTTGGACAAGTTTGGCAATGTAAAGTTGCTCAAACTTCAAAATGGACAGAAATGGTTTTGAGGGGATTTGATGATGTTTTCTTGATCTTCAAGGCATGAGGCTTTGGAAGATCATCAAATATGTCATATTTGACATGATAGAATTTCCCTGGAATTTTTAGAGAATATTTCCTTTGTAAATAATTCAAAAGCTTGAAATATCCAGAAATGGTTTTTGAAGGATTTGCCCAATATTTTGAACATGTCCATGTGTTGAAACTCTTATATATGGACAATATATGTCCAATGAGCTTCCAAGAATTTTGCCAAATATTTTTGACACAATAAAATAATTTTTCCCTATTAGAGACCATTTCTGGCCTTAAGAAAAAGTTTTTCAATAAAATAGGAAAATAAGTTTTAAAATTATATTTTTGTGGTTTCTGCGTATCCTATATCTAATAGGAGTCAAATATATTTTTGGAAAGATTTTTACTTCCCTTAATTAAGTACTTGTAGTGCAAACCTCAATTCAGGGGTTTTTGGAAAACTAATTTTAGAAAATACTATTTGGCCAAATTATTTTTATAAGAAAATACTATACTGTTCTATACACATGGCATGATCATTGGGAAAAGGTTTTGGATCAAGGAGATGTAGTATAATAGTTGGATGATTTATTTGATTTTTAGAGCACTTGCAAACAGGAAACAGAAAACCAATCAAGCAAGGTCAAAAACACACAAAAGTTTGTGCCAAACCATATTTTAGCATGATTATTAGCTTAACTGTTGTGGCATGAAAATCAGGGTGTGATAGACCTACCCCCCTTACATGAATCTCGTCCCCGAGATTCCCAAACTAGGCGTGGAAAGGAATATGACACATGGATTTGGGGTGGTCTTCACTCCTTCATGTTGCTTCTGCTTCCGAGTGCTGCTCCATGGAAACATGAAGTACTTGGTGGTGTGGCTTCTTGCATGCTGCCCTTTTTGATGCAGGTTGCTGAGGGGTCTCTTGCATAGTTTAGATTGAGCTAGACGTTAATGGCTCGGTGATTGATGCCCTCGCAGGGACCGGGCTTTTTAGGAAGTTAAAACTATTTCCAGAGTTGTGACTCGTGGAAAATTTGGTGCACAGTGGGTAACTCAGGTGGTAAATTCTAGCTGGTAGCCGTCTGTTCTTTGCCTTGCAGTGGTCTTAAAGAAGGTCGATAAATCTTGGTGTGAGCGTCCCTTCGACATGGAAATGCTTGGTTCCTTCGAGAGGAGTGGTTTGCAGATACGCCTGGTCTTCGACGCAGAAGTTTACTTCTAGATGACGGTGGTTGGTGTAGTTCTTCCTTCTTGACATGGCAGTCTTCAAATGTCTTCTATCCAGCTGACCGTCTCTTCTTTTGTCTTCGGGCAGACAAGTAGGTCATCAAATAATGATGTTACCCAACTTGTCCAAGTACTCCATGAAGTCTACGGGGTACGCGAGGTAGGCTGGGGTATTGGTGGTGGTCTCCGTTGAATATTGGCAATGGTCTTCTTGACTTAGAGTCAACGCCCGTGGTCAGGACCTGACCATGTTGTGGCCTGGTGGGGCTTAAGGGTTTCAAGGATTCTAGTGTGTGAGTGAACGTTTATTATCTTATCCTTAAGCACGGTTTCTGAGATGCCAATAGCTCTATCTAGTACTCCAAACGAATAACCTTATACCACTAAAAGCATCCTGTTGTATAGACCAACTTCAATCATCACTCATGTTATCTATATGCTCGCGACTCAGGGGAGGTCTACCAAAATCATATATGTCTACGATCCAAACTCATCTTTATGGCTACCCCTAAAAATCCATGGGTAGAGCATACAAGCTTCCAAGCTGGAATAAAACACGACAATCCAAGTGCTCAGCCTATTCTTCCAAGGTCCAAGATAGTGCATCTCTATCCTAAGGAAACACATCATATGCCACTCCAAGATCTTGTTTCCTTCCTATAGATCAACTCCAACAACCCGTTAACTTCCATCAATCACCACATAATCCAACAATTCTACAAATCCGATGTCTACGCTGTTCCACAAGATCTCAAGTCCCTATAATACCAAAATACTTGGAAGGGCTATGCATTATGATAGTAAGTCCACCAAATTCCCACCATCATTGTCAAGTAACCTCCAAGCTCATGATCATATAGATCCCTAAATCAACTCTGATAAATAATCCAAACTCCTAGTTTTCCATTCACCGAGAAACATGGTATCATGATCAATGGTCTAAATCCAATTTACTCCAGACCATGTAGACATATTTAGCATCTATACCCAACCAGAATCACTTACTCAAATCCAAATCACATGTCCAACGAGAATTCCTAAATTTTCCCCAAGTCATTCTCAAGATGTCAACTATCTTCTATCAATATCCCCTGGCTACGTCAAATCCTTATACCTCCTAGAATTTCAATTTGTGATCACAATTGCCCTCCAAATCCAAGTTACTCCAGGGTGATGAAAGTTACGCTACTCTATTAATCATGATCCCACCAACATGAAAACCTCACAATCCATCAAGGCCTCTGATAATTCCTCGAAGTCACTGATATAAAGTCACCAAATCATCTCTCCTATATCCTCAAATTGGTCTATCTATGGCATCGTCAGTTCTTGTGCTATATTAGGATGATAATGCGCTCATTCACTATGTTCACTAGTTCCATTACGAACCCAGTGTTGTGCAAGGTTATAGAGGCTTAACTATTTCTCTTGTAATACTATGGGATAAGCACATGGTTAAGGATTCGTGCTGGAGTATCTCGTGAAGTCTCAAAGGGTCTAGGAATGGGTTTTTAGTCTGGAGGTGTAAACATAACTTCACGGGGTTGCACTTGGTCGTGGAGGATGTACCAAAAGTCTTCATTATTAGTTGGTTGCCGAGTTGGAATCCTTGGTACTTCTTGTCTTGATGATCTTCAGTTGAGGAGAGAGATGAGAGGGAAAAAGTAGCATAGAGGGGAAGAATGCCTAAAGGGGGTTCTATAGTGCAAGTGCAAACAAACAGGTGCAAAAAGGGCGAAACAAAGGAAACAAGGCAAGGAAGGTGATATAGCCGTGTACTTGTTTCCTAGGGCAAAAGTGCAACTTATATCAAAACACAACAATAAAAGCAAGCAACAAACAATCATGGTTCTATTCGAACCATCATACGGACTCGACTGCGCATAGGGGGTACAGGACTCATCCTACCCTATGGGTTCTCGGACTTAGCAGTCATGCCTTGTGCCTCGTGCAGTCTTCTGAGTTTTTCTCAGGTGTTGCTATGTCCCTTGTAGTTGTTTGGACGAACGATCCGGGTTGAGCCTGAAGAATCTTCAACAACTTCTCTCCTGATGAGGGGATGTGGTGAAGGTGTCTTCTCGTAGTTGGCCTTGACTTGGTCTCCTCTTGTCTTCTTAATCATAACGATCCCTTTTTGTCATTTAAGGCGTCGACGGTACTGGGTAGGTAATCCTTATGCAATGACAATAACAAGGCATAATAGAGGTCCAACATGTCGGTTACGTTGATGACAACATCGACACCAAGAGCGGGGGACGAAGAGAACCATTTTCCTGCTCACTATAGTGAGGCGGACCAAATGGCGAGGTTCTCATCCACCGGTGGTTGCTGATACAACAACGGTAGTGACAGGATTACTCTATTAGCGATGTATATCATGATCTTCACATCATGTGCCCTGGTCTTCGTAGGCTAAGGTTGCACCATCTTGGGGCAATGTCAAGGGTGTCACCATCTTCTAGGTCTTCATGTCCTCATTCCTCGAGGATGTATTTTCTATTGGTATCGTCTTGTCGTCGTGTCGCCAATCTTGTGTTCAGAAGAGGTGGGTGAGTGTTTGGGAAGGCATCTTCCTTCTAGATTATCCATGAGGATTACAAGGAATCCAGTGGTCAGGGGCATAAGGGTTCTAGCGACCATTTGCAGTAGTTTTGATGGGAAGTGATCGATAGGGAAAATATACCTTAGTTTTTCCGAAAAACTCAGAGGGGAAGTGGAGTATAGATAGTTTTGAAAACTAGCAATAGTTTTAGAAATAATTTTACCCTAACTAACGACCATGCTAACTAAGGCTTCGTACAGTCAGGATGGCTCTGATACCAGCTCTGTGGGGACCGCGACTTAAGAGTCGAGATCACCGAATGCACGTGTATAGTGATCCCAGAGATCACTGCTCACTGAACACAAACAATCTGAATAACAAGAGTCTTACATCCATACATACCGTATTACACAAATTGTGACCATTATGGTCAAGTCTTGAATATATCATTGCAGCGGAAATCTTCAATAACAACTTGGACCCATGCCATCTGCCTTAACCCTACAGGCATTTTGACTGGAAAGCGTCCTAGCTCGCATGATCGTCACCAAGAAATCTTCAACATAACATGTTCTTTCATGCCTGGCCAATAAAATAACCAGTGGCAAGCCAATTAGTACTTTGAATGTACTCGCAAGCAACCCAAGAGTGATAATAGATTAATTATGCAAGGCTCTACTGTTAAATTGGCAGTTTTGCGGAAAGCTAGTTTTTCTCTTCCAAGTCTGATCAACATTTATCAAGGATATGAATGCGTCTGCAACAAGTATCAGGAGGTTACATGCATCAATATCGAGAAAGAGTTATGAACAACTCTTGCTCAAGCTCATCGTGACTTTCCCATGAATCACGTCAACAGATTCACCAAACCGTGTTGTTCTCCAGAATCTTAGGACATAGTCTAAGCAGCACCACCCAACTATCCTTGACCGTGGACACGGCTATTCGAATAGTTTGACACTCTGCAGAGGTTGCACACTTTACCCACAAGAACCGGGGAACTTCCGTGTCATCCATGACCCGCGGTACCTCAAGTACCCGGGGTAAGCACCCGATCACTATCTTTCCCTAGACGACACTAACATAGAGTCCACTCGATTGGTAGTAACCCCCGTGCCCAACATTTCACATCTTAAAAATTGTGGAGCCTCGCTCCCATATTCATCTCTTACCACAAACACGGGGTACCAACGGTGTGTCCAGTGCCCTGTAAAGACAGTCACGGCCGCCTATCCAAGAACGACCCCGTCCCGAGAGTGACCTCATGTCACCCCCGTCACTAGTAATGCGGGCACCATGCTAGTATCGACCTAGGTAATCAATAATGCCCTTCCCATATTAGGGTACAGTGGTTGCGCATGTTTGGTTGGGACGATCGACAAATCTTAAATCTACTCCGTCTCTGTAAACAACACCTTCATCAAGCCTCGGAACACTACTTCTCCACCAAGTAGTGCCCTAGTTCTTCATCATCTCCCAGGGGCATTAGTGGCACCCACTAGGTTATTTGCAAGTATGTCAAACCACACTTGTTTCTTTCCATGCATAGCCCTGACCCATTTTGCGTAGCCAACTACTATAGCATATATCTTCATCCAACCAACACAACTCTAGACATAATAGAGCTATGTACAATGCAAGTACCAATGGGGTATTCAACGGAGGCAAACCTAGCAAGGTTGCCATTCAAGGTATATCATGCACTCGATGAAACGATGAAAATGCTTTCATGACATAAAAGGGTTCAACATGGTCAAAGGGTAGCTTGCCTTGTCCTTCCGAGTCTTTAAACCTTCTGGTCCATCTCCAAGTACTCCGTCTATTTCGTCAACTAACGACGGAAACAATCATAATAAGCAACACAACAACGCAAAAATAAAAGTGCTCTAAAAATAGGAGTTGGACTTTTCTAGGATATCCCTGGTTATATGAAAAATAACAAGAGTGGTTTCATTGGGATTGGATTAGTGGATATTTCTGATCATTACAATATGTTGGAATCAATGGGTTTATGGATTTGCAAGAAGTGTACAGAAATATATTTTTGAAAAATGAGCAAAGGCACCCATTTAACAAATCATGATTTTATAAGCATCTAGGAGTTGGTTTTACTGGATTTGGAGTTCAAATTAATTTCCGATGAATTTGCAAAGTTGACAAATATGAAGAAATGGCTCAATATATTATGTGGTACAGAGAGTATTAGGAAAAATGTTCATAAACTAAGTTATGAACTTAGAAGCATCTAGGAATTTGAATCATGGCATTTGGCTCAAATTTGAGCTCTTCATGATTTTCTAAAGTTCATCACAGAAATGGAAAATGGGGTTTTATTGGAATTGCGTGAAGAGAGGTGTTCTACAAAAATGTGCATGCTGCACCAACAGGTAGAGGATGATTTATGGAGTCACCAGAAATTTGAATCATTCAATTTGGAGTTAATATGAATATTTGGGAGATTTTACAAATTTCTGGAGAAACAAAAAGACAAAGGAAGTGGGAGTTATACCTATACCACGCACCGGGCGCAGTATAGCGCCGCAGCGCATTGGGCCGACCCAGCGGCTCGGCCAAGCGGACGACAGGGCGACGTCGAAGGCGCCCAGGCGGAGCGCGCCTTCGCTGCGGGGACGCGGGAGATGGCGAACACGCCTCCACTTGCCAGCGTGGCCCGGTGGCTGGGCCATTGACGAGCGGGCCCTGCCTGCAGGTTCGTCCTCAACCTCCCGCGCGGGCGCGAAGGGAGACAGAGGAGGCGTTCGACGCCGGCCGCCGGTGCTACAGGGCATCTCCGGCGATGATCCGCCCACCGGCGTGCTCAGCGGAGAGAGAGAGACGAACCAGGGAGACCCCACCACGGGTGCCTGCGTCACCGGATGGGAGCAGGGCTTCGCCCGCGGCGGACGGTGGCGTCGGGCAAGAGTGGCCATGGCCTAGCGGCTCACCGGAGGAGAAATAAGGGTGCGGTCGAACTCCTCTGGTTCCGGGGGGGGTCCTGAGATGTGGTTATAGGGAGAGGAGGGAGTCGGGACGGTGCGAATTTTGGCGATGGACAGTGGCTCGGCTTCGGCCTTGGAGGTGGATGGGGGGCACGGGAGGAAGAATGGCGCGATCCGGTGGGTCCAGGGGAGGGAGAGAGGGCAGTTGGAGACGAGATAGGGCTCGGGGGTGGCCTATAAATAGGCGGGCGACGGTCCACCGAGGACTCGTGCGCCGAAGAGCTCGTTGCTGTCGCCACAGATCATAGGAGCTCGTCGCTGTGTGTCTGGGGCGTTCCTGGGTTCGGTCCAGAGCTAGGGGAGAGAAGAGAGAGAGCAGGGGGGCCAGGGGCACCGCGCATGTGAGTTTGCTCATTGGAGCTATAGGGTGGCCGGTGCGCGTGCGAGCTGGGGCGAGAGGAGGGGCAGAGGCGTGGCGTGTCGCAGACGTCGAGGCGCATCGTCGGGCGCGCTGGGGAGGCCCGAGGTGGCCGGAGGCGGTTGGAAGGGGGCGCTACAGTGCGGGAGTGCATTGTAGCGCGCTACAGAGCGCGCGTGTGGCCGGCATGGCCATTTTTTTGGCAATGTGGGCGCGGCCAAGTGTGTCTGGTAGCTCTAGGTGGTAGTAAATAATGTGGGAGGGGCATTGGATGCCATGGAGTGCCACTGGAATGAGGAGGGAGGTGAGAAAGGAGAAGAATGTTGTTGTCCAGAAGGGTAAATGGTGATGTTTCACCATTCAATCATTGAGCTATGGGCTGGCAAGTCTTGATAGAGGTAGAAGGTAACTAGGAGTAGCTGTGGTAAAAAGCCTACCTCAAGGAGAAAAGGAAAGAGGTGAAAATATCTGTTTTGGAAAATCACCAGAAGGTGTTTGATGGTGTTCTGGGCAAGCAAATGATTCCCAAATGACATGATACTTAACAGGATCAAATGGCATATAGAGATAGGGTATTTCACCAAGTTTGAGCTCATTTGAAAAAACTTGGCAATGTAACTTTGGTAAACCCTAGAAATCAGCACAAATGACTTTTCTAAGATTAAGCCGTGCAAATCATCACTCCTTGATGCATCACTTGGTGTAGTGTCATCATTTGGGGTTGTGATAATGTGCACCAAATTTGAGGCCACAAGTAAAAAGTTGGTAATGTAGAGTTGTTCAAATTTGCATCCGGTCAGAAAGGGTTTTGGGGCACTTAGATCAAGTTATGCTTCTCCAATGCTTGTCCCATTTGTTCTATATGCATAATTAGACCATTTTAGCATGTGCACCAAGTTTGAGAGCATTTGGACAAGTTTGGCAATGTAAAGTTGCTCAAACTTCAAAATGGACAGAAATGGTTTTGAGGGGATTTGATGATGTTTTCTTGATCTTCGAGGCATGAGGCTTTGTAAGATCATCAAATATGTCATATTTGACATGATACAATTTCCCTGGAATTTTAAGAGAATATTTCCTTTGTAAATATTTCAAAAGCTTGAAATATCCAGAAAGGGTTTTTGAAGGATTTACCCTATATTTTCAACATGGCCATGTGTTGAAACTCTTATATATGGACAATATATGTCCAATGAGCTTCCAAAAAGTTTGCCAAATATTTTTGAAACAATAAAATAATTTTTCCCTATTAGGGACCATTTCTGGCCTTAAGAAAAAGCTTTTAAATAAAATAGGAAAATAAATTTTAAAATTATATTTCTGTGGTTTCTGGGTATCCTATATCTAATAGGAGTCAAATATATTTTTGGAAAGATTTTTACTTCCCTTAATTAAGTACTTGCAGTGCAAACCTCAAATCAGGGGTTTTGGGAAAACGAATTTTAGAAAATACTATTTGGCCAAATTATTTTTATAAGAAAATACTATACTGTTCTATACACATGGCATGATCATTGGGAAAAGGTTTTGGGTCAAGGAGATGAAGTATAAGAGTTGGATGATTTCTTTGATTTTTAGAGCACTTGCAAACAGCAAACAGAAAACCAATCAAGCAAGGTCAAAAACACACAAAAGTTTTTGCAAAACCATATTTTAGCATGATTATTAGTTTAACTGTTGTGGCATGAAAATCAGGGTGTGACATCAAGGTAACTAAAGGTAAAAGTGAGCATAAATGGTGTTGCAATGATAGGAAACAAGGCCTAGGGTTCATACTTTCACTAGTGCAAGTTCTCACAACAATAATAACATAATTAGATCATATAAGTATCCCTCAACATGCAACAAAGAGTCACTCCAAAGTCACTAATAGTAGAGAACAAACGAAGAGATTATGGTAGGGTACGAAACCACCTCAAAGTTATTATTTCTGATCTATCTATTCAAGAGTCCGTAGTAAAATAGCACGAAGCTATTCTTTCCGTTCGATCTATCATAGAGTTCATACTAGAATAACACCTTAAGACACAAATCAATCAAAACCCTAATGTCACCTAGATACTCCATTGTCACCTCAAGTATCTGTGGGTATACGATATGCATCACACAATCTCAGATTCATCTATTCAACAAACACAAAAGAACTTCAAAGAGTGCCCCAAAGTTTCTACTGAGGAGTCAAGACGAAAACGTGTGCCAACCCCTATGCATAGATTGCCAAGGTCACGGAACCCGCAAGTTGATCACCAAAACATACATCAAGTTGATCATGCGATATCCCATTGTCACCACAGATAAACACATGCAAGACATACATCAAGTGTTCTCAAATCCTTAAAGACTCAATCCGATAAGATAACTTCAAAGGGAAAACTCAATCCGTTACAAGAGAGTAGAGGGGGAGAAACATCATACGATCCAACTATAATAGCAAAGCTCGCGATACATCAAGATCGTGCCATCTCAAGAACACGAGAGGGAGAGATCAAACACATAGCTACTGATACATACCCTCAGACCCGAGGGTGAACTACTCCCTCCTCGTCATGGAGAGCGCCAGGATGATGAAGATGGCCACCAGTGAGGGTTCCCCCCCTCCGGCAGGGTGCCGGAACGGGGTCTAGATTGGTTTTTGGTGGCAAGAGAGGCTTTTGGTGGAAGAACTCCCGATCTAGGTTATTTTCCGGAGGTTTCAGTATATATAGGAGGTCTTGGAGTCGGGGCCAAGCAAAGGGGGTCTATGGGCTGTCCACGAGGCAGGGGGAGCGCCTAGTAGGGGGCGCGCCCCCCACACTCGTGGGCAGCCCGTGGGTCTTCTTGTCCACCTCTGGCACTTCCTGGGCTTCTTTTGGTCCAAAAACAGCCTCCGTTGAATTTCAGGTCAAATGGGCTCCGTTTGCTATTCCTTTTCTATGAAACCCTAAAACAGGAGAAAAACAGAAACTGGCACTGGGCTCTGGGTTAATAGGTTAGTCCCAAAAATCTTATAAAAGTGTATAACAAAGCCCATTAAACATCCAAAACATCATAAATAATAGCATGGAACAATCAAAAATTATAGATAAGTTGGAGACGTATCAAGCATCCCCAAGCTTAATTCCCGCTCGTCCTCGAGTAGGTAAATGATAAAAATAGAATTTTCGATGTGGAATTCTAACCAACATAATTTTCAATGTAGTTATCTTTATTGTGGCATGAATGTTTAGATCTGAAAGATTCAAGACAAAAGTCTGTATTGACATAAGAAATAATAATACTTCAAGCATACTAACAAAGCAATCATGTCTTCTCAAAATACTATGGCTAAAGAAAGTTATCCCTACAAAATCATATAGTCTGGCTATGCTCCCTCTTCATCACACAAAATATTCATATCATGCACAACCCCGGTTTCAGCCAAGCACTTGTTTTCATACAACTTTCACGCAATACATGAGCGTGAGCCATGGATATAGCACTATGGGTGGAATAGAGTGGTGGTTGTGGAGAAGACAAAAAGGAGGAAGATAGTCTCACATCGACTAGGCGTATCAATGGGATATGGAGATTCCCATCAATAGATATCAATGTGAGTGAGTATGGATTGCCATGCAACGGATGCACTAGAGCTAAAAATGTATGAAAGCTCAACAAAAAAACTAAGTGGGTGTCCATCCAACTTGCTTGCTCATGAAGACCTAGGGCATTTGAGGAAGCGCTTCGTTGGAGTATACAAGCCAAGTTCTATAATGAGAATTCCCACTAGTATATGAAAGTGACTAAACATGAGACTCTCTATCATGAAGAACATGGTGATACTTTGAAGCACAAGTGTGGAAAAAGATAGTAGCAATTGTCCCCTTTTTTTGTTGGAGGGGCCTTTTCTTTTATTTGGCCTTTCCTCACATGGGACAATGCTCTAATAATGATGATCATCACACTTATATTGATTTACAACTCGATATTACAACTCGATACTAGAACAAAGTATGACTCTATATGAATGCCTCTGGCGGTGTACCAGGATGTGCAATGAATCAAGAGTGACATGTATAAAAAGTTATGCATGGTGGCTTTGCCACAAATATGATGTCAACTACATGATCATGCATGGCAATATGACAATATGAAGCGTGTCATATGAACGGAACGGTGGAAAGTTGCATGGCAATATATCTTGGAATGGCTATGGAAATGCCATGATAGGTAGGTATGGTGGCTGTTTTGAGGAAGATATATGGTGGCTATTTTGAGGAAGGTATATAGTGTGTGTATGGTACCGGCGAAAGTTGCGCGGTAAAAGAGAGGCTAGCAATGGTGGAAGGGTGAGAGTGCGTATAATCCATGGAATCAACATTAGTCATAAGAACTCATATACTTATTGCAAAAATTTATGAGTCATGAAAACAAAGCAATCAACGCACCTCCTTGGGGGAGGTTGGTAGGAGTTAACCATCGCGCGCTCCAGACCTCCACACAAAGGATGACACTCTACAAATACCTCATGCTCTAACTTCGTCACATAGCGGTTCACCATACGTGCATGCTACGTGAATCACTAACTTTAACACAAGTATTTCTAAATTTCATAATAACTCCACTAGCATGACTCTAATATCACTATCCTCATATCTCAAAACAATTATCAAGCATCCAACTTCTCATCATATTCAATGCACTTAGTATGAAAGTTTTTACTTAATTGATCTTGGATGCCTATCATGTGAAGGCTAGTTTTATAGCCAAAGCACATTACCATGCTGTTTTAATAGACTCTCAAAAGTATATAAGTGAAGAATGAGAGATCAAAAATTTCTACAAAATATAATTACCACCGTGCTCTAAAAGATATAACTGAAGCACTAGAGCAAAAACTATTCAACTCAAAAGATATAAGTGAAGCACATAGAGTGTTCTAACAATTCCTAGGCCATATTTATCTCTCTCAAAAAGGTGTGTCAAGCAAGGATAATTGTGGCAAACCAACGAGCAAAGACTCAAATTATACATGATGCTCCAAGTAAAACACATATCATGTGGTGAATAAAAATATAGCTCCGAGTATAGTTACCGATAGATGAAGACGAAAGAGGGGATGCCTTCTCGGGGCATCCCCAAGCTTAGGCTTTTGGTTGTCCTTGAATTTTACCTTTGGGTGCCTTGGGCATCCCCAAGCTTAGGCTCTTTCCACTCTTTGTTCCATAGTCCATCAAAGCAATACTGAAAACTTGAAAACTTCACAACACAAAACTTAGACAAAAATCTCGTGAACTCTGTTAGTATAAGAAAACAAACCACTACTCGAAGGTACTGTAATGAACTCATTATTTGTTTATATTGGTGTTAAACCTACTGTATTCCAACTTCTCTATGATTCACATTCCCCAATACTACTCATAGATTCATCAAAATAAGCAAACAACACACGAAAACAGAATCTGTCAAAAACAGAACAGTCTGTAGTAATCTGTAACTTTCGCATACTTCTGTAACTCCAAAAAATTGAAATAAATTGGTAAACGTGGGGAATTTGTCTATTAATCATCTTAAAAAAGAATCAACTAAATAGCACACTCTAGTAAAATCTGGTGACTATTCTAGTGAGTGCTAACGATTCTGTTTTTCACAGCAAGATCATATAAACTTCACACAAGTCTTCCCAAAGGTTCTACTTGGCACAAACACTAATTAAAACACAAAACCACATTTAAACAGAGGCTAGATGCAATATTTATTCCTAAACAGAAGCAAAAAAAATTGGGTTGCCTCCCAACAATCGCTATCGTTTAACACCCCTAGCTAGGCATGATGATTTCAATGATGCTCGCATAAAAGATAAGAGTTGAAACATAATGGGAGCATCATGAAGAATATAACTAGCACATTTTAGTCTAACCCAGTTCCTATGCATAGGGATTTCGTGACCAAACAACTTATGGGAACAATAATCAACTAGCATAGTGTCGGTGTACTAAGGTAGGGGTACCCTAGTACCCCAACTTCTGCACGGGCAGTAGCAGCTTCCCGCGGCAGGGCTTACCACGCGCTTGCCAAGGCCCGCTCCAGATCCCTTCGAGCCATTCAAGAACAAAGTATTCAAGTTAGAAGACAAGACCCCGGCAAGAGGAGCTTGCCGGGAAGGCCGCACCAGGCTCAAGGACATCTTTTAAGCACAAGACCCTGGCAAGAGGTGCTTGCCAGGAAGGCCGAAGGATAAACACCGCAAAAGATACATCGCGACGCATCGTGCGCCCCGGCAGGGCCCGGGAAGCGGCAAGCTTCCGGGCCCGGCAAGATAGCGGTCCCAGCAAGGTGCTTGCCGGGGGAAGCTCACACTGTGTGCCTGCGCTCCAGCTCACTCGGCCACGCGTCGCCCTGGGGCCCTTCCAGGGGCGCGTGGCAGATGGCTGTGCAGCCTGAGGGACACGCTGGCGAGCCGCGGTGACGAAGCTACCACCGTGGCGAACGGAGACGCATGGACAGACGCTTTTGAGGTCGACGGCGACGGGCATTGAATGCCCTTGTCCCCCACTGTCAAGGTTAGGTAAAGACCACTGTTCATCCACTGTTCATGCACTGTTGCAACTACCACCAAATTTACACTTTTACCCTCCTCTACGTTGGCAGTTGTCGGTGACCCCTTGAGCTATAAAAGGAGGCCCATGCACAACGTAGAGGGGGTTCGACTCTAGGAACTCTCTCACTCCACGCTCGGTGCAGCTGGTACTGTAGATCTTCAAGCTCCCGAGCTCCGAAAACTCAATACAACCAAAAGCAGGAGTAGGGTCTTACACGTCATCGCGGCCCGAACCTGGGTAAACTGCCCGCGTGTGCCCCTCGATCTGCTCTCCGTGCTCCCTCCGCTCCCTTACCGCAACGTAGAAGGGGCTCCGGTCCCATAGGTGCTCGTGGGAGGACAGTTTCCCCCGACATCTTTGGCGCGCCAGGTAGGGGGCCGCGTCGAGGTTGTGCGAACCTGATCCGGCGCTCACGCGGGCTTATTCTTCGTCAACCTCTCCGATTTCATCGACTACATCAACATGCCTCCGAAGAAGAAGGCTTCGGAGGTTGGAGGCCCGTCTGCGTCGATCCCACCGCCGCATGAGCCGACGGTTGGTGGGGGAGGCGCCGGCGGAAGGGTGGACGCCGGTGGGGACACTCACGGCGCCACCAAGTCCAAGGACAAGACGGACGACCGGGCGAACTCCAAGGCCTCGGTGTCCGTGCACGCACCACGTCCCTCTCAGGAGGTGCCAGACCAGCAGCGACGTGGTACCGGAGGTACCATACGCTTGCTAGGACGTGACCAGGCCGGCGATTCACGGGACGCTCAAGGCCAACGTCCTGGCACGAGCAAGGCGCGGTCGCCGGGACGGGAACATGCTCCTTCTAACGTGGTTAGAAGTCCGAGCGTGTCCCGCTCCTCGCACCGTTCGCCACCGTTTCCCTCCTCTCCAGCAGAAGCCCTGGCCAGGGCTCAGCTGCTCCTCGACTTCCCTCCAGCGGCGGACAAGGCCGAAGACTGGAGGGCGACGATCCAGAGCCTCATCGCCTTCGCCAACAACGATGCGCCGCAGCAGCCGGCAACTTCACGGCCGCGCAAGTTGACCAAGCGAAGGGCGATGGCGACAAGACCGCCGGGGGTGCAACTACCATGCACTCCCCGCCGCGGAAGCAGAAAACACCGCCCCGCCGGATCAACGTCGACGATGACTCCACGGCGTCGTCGGATCCGCGGGCTCGCCATGATCAGCGCCAAGTCCTCAACGACAGGCGACAAGAGGACGCTCAAACTCGTATCGAGCGTCGACGAGAAGCTCGAAGGCAATCTGATCAGCGCGCTGGGACCGCTGTCGACATGCACGCGCCCGGTGAACCAGGCGACTTGCCGTACGCGGCAGGCTACCCTGCGTTCACCCGAGAGCTGCGGCAAGTCCAGTGGCCCAGCATGAAGAATTTCAAGCCCGATGTACCCGAGAAGTACGACGGCAAGACACACCCCTCGGAGTTCCTCAGCATCTACACCATTGCGGTGCAGGCTGCCGGGGGACGCGACGAGAAGATCCTAGCCAACTACTTCCCGCTCGTGCTTAAGCCAAACGTCAGGTCTTGGCTTATGCACTTGCCGGAGAACTCCATTTCTTCGTGGGCGGATCTGTGCCACCAGTTTGTCGGCGCCTTCACAGGCGGCCACAAACCCCATGGACAGGAGAGCGATCTCCACATCTTAGCTCAGAAGGAGGGAGAGTCCCTGCGCAAATACATCCAAAGGTTCAGCCGTGTACAACACAACATTCCCGATGTCCACCCTGCCGCGGTTATCAGCGTGTTCCACCAGAACGTGCGTAACCGCCGGATGAGGGAGGAGATGGCCATGACCAAGATCCGGGACGTCAGCGAGCTTTACGCTCTGGCTGACAAATGTGCACGTGCTGAAGAGGGGAGAAGACTCCCCGGAGAGGATACCAGCGCAGGAGGAAGCGACAGTGAGGATGCCGCCCTGGCAAGAAAAGGCCGGCGGCGGAACAACAGGAAAAAGAAGAACAAGGAGGTACTGGTTGTCGAGCAGTCCGGCAAGGAGGCTCCCGCCAGGAAGACACAGGTTGGTGGCTCCGGCAAGGAGCCCGCCCCTGTAGCGGCAGCCGACAAGCAGGACGGCTCCGACAAGCAGTACTGCAAGATCCACCGCACCAAGGGCCACAACCTCCAAAACTGCAAAAGGGTAGAGTACCTCGTAGAGCAGCAGAAGGCTGAATACGAGCGTCGCGATAAGGAGAAGGCCCAAGGAGGCGGAGGAGAGCCCAGCAAGAAGCGGCCGTTCAACGGCCGGGGGGGACGCCGCGGCAAGGCCAAGCAGCGGCAAGGAGACAGGCATCCCCGGGGCCGCGACAAGGATGAAGACGAGGATGACGATGAGGATATGGATGAAGGAGACAACAGCGAGCAGGAGTTCCAGAAGGCCACAAAAGTCCTGTGCGTCGATGGAGGTGCCTTTCTGCACACTTCCCACCGCCAACTCAAGCAATGGGTGTGGGAGGTGAATGCAACTGAGCAACCCGTCGAGTCGCGCAGGCTCCTGAAATGGTCCGGCACGCCCATCATCTTCGACCTTGAGGATCACCCTGACCGCACAACCGCGGTCGGGTGCTTGCCGATGTTGGTTTCACCAACTATCCGCAACCTCAAGGTCACCAAGATGTTGGTTGACGGCGGGGCCGGCCTCAACTTGATCTCCTCCGCTGTGATCAAGAAACTGCAGATCCCCGACAGCGAGCTCGAAGAAACTGGGACGTTCCAAGGAATCAACCCGGGAAGGAGCAAGCCGAAGGGGAAGGTTGCACTGCCAGTGACCTTTGGTGGGGAGCTCAACTTCAGGACGGAGAGGATCACGTTCGACGTCGCCGATATCCCATTACCTTATATTGGGATACTTGGCCATCCTGCGCTCGCCAAGTTTATGGCAGCTTCCCACTACGCGTACAATATGCTCAAGATGCCAGGGCCGATAAGCGTCATCTCTGTCCCAGGTGACAAGAAAGATGTGCTTATTTGCACCGACAAGATCTACCGGGATGCAGCAGCCGCGGCAGACGGCAAAACACTTGCCGCTGAAGCTCCCGGGGGGAAGACCAAGACCAAGTCCGGCAAGAGCTCTGGGGCCCACTCCGGCAAATGCACCTCTTCGGAGTGCTGCGCTGCCGTCGAGGACGCACCATCGAGCTCCATCGGCAAGTGTAAGAAAGGAATGGCAGCTCCACCGGCAACCAAGAAGGTGTCCGCGAAGGAGGACGGCACTGGTGGTACCTTCACCATCAGTGCTACACTCGACCCCAAATAGGAAAGCGCGCTCGTTGCCTTCCTGCGGGCGAATGTCGACGTGTTCGCATGGCAATCGTCTGACATCCCCGGCGTTCCCAGGAAGGTAATTGAGCACAAGCTTGCTGTTTGTCCTCATGCGCGGCCCGTCAAGCAGAAGGTCAAGAAGCAAGCCGTGGAGCGCCAAGAATTCATCGCCGAAGAGATAAAGAAGTTGGAAGCAGCAGGCCTGGTTAGAGGCGTAATCCATCCTACGTGGTTGGCCAATCCAGTTGTCGTGCGCAAGGCCAATGGGAAGTGGAGACTTTGTATAGACTTCACTGATGTGAATAAAGCGTGTCCCAAGGATCCATTTCCCTTGCCGCGTATTGACCAGATTGTTGACTCCACCGCCAGATGTGAGTTGCTTTCATTCCTTGATGCATACTCAGGTTACCACCAGATATTCATGGCCAAGGAAGATGAAGAAAAGACTGCATTCATTACTCCATGCGGCACATACTGCTTCATACGCATGCCCGTTGGATTGAAGAATGCAGGCTCGACATTTGCAAGGGTGGTGCACACTGCTTTTGAGCCACAAATACACAAAAATGTAGAAGCCTACATGGAGGACATAGTGGTCAAGAGCAAGAGCAAGGATACCCTGATCCAAGACTTGGAAGAAACCTTTGAGAATCTGCGCAAGATACAGCTCAAGTTGAACCCCGAGAAGTGCGTCTTCGGAGTCCCTTCCGGCAAGCTTCTCGGGTTCTTCGTGTCCAAGAGGGGGATTGAAGCCAATCCCGACAAGATTAAAGCCATCGAGCAGATTGAAGCCCCGAAGCGCGTCAAGGACGTAAGGAGACTTGCTAGTTGTGTGGCTGCCCTCAGTAGGTTCATTTCAAAGTCTGCAGAACGCGCCCTGCCTTTCTTCAAAATCTTGAAAAAGGCAGGCCCCATGAAATGGACTCCGGAAGCGGAGGCTGCGCTGCAAGACTTGAAAGGATACCTATCCTCCACTCCAATACTTGTCGCACCTAAACCACAAGAGAAGTTGCTGCTATACTTAGCGGCGACCAATCAAGTGGTTAGTGCTGCGTTAGTAGCGGAGAGGGAGGCAGATGAGGAACCCACAACCCCGGCAAGCGCGCCCAGCGACAAGCAGGGGGCTTCCCCGACAAGCTCTGGCCCCGACAAGGACAAGTCTGCGCAGGAGCAAGAAGAAGTGCAAAGGAAGATGGTGCAGCGCCCAGTTTATTTTGTAAGTTCCCTATTGCAGGGGGCTAGATCAAGATACTCTGGAGTGCAGAAGTTGCTTTTCGGCCTCCTCATGGCCTCAAGAAAGCTGCGCCATTACTTCCAAGCACATGAGATAACAGTGGTCACTCGCTTTCCGTTGAAGAGGATATTGCAAAATCCAGAAGCAACAGGCAGGATCGTCGAGTGGGCACTGGAGCTGTCAAGCTTTGGTCTCAAGTTTGAGAGTACTTCAACCATACAGAGCAGAGCTTTGGCAGAATTCATAGCGGAATGGACCCCAACACCGGATGAAGAAGTTCCAGAGACAAGCATCCCCGTCCAAGAAGCAAGCAAGGAGTGGATAATGTACTTCGATGGTGCCTTCTCGCTGCAAGGCGCCGGCGCTGGCATGTTGCTCATAGCGCCCACCGGAGAACACCTCAAGTATGTTGTTCAGATGCACTTTCCCAAGGAGCAAGCGACAAACAATACTGCCGAGTATGAAGGTCTGCTTGCCGGTCTCAGAATTGCGGCCGAACTTGGGATCAAGAAGTTGATTGTGTGGGGAGACTCACAGTTGGTGGTCCGACAAGTGAACAAGAGTTACCAGAGCCCTCTGATGGAAGCTTATGTCGATGAAGTGAGGAAGCTTGAAGAACACTTTGAGGGCCTGCAGACGGAGCACGTCCCAAGAGCTCAAAATGATATCGCAGATAGCATTTCAAAGTGTGCTGCAATGAAGTTACCTGTGGAACCAGGGATCTTCGTGCTGAAGCTAACTCAGCCATCTGTTACACCATCAGTTGGGCAGAGCAAGAAGAGGAAGTTGGTCTCCGGCGACTACTTACCGGCGGATCTTCCCGAACCCGCCGCCAAGGTCTCCAAGATCAACAACCAAGATGCTGAGGAACAGTCTGCTCCTGCTGACCCAAGGGTCTGTACAGTTGAAGCAGGCGTTCCCGACGAGCCTTGCCCCGGCAGGCTTGCCGGGGAACCCTCAGCTCTGGCAGAACCGCAGGTTCTTGTCGTAGAAGCTGAGGTTCCAGGAGGAGAGCTGATTTCTTTAGTCCTTGTTGTTGAGCCGCAAGCTCCAGCATGGGCACAACAAATCGTCCGTTTTCTTCAGACTGGAGAACTTCCCGAAGAACCAGAAGAGATAGAGAAGATAACCAGGCAGTCAAGTATGTACCAGTTCGTCGACAACGAACTGTACAGAAGAAGACTCAATGGTGTCAGATTGAAGTGCATTTCCCGGGAAGATGGACAGAAGCTGTTGGCAGAGATACACGGAGGCATATGTGGTCACCACATAGGCGCAAGAGCACTTGCCGGAAAGGCGTTCCGGCAAGGTTTCTTTTGGCCAGAAGCCCTCCAAGATGCAACTGCACAAGTAACCAAGTGTGAAGCGTGCCAGTTTCATGCCAAGCAAATTCACCAGCCCGCTCAAGCTCTCCAGACGATCCCTTTATCCTGGCCCTTCTCGGTCTGGGGGCTCGATATCCTCGGCCCCTTTCCCCGCGCCGTCGGGAGCTTTGAGTACTTGTACGTTGCAATCGACAAGTTCACAAAGTGGCCAGAAGTGGAACCAGTGAGGAAGGTGACAGCACAGTCAGCAGTCAGGTTCTTCAGATCAATAGTTTGCCGTTTCGGAATCCCTAACATGATTATCACCGACAACGGCACACAGTTCACAAGCCGCACCTTCATGCAGTACGTCCAAGATCTTGGCGCCAAGGTCTGCTTTGCTTTTGTTGCTCACCCAAGGAGCAACGGTCAAGCGGAGAGGGCCAATGCTGAAGTGCTGCGCGGACTGAAGACAAGAACCTTTGACAGGCTGCACAAGTGTGGAAGAAACTGGATAGAGGAGTTGCCGGCGGCTCTTTGGTCAATCAGGACGACACCAAATCGAGCCACTAGACAGAAGCCCTTTGCTCTTGTCTATGGAGCAGAGGCAGTTCTCCCCATGGAACTCATATACGGATCTCCTCGAGTACTCGCTTACGACGAGCTCGAGCCAGAGCAACTGCGGCAAGATGATGCATTGCTCCTCGAGGAGGAACGTCTCCAGGCTGCTGTACGAGCTGCTCGATACCAGCAAGCCTTGCGTCGCTATCATAGCCGCAAGGTCAAGGCCAGGAGTCTCGAGGAAGGCGACCTTGTTCTTCGGCGTGTTCAGTTCGCCAAGAATTCCAACAAGTTGACACCGAGGTGGGAAGGCCCTTATCGGGTGAGACAAGTCACAAGGCCCGGCGCTGTCCGCCTTGAGACCGAAGAAGGCTTACCGGTGAGCAACTCCTGGAACATAGAGCATCTTCGCAAGTTTCACCCAAAAGGCGCGGTTGCCGCGATCCGCTCCGGCAACCACCTTTTGTACAAGTCTTGCCGCTGTCGCATGTAAACCTTTGTACAAAGCCGGGCGCAGATCCCGTGCATCAGTAAACTTTTGTGCTTCGCACCATTTGTCATTTCGTGCTTTTCCTTGTACTCGCATATATCATCTGACATTTCATGCAGCACACACTCCCGGTAAGTAGTAACAAGCCGCAAGGCTCCGTACTTGTATTTCCTTCTCTTTTGTCTTTCTCTCTAAAACAGAAGGAGTATTCCTCGCGCACAAGTTTGCCGGGGGGGAAGGAGATAGAAGTATGGACCAAGTGCTGTTCAAAGAAAGAAAAGTCTTGTCGGGAAGCAAACAATCCAATGAAAGCTAAGTTACCAAAGTTTGAGTATTCAAATTTTTAAATTTTAGTTACCTTCCTTGAACAACCACACTTTGTATGGAAAACCTGTGCGCGGAGGAACCTACCCGTGGCTAGCCGCGCCCTTACTTTGTTTCGAGCACGCTCAACGGCTTAAGTGAGCTGCGACAAGTGTCACGCCCTTACTTCGTTTTCGAGTTCGCTCAGCAATATAAGTGTGCTGCGACTAGCTGCGGTGAGGTTACTTGCCGACAAGGTCTTTGCTAGCAGGCTGCTAAGAGTCCCGCACTCAGCGCTCGCGGCAAGGGCCCCTTGCCTGCAAGTTCTCCTAAAAGCGTAAGGTGAAAAGCATACAAAGTGAAGGACCAAAAGCAAGGGAAATAACACTGCATTGATTACCCAAAATAAGAGTATATATTACAAAGATAGCTTGCCGCTGTTCTAATCAACTACTGCCTATGACTTAATTGGCAGCGGCGAAGGAAGCAAGGTGCCTAATCCCTGCGGTCCCCGTCAACCCTCTGGATCTTGCCAACCTTGGCTACAATGTGGGCAACTTGGGCCTTCAGCGCCTCCTGATCAGCCTCGGGCGGCAAGGTGCGGAGGACGTTGACGAGGTTGATCCCGGGGTTGCGGTAGACAATCTTCGACAGCACCAGCTCCATGGTGCCCATGCAGAGCCGGCGCGCCTCGTTGGCCCGCTGCTCGGGGATCTTCTCCCGCAGCCGTGCAAGCGCCGGCGCCACCCCCCTGAAGAACAGACTCAGTTTGGCGCTGTGAGGGAGGTTCTCGTTGGGGGAGTACACGAGATGCTCCGCCCTCATCACCATCATCTCCATGTCGATGTTGGCGACGGAGGTGACGAGGTCCTCAGTCCATCGCTCCACCGTCTGCTGGAATTGGTTCTGCGAGACGGCGGTGCTTTCCAATACGGCCCTCTCAGCGCGGAGATCGTCCTTCAGCTTCGTCTCGCGGTCCCGGGCAGCGTCAAGCAAGTCAGTAAGGGTGGAGACCTTCAGCTCTAGATCAGCAATGGAGTCCTTGGCATCAGTGAGCTCTTTACCCTTATCGGAGAGGCGGATTTGCAACTCCGAGTTGGTGTGGGCATCCTTCTCCCGCTCCACGTTGAGCGCGGTGACCCTGTCTTCGCTTGCCTTCAAGAACAGCTCCAACTGCGCCACTCTGGCCTCCAGATCCATCTTGGCGGTCTCTGCGGCAGCGGCAGCGTCCCTCGCCTCCCGCAGAGCCCCGCCAATAGCCTGCTCCCGAGCGGTGAGGTCGTCCTCGTGGCTGTCGAGGTCGACCTTCCGCTGGTTGAGCGCCCCTTCCCGCCGAGACAGCTCTTCGGCGGCCAGACGCTGCTGCTCCTCGACCTCGGCCTTTTCGAGGACGAATGCTTGTTGTGCCCCGGCAAGCTCTTCGCGCTCCTCCGCCAAGTTTCGGAGGGCCGCCTGGTTGGCGGCACGGAGCTCCGCGGCGCGCTTCTCCTGGTCAGCACCAGCCTTGGCAGCCAGAGCCTCCCGAGACTCCAACTTCGCCTGCCTGGCCCGGTACAAGGCCAGAAGCCGGCGAAGGAGCCACTCCTCTTTGGGCTCATCGCTGCTGCCGGGCGCATCCACAACCTTCAGCCCGGCGGAGGCGAGAACCTCTCCGTCGAAGGTCTCTCCCTCCGCGGGTACCCTAGATGAGGACGCCCACGGGACTTGAATGAAGACCCCGTTGGCGGCCTCCAGATAGACACCCGACCGCTCCGTGGAGGCGGAGGGGTCGGCGGCCGGTGCAGCGTCCGACGCTCCTGCAGCCTCCGGGCCAGCAGTGTGGTCGCCGGTCCCTTCCCCAGCCGCGGCGTCGGCGGCCGGGGCGGTCTCCTCGACGGCTGGCTCGTCAGCTCCAGCCATTCCCTCAGCAGTAGTGGCGTTGCCGCCGTCGCCATGCACGCCCTCCTCGGCGGTGGCCTCCGTCTCCATCGGCTCCGGGGCGGGAGGATCTAGTAGAAGAAAAAGAAAAGAAAGATCGTCAAGCAAATAACCAAAAAGAAGAATTCGAAAAGAAGAAGCTACAAGGTTTACCTTCGCGGACTTCCTCGACGACGGGGTCCCTCGCCGGGGAATTCTCCCTTGGCGGCGGAGTAGTAGACCTTGCTGGCGGAGGGCCGCTTGCGCCCTCCCTTGGCGGAGTGCTCGCCCTTGGCGGGGTACTCTCCCTTGGCGGAGTACCCACCCTTGGCGGAGCACCATCCCTCGCCGAGGAGCTCCTCCTTGGCGGGGAGGGTGGAGCAAGCGGCTCATCGGGGGCAACCTCCTGGTGCTCCTGCGGCTGCGGCTCCACTTCTGCACAAGACAACAAGACATCAGTACGAACAATAACCTCGGGCGCGCCCTTCAAGCAGAAAAATGGATACCAGACTTACGCTGGGGGCCGCGCTGGGGGCTGCTCCTCGGAGCAGCAGGCTGGTCCGGCAAGTCCGCCGCTGGCGCGTCTCCCGCCGCTGCGGCGGGCTCGTCGTCCTCGATCTCGATCACAGGGATCTTGGCCCTCTTCGCCATCCGCTGGGTCAAGGTCCTGCAAAACAAGATCAAGATCAGAACCAAACAAGAGAAATCAAGACAAAATTAAAGGAAATGAAAATTGCAAGAACTTACTCTTCCTCCTCTTCGTCGGAGCTGAGAGCGGAGAAGTCAAATCCCGCCTCGGCTCCTCCAGCGCGAGGAGCTGGAGGAGAGGGCTCCCTCGGGCGCTTGGCGGGCTCCGGAGCTGCGGGCTGTGAAGACCCAGCGCCGGTCGTCGCTGAGGACCGAGGAGCAGAAGGTACCCCGGAATCACTCCGGGAAGACCCCCCTCCGCTTGCCGCTCGGGCACGGGGCGCCTCCTTGGCGACTTTGCTCGTCGTGGTGGCATGCGTCGCCCGGCGCTGCGGTCGTTGCTGGGGCGCCGACGGCCTCACCGTCTCGACGGCCTTGCGGAGGCGCTTCTTCGGTTGCGGCGGAGGGCTTGGGCTTGGTGGTGGCGGAGAGTTCTCCGAGGATGAGGAGGCGTCGTCGTCAAGATTCAAGGATCCACCGGAGTCTTCATCGGAATCAACGGACTCGTCCTCCTCCTCCTCCTCCCCCTCGGCAGGCCCGCTGGACTCGGTTCCCTGCCCGGCAGCCTCGCCAATCCCGACAGGCTCCCCAGTAGGCTCCCCGGCAAACTCCTCGGGCGTGATCTGCAGTAGCTTGAGGATTTCCTCCTCCTCGGCCTGGCTCACCGCGTCCGCCGCCTCCGCTTCATCAACCGTATACCCAAACTCACCTGCCGCTGCTGCCGCGGCGGCCTCCTCCATCCTGGAGGCAATGTACGCCACGTCCCGCGCGGTGATCTCCCGGGTGAGCCCCTTCCTCTCATCGGCATTGCGTGGTTTTTCAACCAGGTTGTCGAAGAAGGCTTGCACGGTCTCCGCCGAGGGCTCCAGCCAAGTGGGGACGACCCCATGGGAGTCGCACTCTGGCATTGCCGCGCGGATGGCACTGAGGGCGGTGTTGTTGCACAAGGGGACTACTCCGGTCGACGGTTTGAACCACTCCGGGTGCTTGGGGTCGTGTTTGAACAGTTCCCGGACCAGCCCCTTCAGCTCCAGGACGGTGAAGTTGTAGTTAAACCCGGGGCGCAGCCTCATGCGGTCTGCCGCGTTGCCGAACTCCCAAGCAGGCCTCTTCCTTTCCTGCAGAGGGGCGATGCGGCGGCGGAGGAAATCAGCTCCAACTTCACCCACAGTCAGATTGGTAGCCCGGAGACGAAGAATCCTAGTTAAGGCGATCTGCAACTTGTCGTCCTCCGGGGCCAAGTCACTCCAATCCTTGCCGCGCACTATGGCAGTCTGGCGCGGCAAGGTAAACTGCTCGGGATCCTTTTCCAGAATCCAACACCAATCTGCCCTCCACTCCTCCCACTTGCCGCGGAGCTCTCCCTTCAAGTACGCCTCCTTCTTGTTCAGCCTGAAGATCCAAGAGATGCCGCCGGAGAGAGGGGATCCGGACTCTACTCTAGGCGTGAAGAAGTGGCGGAAAAGTGCTACATTTGTGTGGACCCCAACGTAGTTTTCGCACAGATGTGCGAAAACGGCAAGGGTGAGGACGGCGGTGGGGGTGAAATCTAAGAGACGGAAGCCGTACGTATTCATCACGTCGCAGAAGAACTCCGAGAACGGAGGGCAAAGACCGCAGTAGAAGAATGCAGCGAAGAAGTAGTAACCTCCCGGGAACATGTCGACGGCCACGGCAGGGAGGACTTGGGTGTGGGGATGATCCTTCGTCTCCCTCGCCTAGAACAAGTAGTACTTGTCCCGCAGCTCCCTCGGGCCGAGCCTTGGCGGGAAGACCACCCTCTTCCTCCGCATGGCTGCCAGCCTCGCCGCCAGCTCGGACTTCTCCTTCTTCGCCTTGTCGCCCTTCGCCTTGTCGCTCTTCACCTGGTCGCTCTTCGGGGCCATGGCGGGGGCGGCGGGGGAGAACGGCTGCACGGCAGGTGGGGAAGACGGTGGAGGAAGGGCAAAGGCAGGAAGCAGCGGGGGTTTCTGAGGACTCAAGGCGCAATGAAGATGATGGGGGGAACTGCCCCTGCTTCCTCTGCTTTTAAGGGGGAAGTTGGGGACGTTCCGCATTTCCCATTAAAGAACAAGCCACGATCTCTCCCACGACGCCGCAATCGACGCGTGCCGTTAGGTAGAGGTGCGGCGGATACGGAGAGGGATACGGCTTGCCGTGGGCCACGTGTGCCCGTGCACTGTCTTGGGCCTGGCCCAACAGCGCTCGGCACCGTGTGTGGCCCAGGCCCGGGGGCTCCTGTCGGTGTACTAAGGTAGGGGTACCCTAGTACCCCAACTTGTGCACGGGCAGTAGCAGCTTCCCGCGGTAGGGCTTACCACGCGCTTGCCAAGGCCCGCTCCAGATCCCTTCGAGCCATTCAAGAACAAAGTATTCAAGTTAGAAGACAAGACCCCGGCAAGAGGAGCTTGCCGGGAAGGCCGCACCAGGCTCAAGGACATCTTTTCAGCACAAGACCCTGGCAAGAGGTGCTTGCCAGGAAGGCCGAAGGATAAACACCGCAAAAGATACATCGCGGCGCATCGTGCGCCCCGGCAGGGCCCGGGAAGCGGCAAGCTTCCGGGCCTGGCAAGATAGCGGTCCCGGCTAGGTGCTTGCCGGGGGAAGCTCACACTGTGTGCCTGCGCTCCAGCTCACTCGGCCACGCGTCGCCCTGGGGCCCTTCCAAGGGCGCGTGGCAGATGGCTGTGCAGCCTGAGGGACACGCTGGCGAGCCGCGGTGACGAAGCTACCACCGTGGCGAACGGAGACGCATGGACAGACGCTTTTGAGGTCGACGGCGCGGGCATTGAATGCCCTTGTCCCCCACCATCAAGGTTAGGTAAATACCATTGTTCATCCACTATTCATGCACTGTTGCAACTACCACCAAATTTACACTTTTACCCTCCTCTACGTTGGCACTTGTCGGTGACCCCTTGAGCTATAAAAGGAGGCCCATGCACAACGTAGAGGGGGTTCGACTCTAGGAACTCTCTCACTCCACGTTCGGTGCAGCTGGTACTGTAGATCTTCAAGCTCCCGAGCTCCGAAAACTCAATACAACCAAAAGCAGGAGTAGGGTTTTACGCGTCATCGCGGCCCGAACCTGGGTAAACTGCCCGCGTGTGCCCCTCGATCTGCTCTTCGTGCTCCCTCCGCTCCCTTACCGCAACGTAGAAGGGGCGCCGGTCCCATAGGTGCTCGTGGGAGGACAGTTTCCCCCGACACATAGGAAAGCAAAACAAGCATAACTTCAAGATTTTAAGCACATAGAGAGGAAACTTGATATTATTGCAATTCCTACAAGCATATGTTCCTCTCTCATAATAATTTTCAGTAGCATCATGAATGAATTCAACAATATAACTATCACATAAAGCATTCTTGTCATGATCCCAAAGCATATAAATTTTATTACTCTCCACATAAGCAAAATTCTTCTCATTCGAAATAGTGGAAGTATCATAAGAGACTTGAATGCTATAGATTCTTTCCACATTAAAAAAGTAATGTTCAGAAAAATTGTAATCATAATCATGAAAATTTTATAAATATAATCATCACTACTTTTTATAGCATAAGTGTCATCACAATAATCATCATAAATAGGAGACATGCTATCATCATAATAAATTTGCATATCAAAACTTGGGAGGCTAAAAATATCATCTTCATCAAACATAGCATCCCAAGCTTGGGACAAACATTAATGGCAGCAAATATATTCTCAAACATGTCATCCTCATAAAACATAGCATCCCCAAGCTTGGGCCTTTTCATATCATAAGCATAATCATTCTCATCATTAATAGTATGGATAGCACCGATAGTATAGCAATTATCATCATCACAATGAGTAATAGGAGCAAAATCATTTGGGAGGGATACCTTTTTATCTTTGCTTCTCCGTCTTTTCTTTTTCTTCTTCACATTAGGTATGGGTTTAATCTTCTTTTTGGAGCTCCTTATTAATGAGATTGGTTGAATAGAAGGCTCCTCCTCGTGACCTGATTGATCATAAGAAAGAATAGGAAGATATTAGGAAATCTCTTCCCTTTCATTACTGTTCTCTTCATCTCCTATTTGTTTTCTTGACTTTATGTAATTGGCAATATAAGGATTTTCAATGCAATTCACAGCACAATATAGATAGATTTCCTCCAGATCAAAATCAAGAACTTTATCAAGGACAAATCTGGAAGATCCTTAGTTAAATGTTTTATTTCTTAATAACCCACAAGCAAACTAAGTTCATTATGATGCACAAGGGAGATCAAGTCATCACAATTTTTGGACACGATTCGATCATGAAACAATTCACATTGGGGATTTAAGTGATCACGTTCATTGCAAAGTTCACAAGGATGGCAAAGAAATTTTAAATTTTCAGCACAATCATCTAGCCTCTGTAGCAACCATTATTTTCTAAATACTTATGCCTCTTGCAAAATCTATCTTCCCTATTTGGTATGTACTTGCAAACTCTATGCACTCCACAAAAATCTACATGCTTATATGAGATATTTTCATCATGACTAGTGCAATCATCATTAGTACCATGGATATTCAAAGGATTCACACTAACGACATTGCAATGATGCTCATCATTCAAGTTTTTAGTGCCAAGCATTCTATGTAATTCTTCTTCTAGTACTTGAGCACAATTTTCCTTCCCATCATTTTCACGAAAGATATTAAAAAGATGAAGCATATGATGTAACCTTAATTCCTTTTTTGTAGTTTTCTTTTATAAACTAAACTAGTGATAAAACAAGAAACTAAAAGATTTGATTGCAAGATCTAAAGATATACCTTCAAGCACTAACCTCCCCAGCAACGGCGCCAGAAAAGAGCTTGATGTCTACTACACAACCTTCTTCTTGTAGACATTGTTGGGCCTCCAAGTGCAGAGGTTTGTAGGCAGTAGCAAATTTCCCTCAAGTGGATGACCTGAGGTTTATCAATCGTGGGAGGCGTAGGATGAAGATGGTCTCTCTCAAGCAGACCTGCAACCAAATAACAAAGAGTCTCTTATGTCCCCAACACACCCAATACAATGGTAAATTGTATAGGTGCACTAGTTCGGCGAAGAGATGGAGATACAAGTGCAATATGGATGGTAGATATAGGTTTTTGTAATAAGAAAATATAGAAACAACAAGATAACTAAAGGTAAAAGTGAGCATAAATTGTGTTGCAATGATCGGAAACAAGGCCTAGGGTTCATACTTTCACTAGTGCAAGTTCTCTCAACAATAATAACATAATTAGATCATATAACTATCCCTCAACATGCAACAAAGAGTCACTCCAAAGTCACTAATAGCGGAGAACAAACGAAGAGATTATGGTAGGGTACGAAATCACCTCAAAGTTATTCTTTATGTTCTATCTATTCAAGAGTCCGTAGTAAAATAGCACGAAGCTATTCTTTTCGTTCGATCTATCATAGAGTTCGTACTAGAATAATGATACGTCTCCAACGTATCTATAATTTTTTATTGTTACATGCTATTATTTATGAAGTCTTGGATGTTTAATGGGCTTTATCTTACACTTTTATATCATTTTTGGGACTAACCTACTAAACCAAAGGCCCAGTCCAGATTGCTATTTTTTGCCTGTTCCAGGGTTTTGCAGAAAAAGAATATCAAACGAAGTCCAAACGGAATGAAACCTTCGCAAGAGATATTTTTGGAGAAAATCACGCACGGAGAACTTGAGAACCACTTCAGAAGAGCCTCGTGGGGCCCCCATGACTCCCCCGGTGTCCTCCTTCCTCCTATATAAGTCTACGTACCCCGAAACCATCAGCAACCGAGAGAAAACCCTAATTCCACCGTTGTAACCTTCTGTTCCCGTGAGATCCCATCTTGGAGCCTGTTCCGGAGCTCCACCGGAGGGGGATCCATCACGAGTTCTTCTTCATAATCATCATCAACCTCACCATGATTTGTGAGTAGTTTACCACAGACCTTCGGGTCCATAGCTAGTATCTAGATGGCTTCTTCTCTCTCTCCGGATCTCAATACAAAGTTCTCCTCGATCTTCGAGGAGATCTATTCGATGTAATCTCTTTTTTGGTGTGTTTGTCGAGATCCGATGAATTGTGAGTTTATGATCAAGATTATATTTGAGAAATATTTGGTTCTTCTCTGAACTTTTTATGTGTGCTCATTATATCCTTGCAAGTCTCTTCGAATTATTGGTTTGGTTTGGCCTACTAGATCTATAGTTCTTGCAATTGGAGAAGTGCTTGGCATTGGGTTCAATCTTGCGGTGTCCTTTCCCAGTGACAGTAGGGGCAACAAGGCACGTATTGTATTGTTGCCATCAAGGATAAAAAGATGGGGTTTATATCATATTGCTTGAGTTTTTCCCTCTACATCATGTCATCTTGGTTAAGGCGTTACTCTGTTCTTATGAACTCAATACACTAGATGCATGTTGGATAGCGGTCGATGTGTGGAGTAATAGTAGTAGATGCATAATCGTTTCGGTCTACTTGTCTCGGACGTGATTCCTATATACAATGATAATGCCTAGATAGTCTCATAATTATTCGCTTTTCTATCAATTGCTCGACAGTAATTTGTTTACCCGCCGTAGAATATCGCTATCATGAGAGAAGCCACTAGAGAACACTATGGCCCCCGGGTCTATTCTCAACATATCAGTCTACATATACTTTACTTTTATCGCTTTTATTTTCTGTTCTTATAAACAAAAATACCACAAATATAAACTATCATCTCTATCAGATCTCACTTTCGTAAGTGACCGTAAAGCGAGTGACAACCCCTTATCGCGTTGGCTGGGAAGTTCTTATTTGTTTGTGCAGGTGCGAGGGACTCGCGCATGGTCTCCTGCTGGATTGATACCTTGGTTCTCAAAAACTGAGGGAAATACTTATGCTACTGTGTTGCATCTCCCTTTCCTCTTCGAGTGAATACAACGCAAGCTCAAGAAGTGGCAAGGAGAATTTCTGGCGCCGTTGCCGGGGAGGCTTACGCAAAAGTCATATACCAAGTGCCTATCACAAACCCTTATCCTTCGCATTACATTTTTTGCATCTCGTTTTCCTCTCCCCCACTTCACCCTTAGCGTTTTATTTCCCTTTCTTCTGCCGTGTGTTTATCGTTCGCTTGCTTCTTATTTGCTTGTGTGCTGCTTGCTTGCTTTTCATCATGTCAAGCACACCTATCATTATCAACACTGCCGAGAGTGAGGTCCTCAACTTTAAACAAAGGGAGGAAGAAAACTTAAAAAGTGCCTAGCTAGGGGCGTAAAACGATAGCGCTTGTTGGGAGGCAACCCAATTATATATTTTTTTTTGTCTTTGTTGCTGTTAGGGAATAAATATTGCATCTAGCCTATTTTTAGATGTGGTTTCATGTTTTGTTTAGTGTTTGTGCCAAGTAGAACCTTTGGGAAGGTGCGTGTGAAGTTTATTTGATCTTGCTCTGAAAAACAGAATCGTTAGCACTCACTAGAATGGTCGTCAGATTTTACTGGAGCGTGCTATTTAGTTGATTATTTTTGCAGATAATTAATAGGAAAATTCCTCACATTTACCAATTTAGTTTGAAGTTTTTGGAGTTACAGAAGTATGCGAAACCTGCAGATTACTACAGATTGTTCTGTTTTTGACAGATTCTGTTTTTCGTGTGTTGTTTGCTTATTTCAATGCATCTATGAGTAATATTTGGAGGTATGGACCATAGAGAAGTTGGAATACAGTAGGTTTAACACCGATATAAACAAAGAATGAATTAATTGCAGTACCTTTGAGTAGTGGTTTGCTTTCTTATACTAACGGAGCTCACGAGAATTTTTGCCTAAGTTTTGTGTTGTGAAGTTTTCAAGTTTTGAATATTGCTTTGATGGACTATGGAACAAAGAGTAGCAAAGGCCTAAGCTTGGGGATGCCCACGGCACCGCAAGTAAAACTCAAGTATAATCAAAAGACTAAGATTGGGGATGCCCACGGCACCCCAAGTAAAACTCAAGTATAATCAAAAGACTAAGATTGGGGATGCCCCGGGAAGGCATCCCCTCTTTCGTCTTCATCCATCGGTAACTATACTTGGAGCTATATTTTTATTCGCCACATGATATGTGTTTTGCTTGGAGCATCTTGTATAATTTGATTCTTTGCTTTTTAGTTTGTCACAATCATCCTTGCTGGACACACCTATTTGAGAGAGTTAAATATGGCCTAGGAATTGTTAGAACACTCTATGTGCTTCACTTATATCTTCTGAGTGGAATAGTTTTTGCTCTAGTGCTTCACTTATATCTTTTAGAGCACGGTGGTGGTTATATTTTGTAGAAATTGTTGAACTCTCATGCTTCACTTATATCTATTTGAGAGTCTATTAAAACAGCATGGTAATGTCTTTAGGCTATAAAACTAGTCTTCACATGATAGACATCCAATGTCATTGTAGTAAAAAAATCACACTAAGTGCATTGAATAGAATGAGATGTTGGATGCTTGATAATTGTTTTGAGATATGAGGATAGTGATATTAGAGTCATGCTAGTGGAGTTATTATGAAATTAAGAAACACTTGTGTTAAGGTTAGTGATTCCCGTAGCATGAACGTATGGTGAACCGCTATGTGACGAAGTTAGAGCATGAGGTATTTGTAAAGTGTCAACCTTTGTGTGGATGTCGGGGGCGCGCGATGGTTAACTCCTACCAACCTCCCCCCTAGGAGCATGCATTGATTGCTTTGTTTTGATGACTCATAGATTTTTGCAATAAGTATATGAGTTCTTATGACTAATGTTGAGTCCATGGATTATACGCACTCTCACCCTTCCACCATTGCTATCCTCTCTTGTACCGCGCAACTTTCGCTGGTACCGTAAACCCACTATATATCCTTCCTCAAAACAGCCACCATATTATTCCTCAAAACAGCCACCATACCTACCTATCATGGCATTTCCATAGCCATTCCGAGATATATTGCCATGCAACTTTCCACCATTCCGTTCATATGACACGCTTCATATTGTCATATTGCCATGCATGATCATGTAGTTGACATCGTATTTGTGGCAAAGCCACCATGCATAATTTTTCATACATGTCACTCTTGTTTCACTGCACATACCGGTACACCGCTGGAGGCATTCATATAGAGTCATACTTTGTTGTAGTATCGAGTTGTAATATCGAGTAGTAATGAAAGTGTGATGATCATCATTATTAGAGCATTGTACCATGGGAGGAAAGGCTAAATCAATAAAGCCCCTCCGCAAAAAAAAAGAAAAAGAAAAAAAAGGCCAAAGAAAAAAAAGAAAGGCCAAAAAAAGGGGATAATTGCTACTATCTTTTTTTCCACACTTGTGCTTCAAAGTAGCACCATGTTCTTCATTGTAGAGAGTCTCATGCTTAGTCACTTTCATATACTAGTGGGAATTTTCATTATAGAACTTGGCTTGTATATTCCAACGATGGGCTTCCTCAAATGCCCTAGTTCTTCATGAGCAAGCAAGTTGGATGCACACCCACTTAGTTTCTTTTGTTGAGATTTCATACATATTTAGCTCTAGTGCATCCGTTGCATGGCAATCCCAACTCACTCACATTGATATCTATTGATGGGCATCTCCATAGCCCATTGATACGCCTAGTCGATGTGAGCCTATCTACCTCCTTTTTGTCTTCTCCACAACCACCTCTATTCCACCCATAGTGCTATGTACATGGCTCACGCTCATGTATTGCGTGAAAGTTGAAAGGTTTGAAAGAATAGAGTATGAAAACAAGTGCTTGGCTGAATCGGGGTTGTGCATGATATGAGTATTTTGTCTGATGAAGAGGGAGCATAGCCAGACTATATGATTTTGTAGGGATAACTTTCTTTAGCCATAGTATTTTGAGAAGACATGATTGCTTTGTTAGTATGCTTGAAGTATTATTATTTCTTATGTCTATATAGACTTTTATCTTGAATCTTTCAGATCTGAACATGCATGCCACAATTAAGAGAATTACATTGAAAAACTATGTTGGTTAGCATTCCACATAAAAAATTCTTTCTTTATCATTTACCTACTCGAGGACGAGCAGGAATTAAGCTTGGGGATGCTTGATACGTCTCCAACGTATCTGTAATTTTTGATTGTTCCATGCTATTATTTATGAAGTCTTGGATGTTTAATGGGCTTTATCTTACACTTTTATATCATTTTTGGGACTAACCTACTAACCCAAAGGCCCGGTCCAGATTGTTGTTTTTTGCCTGTTTCAGGGTTTTGCAGAAAAAGAATATCAAACGGAGTACAAACAGAATGAAACGTTCGCAAGAGATATTTTTGGAGAAAATCACGCAGGGAGAACTTGAGAACCACGTCAGAATAGCCACGAGGGGCCCACGAGGGTGGGGGCACGTCCCGCTTCCCAGGGCGCGCCCCCTGCCTCGTGGGCCCCCATGACTCCCCCGGTTTCCTCCTTCCTCCTATATAAGTCTACGTACCCTAAAACCGTCAGCAACAGAGAGAAAACCCTAATTGGGTCCTGTTCCGGAGCTCCACCGAATGGGGATCCATCACAGAGTTCTTCATCATCATCATCATCGCCCTCACCATGAGTTGTGAGTAGTTTACCACAGACCTTCGGGTCCATAGCTAGTATCTAGATGGCTTCTTCTCTCTCTGGATCTCAATACAAAGTTCTCCTCGGTCTTCGAGGAGATCTAGTCGATGTAATCTCTTTTTGTGGTGTGTTTGTCGTGATCCAATGAATTGTGAGTTCATGATCAAGTTTATCTTTGAGAAATATTTGGTTCTTCTTCGAACTTTTTATGTGTGCTCATAATATCCTTGCAAGTCTCTTGGAATTATTGGTTTGGTTTGGCCTACTAGATCTATAGCTCTTGCAATGGTAGAAGTGCTTGGCTTTGGGTACAATCTTGTGGTGTCCTTTCCCAGTGACAGTAGGGGCAGCATGGCACGTATTGTATTATTGCCATCGAGGATAAAAAGATGGGGTTTATATCATATTGCTTGAGTTTATCCCTCTACATCATGGCATCTTGCTTAAGGCGTTACTCTGTTCTTATGTACTCAATACACTAGATGCATGCTGGATAGCGGTCGATGTGTGGAGTAATAGTAGTAGATGCAGAATCGTTTCGGTCTACTTGTCTCGGATGTGATGCCTATATACAATGATCATGCCTATATAGTCTCATAATTATTCGCTTTTCTATCAATTGCTTGAAGTAATTTGTTTACCAGCCGTAGAATATCGCTATCATGAGAGAAGCCACTAGAGAACACTATGGCCCCCGGGTCTATTCTCAACATATCAATCTACATCTACTTTACTTTTATCGCTTTTATTTTCTGTTCTTATAAACAAAAATACCAGAAATATAAACTATCGTCTCTATCATATCACACTTTCATAAGTGACCGTAAAGGGATTGACAACCCCTTACCGCGTTGGCTGCGAAGTTCTTATTTGTTTGTGCAGGTGCGAGGGACTCATGCGTGGTCTCCTACTGGATTGATACCTTGGTTCTCAAAAACTGAGGGAAATACTTACACTACTGTGCTGCATCTCCCTTTCCTCTTCGAGGGAATACAACGCAAGCTCAAGAAGTAGCAAATAACACCTTAAGACACAAATCAATCAAAACCCTAATGTCACCTAGATACTCCATTGTCACCTCAAGTATCCGTGGGTATGATTATACAATATGCATCACACAATCTCAGACCAACACAAAAGAACTTCAAAGTGTGCCCCAAAGTTTCTACCGGAGAGTCAAGACGAAAACGTGTGCCAACCCCTATGCATAGATTCCCAAGGTCACGGAAACCGCAAGTTGATCACCAAAACATACATCAAGTGGATCACGCGATATCCCATTCACCACAGATAAACACATGCAAGACAAACATCAAGTGTTCTCAAATCCTTAAAGACTCAATTCGATAAGATAACTTCAAAGGGAAAACTCAATCCGTTACAAGAGAGTACAGGGGGAGAAACATCATAAGATCCAACTATAATAGCAAAGCTCGTGATACATCAAGATCGTGCTATCTCAAGAACACGAGAGAGAGAGAGATCAAACACATAGCCCCGAGGGTGGAATACTCCCTCCACATCATGGAGAGCGCCGGGATGATGAGGATGGCCACCAGTGAGGGCTCCCCCCTCCGGCAAGGTGCCGGAACGGGGTCTAGATTGGTTTTTGGTGGCAACAAAGGCTTTCGGCGGCGGAACTCCTGATCTAGGTTATTTTCCGGAGGTTTCAGTATATACAGGAGGTGTTGGAGTCGGGGCCGAGCAAAGGGGGTCTATGGGCTGTCGACGAGGCAGGGGGGCGCGCCCAGTAGGGGGGCATTCCCCCCACCCTCGTGGGCAGCCCGTGGATCTTCTCGTCCCCCTTCGGCACTTCCTAGGCTTCTATTGGTCCAAAAACAACCTCCGTTGAATTTCAGGTCAATTGGGCTCCGTTTGATATTCCTTTTCCGTGAAACCCTAAAACAGGAGAAAAACAGAAACTGGCACTGGGCTCTGGGTTAATAGGTTAGTCCCGAAAATCATAAAAGTGTATAACAAAGCCCATTAAACATCCAAAACATCATAAATAATAGCTTGGAACAATAAAAAATTATAGATACGTTGGAGACATATCAGTTTACTGGGTGCTTGGCATCGCTTAGCCGATTCATCAGCCGGCTGGGCAAGAAGGCACTCCCTTTGTACCAATTGATGAAGAAGACCACCTGCTTCGAGTGGAATGACAAGGCGGACGAAGCCTTCCACCAGCTCAAGAAAGTGCTGTCCACACCGCGTGTCCTGGCGGCGCCAGCAGAAAAGAAACCCATGTTCCTTTACATAGCCGCCACCAGCTGGGTGGTCAACACTGTGATTGTGGTCGAGTGCCCAGAGGACGATAGAGCCTTGCCTGTCCAAAGGCCGGTCTATTACTTAAGCGAGGTGCTGTCAGCTTCCAAGCAGAATTATCCCCATTACCGGAAGATGTGCTATGGTGTGTACTTTGCCGCCAAGAAACTCAAGCAGTACTTCCAAGAGCACCCGATCACGGTCATGTGCACGGCCCCGCTTGCTGAGATCGTGGGCAACAGAGATGCTTCAGGCCGAGTGGCGAAGTGGGCCATTGAGCTGGGCCCCTTCACCATCTTCTACCAGCCCCGCACCACCATCAAGTCACAAGCACTGGCCGACTTCCTCGTCGACTGGGCCGAGACCCAGTACCTGCCGCCTGCTCCAGATTCAACCCATTGGTGGATGCACTTTGATGGATTAAAGATGCGCACTGGCTTAGGAGCCAGCGTTGTCCTTACCTCCCCCAAAGGGGACAAGCTCAAGTACACATTGCAAATCCACTTTGGCACCTCTAACAAAGTGGTTGAGTATGAGGTTCTCATTCACGGGCTCGGGATGGCCAAAGAGATTGGCATCCGCCAAGTGCTGTGCTATGGTGACTCGGACTTGGTGGTCCAGCAGTCGTCCGATGATTGGGACGCCAAAGATACAAACATGGCAAGTTAACGCTTCCTGGTCCAGCAAATCAGTGGGCATTTTGACGGCTGCGAGTTCCTCCACGTACCACGAGCTGACAACGAACAAGCCGATGCAATGGCACGAATCGGATCAACTTGGCAAGCAATACCGGCCGGCGTGTCCCTCCAATGCTTGCGCAAGCCGTCTATCCAACTGTCACCAGAGTCAGAATCAATCTTCATGCCAGACGACCCTGGATTTGACGGCCCAAAGACCTCAGGAGCCGGCCCGAGGACTGCTGCGCCAGCACCCGGCCTGGGGACTGCTACACCAACACCCGGCCCGGGGACTTCAGAACCCGGCCTGGGGCTGCTGCAGCCGGCTCAGGACCTCCAACAGGCGGCCCAGGGACTGCTGCACCAGCACCTGGACCGGGGACTCCAGAACCTGGCCCAGGGACTGCTGCAGCTGGCTCAGGTACTTCAAGAGCACAACAAGCGACGGTTAACTCCATCCCTCTACCTCCCAGCCCAACCACCTTGGTTTCAGTAGCAGAAGTAACTGGTGTCACGGCACCATCTTGGGCGCAGCCTATCCTCAATTTTCTGCTCAGAAGAGAGTTGCCAGCAGATGACACCTTGGCACGGCAAGTTCAGTGCAGAGCTTCGGCATACACAATAGCAAACAAAGAGCTCGTCAGATGCAGCGCAACTGACGCTTTCCAGCGCTGCGTGGAAACAGAAAAGGGTTTGGCCATTTTGAGAGATATTCATTAAGGCGAATGCGTCCACCATGAGGCTTCCAGATCCCTCATCGCCAATGCTTTCTGCCACGGTTTCTTCTGGCCGACTGCTTTGGCTGACGCCAAATACCTAGTCAAGAAATGCAATGGTTGTCAGCGCTTCAGCTCCAAACAACATCTGCCGGCTTCTGCACTCAAGACCATTCTGATGACATGGCCATTTGCAGTTTGGGGACTGGACATGGAGGGCCCTTTCAAGACAGCACGCGGCGGCATGACTCATTTGCTCGTTGTTGTGGACAAGTTCACCAAGTGGATCGAGGCGAAGCCAATCAAGAAACTCAACGGTCCGACCGCCGTGATCTTCATCGCTGACATCACAGTCCGGTATGGCATACCATACGGCATCATCACCGACAATAGCACAAACTTTGCCAAAGGAGCATTGGCCAGTTTCTGCGCAACACAGGGCATCCGACTGGACTTAGCGTCTGTTGCTCACCCGCAGTCAAACGGCCAAGTTGAGCGTGCAAATGGCCTCATCCTGTCCTGCATCAAGCCCCGGCTGGTCGAGCCCTTGGAATGATCGGCCGGCTGCAGGATCGAGGAGTTGCCGTCTGTCCTATGGAGACTCAGAACGACTCTGAACAAATCAACTGGCTTCACTCCCTTCTTTCTCGTCTACGGGGCCGAGGCCGTCATCCCAACAGACGTTGAGTTTGACCCGCCTCGTGTCACCATGTACACAGAAGCCGAAGCAAAAGAAGCATGAGAAGACGGTGTCGACCTTCTAGAGGAGGCCCGGCTGGTAGCACTCCGCTGATCCGCCATCTACCAGCAGGGTCTCCGTCGCTATCACAGCCGGCGAGTTAGGCCGCAGTCTTTTCACGAGGGGGTCCTTGTACTCTGGCTGATCCAGCGAACAGCCGGCCAGCACAAGCTCTCAGCCCCTTGGGAAGGGCCATTCATCATCAGCAAGGTACTAGGCAACGATGCCTACTACCTTCTCGACGCGCAGAAGCCAAGAGCACGCAAAAGAGATGACTCAGGCAAGGAGTCAGAGCGCCCATGGAATGCAAATCTCCTTCACCGCTTTTACAGCTAAAGGCAGTATGTATCGTACTATCTACTGTATTTCGAGAAACAACGGGATCCCCGAGGAGCACTCGGGGACTGCCCCTCCCTTTATGTATATGATAAGTTTATGCCTGTGAATGTGTTATTTTCATTCCTTCGCCCGGCACTAGGACCGAACAAACGGCCCGCGGGCTTGCCGCCTGGCCCTATGTTTAAAAAAAATTCTCCAACAGTCGGACAAGTAATGTGTCGGCATCCAAGCCCTCTCCCACCTAAAGGTCACAGACTCGCAGAACACGGTTGTCTAACTGGCGGGAGTCAAAGGAAGGAACTGATGCCCACATGAAAAATGGCTAAATAAAAATAAGCATAGGGCAAGACGACCATTGAGACAAGTTGGCCGGCTGCCGAGTAGACGGCCAACCGGGTTCTAGCTTAGCCAAGCCGTGTTCCAGAGGGCGGGATACTTGCCTATCTAGAAAAGAACTAAGTCCTTGACCCAGCCACAGACCACAGAGTGGCTGCCTGGCTGGCACGGCGGCGGTTAAAGGAGATGACAAAAGAAAAACGCCCGAAGGAACAAAGGACGGTGGTAACTCTAGAACCCGACAAATAGCATAAACATGTGCAGGATTAAGAGAATATTTACATAACAAATGGCCTCCACAGCCGCCTTCCAGCAAATGTTTGTGGATACACCTAGTGGGTGGAATTGTTCAAGACTAACTCTACCAAGTCATAAAGAAAACAAGAAATAAAAAGATAGCACGACCACCTAGGCCAGAGGTGCAGCAGGCAGATCGGATGGCACCATGGGGTCCGCTGGGCCGGCTCCTAAGGGGGCTTCCTGGTGGGTCTCGGCCTGGTCACCTTCCGTGGCAGCCGGCGCGGTCCCATGGGGCTCGCTCGTCGAGGCCTGGTCGGGTTGATGACGAGCAGATGGCTCCTCCTCCAGAAAGTCGCCTTCCTCATCGTTGTCCTCCTCGTCCTCACCCTCGTCGCTCGAGGCGATCTCCTCATCCAGCTTCTCCGGCGCCGCCAGGTCCAGCCCAAAGTGGTCAGGCGGCACCACATAGCCATTTTCATCCAACTCCGGGATGAAGACGGTAGTGTCGGCGTAGTCAACAATCGCGGCGGCACGTTTGAGGAGATCCCCTCGCGCCACTGCCAGCTCGGGCTTGGCTTCCAGGCGGAAGGTCGCCAGCTGAGCGAGGTCTAGATCGGGGTACCAGCCCTTGGCAAATTTCAAGGAGGCCCACGTGTCGGCTCTCGCTGCAGCGCCCTTCCAAGCCTCAAAGCGGCCGACAGCCGCCTCCAGCCATTCGGCAGCAGGGCTGGGAGTGCGGGGTGCCAGGACATCTGGCCAGAGGGCGGCCAGCACCTGGGACCCGACGCATTGAAGGCAGCGGATCAGACGATGGGCTGGCTAGAGGCGCGCTCTCACGGCGAGGAGCTGCTCGTTGGGAGTTCGGGGCGCGTTGGGTGCGATCACCCGACCCGCCCGGCGCCTCTTGTCGCGTTGGGCCTTAAAGGCTTGGCTGGCGGCAACAGAGTGGCCCGGGAAGTACTCTGCGCCAAGGGAAAGGCAGAGAATCAGGAAAAAGGAACTGGCTGCTGCGGCAGACGGTGAACATGTGAAAGCGAAGAAAAAGCAGCTCACCATCAACAATGTCCTCAATGGCCCCATAGCCAACCTGCACGGCCATCCCCGTTTCGGCCCAGTATGAGCGTTCAGTCTCGAACTCGGCCCGAAGAAGCTCCTTAGCATCGCTAGTTTCTTGAGCTCCGCCTTGTGTGCCCCCGCCTGGTCGGCCAACTCCTTGGCTAGGCGGTTGCGCTCTTGGGTAGCCAGGCTGCGCTCCTGCTCGTTGACGGCGAGCTCAGCCTGGACTCCACCTAGCTGGCTGTGGAGGTCAGTTGCGGTTGCTGACAAGAGAGGAGGAGGAAGCGTCAGCACCAATTAGAAGACAAAGAACCTTGGAGTTCCAGGCTGCCTGCTCAGCGGCCGGCCCGGAACTCGGGGACTACACCCAGCGGGTGCGCTGACGCGCCCCCGCAAGGAGGAAAGGAAGACACTTACTTCGGCCGGCGAGAAACAAGTCAGCCCACAAGCAGCTTCTTGGAGTTCCAAGCCGCCTGCTCAGTAGCCGGCTCGGAACTCGGGGACTACACCCAGTGGGTGCGCTGACGTGCCCCCATGAGAGAAATTGAAGGAATAAAAATTAAAGAAGAAATCAACATACCCGGACGGTAGTCCGCGTGGTCAAAACCTCCCGCAAGGCCCTCTCAAGGGTCTCGCCTTGGGTGTTGAACCGGTCGAGGACGTCCCAGGAAGCAACGTTCAGGATGCTGCCGCTACCAGACATCCAGCCTGGCGGCGCTGCGCTGGTGGCCTCGTTGCCCGGTGAAGACGAGCTGGCAGTGCCAGCCTCTACCTGCCGCGGGGCACAGGCCACCCTTGACAGACGCGGACGAGCTGGAACCTGGGTGGTGGCCAACGGGCCCACCACCAGCACGCCTTCCGCCGGCGGCACGTCTGGCCCCCCGGGCCGGCTGTCCCGTGCCTCAGCAGACGGAACGGGAGGAGTTGCCTCCGCTTCCATGATGGCATGGTCGTCCTCCTCCTTTTCAACGGCCGGCTGATCGCCGCTAGCCGGCACTTGAAGAGACGGCTCCGGAGGAGCCGCGTGTTGGAGATCGGCGTGGCTTGCCGACTGCTGGAGGGCCGCTTCCCGCTCCTTGGCCTAGATGGCGGCATCCGCCTGCACCTTGGTGGCCGCCTCGGCTTCGGCCTTGGCTGCGGCGTTGGCCTCCGTCTCCGCCACCTGGGATAGCTCCACCTCCCAGCGGGCCGCGGCCTCCCGCTTCTCCCGCGCCTCTCACGTATTCCTTTTCGTCGCCTCTCGGAGGGCGGCGGCAGGGTCCACGTGGCGTGGAGCAGATGAGGCGTCCGTGCCTCCGACCACCGAGCCAACAGGAGCTCGCGAGAGGGAAAGCGGGGCTCTATTCAAGTGATCCCAAGAAGACAGTAAAATCAGCCATGAAAAGGGCAAATGACCAAAACAAACATAAAGGGAAAGGAAGAACGCGACACTTAAGCGGACACGGTCGGCCTAGGCTTAGGGACCCTAAGAAGGGCCGCCTTGGCGGCCGCCTCCTGGCATTTTGTGGTGGCGACCGAGGCCTTGGGCTTCTTGGGTCGGCCGCCAGGCAGCCCAGCGGTGGCCCGGCACTTCGATCCGCCGACTGCGGTTGGCGGCGCCATCGAGGAGCTACTGCCCCCAATCGGTTCCGCCCCTTGGACGCGAGGCGGCACTTCATCCTCGTTGTCGTCGTCTGGCCAGTCCCCGATGCCGCCTCCAGATGAGCCGCCTGTTGGCTGGCCTCCGCCGCCTGTGACCTCCTCCTCCTCCATGGCGGCCGCCCCTAGATCGGGGTTGCTCGTGTCGCTCTGGGAGCGGTCCGGCATCAACGGGCGGGCCGGCTGCCATGAGCCCGGCTCCGGCTGGCCTGGGAAAAGATGCAGGGCGGCACAAGGGTCAGGCGACGGGAGCAGGCGGAAGAACAAAAGAATAAGAAAGAGAAAGGGGACTCACCACAGGCGGCGGTTGTTGAGGCTGTACGGTGGATTGCCGAACGCCCAGCCCGAATCGGACATTTTGCAATTGGAGATGGAGTTCACCAGATTGGCCACCTCCGCGTACGGCATCCACTTGGTGCAGGTCCGGCTCGGGTCCTAGGGCCCGCTCATGTCGCAGATCAGATGTGGGTGGGACTGCAGCGGCAGCACTCGGCGCTCTGCAAAGGTGGCCAGGAAATCCGAGAACACCAGGCCCTCCATTTCCTTCATCTCCCGAAGGCGATTCACGGTGATGGAGGCCCCATGCGTGAGGTAGACAGGCCGGAACTTCCAGGAGGCGCGGGTCTCAGCACGCGGACCGGCAGCATAATCCGGCAGATTGATGAAGTCGTGCTTCGGGTCGACGTTGGAGACGTAGAAGTATGTCTTCTACCACTGCTTCACCGAATGCACGAGAGCAAACTTCGGGAAGTAGTTCCCGGCCCCGGTGCGCCGCACGGCGACGCACCCGCCGCGCTGGGTAGCTTCGCCCAAGAGTGCACTGCCGAGCTTCAAGTAGAAGAGCTCGCTCCACAGGTCGAGCGTGGGGAGCACCCCGAGGTACCCCTCGGAAAGGATGACGAAGGAAGAGAGCGTCACCACCGTGTTCGGTGTGAGATGGTGAGGCTGCACGCCGTAGAATTCGAGGAAGGAGCGGAAGAACCTGCACGTGTGGAGCCTGAATCCGTGGAGGAAGTGCGAGCGGAAGATGACACACTCGCCCAGCCGCGGCACCGGCCTGATCTCGGTCGATGGCGCGACGCGCACGTCGACCTTCTCGGCGGGGGGCAACCGCCGCGACCGGCGGAGAAAGTGCACATGCTCCTCGATGATGTCGCTGCCGTCCCACTCGCCGGTGCGATGGACCTGAGCTTCCGCGGCTGAAAGTGCAACTAATCCCCGGGTGGTTTTGGTAATTAATAACAACATATATATCATTGAACTAATATTATCTTGAGAATCATTTCAGAGAAGTTCGATGATATGGGTATGGAAATGTCTGAAGAAGTGGACCCCTCAAAATGCTAAGACAAGCATTGGCAAAAGCTCAAGACTCCATTTTTGGTTTAGTGATCAAAGATCACATTGAGTCCATAGGAAAAGCCAATACTATTAAAAGGGGATGAGGTTGTGTTAATGTTCTTGTTGCTCAAGTGCTTGGTGATCTAACTCCCTCAACTATCAGCACTATTCACTACTTAACACACACCCATAAGTAATCTCGGTCAAACCAACTCTGTCTCACCGAGATGAAGTTATCTCTCCAAACCCTAACATCTCGGTCACACCGATTTATCCAACTCAGTCCCACCGAGATGAACCACTTCAGTTGTTTCTCCAAACCCTAGCTTCTCGGTCAAACCGATTCTGAGTTTCGGTCTCACCGAAAAAGGGCTGCCAACCTTCTGTGATCAGTTGACATCAATTCGGAATATCCGAGTTTATATTTTCGGTCTCACCGAAATGGCAAACCCTAACCTTTGACTCACTTCGGTCTCACCGAGATGGTATTTTCGGTCCCACCGAAAATCCCAACGTTCACTATATTTGAACTTTCGGTCTGACCGAGTTTTCACTTCGGTCTGACCGAGATTGGTCAAATGTGTGTGTAATGGTTGGATTTTGTGTGGAGGCTATATATACCCCTCCACCCCCTCCTCATTCGTGAGGAGAGCCATCAGAAAGTACTACCATTCCTACCATACACTTTCTGAGAAGTGAACCACCTACCCTTGTGTTGAGATCAAGCCATTCCATTCCTACCATATGAAACTTGATCTCTAGCCTTCCCAAGTTGCTTTCCACTCAAATCTTTCTTCCACCACAGCCATATCAGTGAGGAGAGTTGAGTGTTGGGGAGTTTATCATCTGAAGCACAAGAGCAAGGAGTTCATCACCATCAACACCGTCTATTACCTTTTGGGGGGTGGTGCCTCCTAGATTGGTTAGGTGTCGCTTGGGAGCCTCCGTCTTGATGATGTGGAGTTGAACCAAGAAGTTTGTAAGGGCAAGGAGATCGCCTACTTCGTGAAGATCTACCCCGAGTAAGGCTAGTCCTCCGTGGGCGTAGGCCGTGATGGAATAGACAAGGTTGCTTCTTCGTGGACCCTTCGTGGGTGGAGCCCTCCGTGGACTCGCGCAGCCGTTACCCTCCGTGGGTTGAAGTCTCCATCAACGTGGATGTACGACAGCACCACCTATCGGAACCACGACAAAAATCTCCGTGTCACCAAACTGCGTTTGATCTTCTCCACCTCCTTTTTACATGTGCAATTTACTTTCCGCTGCATATACTCTAGAATTGCATGTGTAGGGTGTTACTTGATTTGATCTTGTTTGTGAAACTGCCAAAAACTTTGCATGATCTAAAGGCAGATTTTTTATATTGTCAAGTAGTCTAATCACCCCCCTCTAGACCTACTTCGATCCTACAAGTGGTATCAGAGCTTTGGTCTCCATTGCCTTGGTTTCCATTGCATTGGACTCCATAAGCTCGGTTTCACAACCTAGGAGAGTATGGCGTCTAGTGAGGGTAATTATCGTAGAGGTCCTTACTTTGATGGTACAAATTTTGCTAGTTGGAAGCATAAAATGAAAATGCATATTCTTGGTCATAACCCTGCCGCATGGGGCATTATTTGTGTTGGCATGCAAGGTGATTTCTTTGAAGAAGGAAAAGTTCCGGATCGCGAAGCTACACCCGAAGAGTTGCGGATGTTGCAAAACAATGCTCAAGCTTGTGACATTCTCTTCAATGCTTTGTGTCCCGAAGAGTTCAACAAAATCAGCCGTCTTGAGAATGCTAAAGAGATTTGGGATACTTTGGTTGAAATGCACGAAGGTACTGAATCTGTGAAGGAATCAAAGCTAGATATTCTTCAAGGTCAGCTTGACAAGTTCAAGATGAAGGATGGTGAAGGAGTCGCTGAAATGTACTCTAGGCTTGCTCTCATCACAAATGAGATTGCAGGCTTAGGAAGCGAAGAAATGACCGACCGATTCATCATTAAGAAGATTCTCAGAGCTTTGGATGGAAAGTATGACACCGTGTGCACTTTGATCCAAATGATGCCAAACTACAAGACTCTCAAGCCAACTGAAGTCATTGGAAGAATTGTTGCTCATGAAATGACACTTAAGGATAAGGAAGAGCTTCACAACAAGTCAAGTGGTGCTTACAAAGCTTCAAGTGATGCTCCTACTACCTCAAGTGACAAGCTAATTTCCAATGAAGAGATAAGCCTAATGGTCAGGAACTTCAACAAGTTCTACAAGAATAGAGGCAAAGAAAGAAGCTCAAAGTCTAGATCATATGATGGAAAGAGATCTTCTAGTCGTGATCGAAACTGCTACAATTGTGGAAGACCCGGACACTTCTCAAATGAGTGTACGGCTCCCCACAAGAGAAGAGAAGAATCTCCAAGAAGAAGAGCAAGAGATGAGTCACCTCGGAGAGAGAGAAGGAGTAGAGATGATCGTTATGAACGAAGACCCTCTCGGAGAAGCAAGGATTCGGAGAGGAAAGACAAGTCATCAAGGAGCTACACAAGAAGAAGACATCAAGCTCATGTTGGTGAATGGGTCTCCGGCTCCGACTCTGACAGTCAATCCGATGGAAGCTATCACTCCGACTCCGACTATAGTCAAGATGAAGGTGTTGCCGGACTTGCACTCGTATCCTCCAACTCCAACTCCTACGACTTATTTGATTCACCAAATGAGGGAATTGGAAGATGCTTCGTGGCTAAAGGTCCCAAGGTAACACACCCTGAATTCATTGACTTTGATAGTGATGAGGATGACTTACTTGGTGAAGATGAGCTCTTGCATGATAAATCTAGTGAGCTTAGTAATGATGAAAATGCTAGTAGTCTTTATAGTCGAGAAGAGTCGAATGACAATGCTATGAAGGAGATTGAGCGTCTAACTAAAGAACTAAACACTCTTAAGTTAGCTCATGAAACAACTCAAGAAGATCATAGAGAGCTCCTAAGATCTCATGAGAAGCTACGCTTCGAGAAGCTCACTCTAGAGCAAGAACATGAGTTTCTAAAAGCGATCAATGACGATCTTCGAAAGAAGAGTTCTTCATATCTTGCCAAACGACTTCTCTTGTCTAATTTCTTGCCACCTATTAAGACTAAGCATGACAAGCATAAGAAAAATTATTCCTCTAGTAGTAACAATAACAATGTTAAATCCAATATTGTTGCTTCTAGTAGTTCTCTGGATTCCACTAACAATGTTTCAAGCCAAGTTACACTTGAGCAAGAAAATAGCTTATTGAAGGAAATCATAGAGAAAGGTGTCTACAAGAGTCTTGCCGGAAGCAAGAACTTTGAGGAGATTGTTCGCAAACAAGGAAGACACCAGAAGAATCAAGGGATTGGTTTTGAGCGAAAGTTCAACGCCGAAGGTGTTGAGTGGGAAGAAGGTCAATACCCTACTCCACAGTTTGTCTCACAAAAGGAGAAGTATGATCCTACTTCTTCCAATGTGGAACAAGCTCAAGATGACCTTCCACCACAAGACCACAAGCTAAAGGCCAAGGACAAGCTTCAAGAGGAGATTGATGCATTCATTGAAGCACCTCAAGCCATGGTCAAGTGGGTTCCCAAGGACACATCAAGTTCTACTTCGTCAAGCTCAACTACAACACCAAGGATTCCCATCAAGATGATGTGGATCCCAAAGAAGAAGAACTAGTAGGTTCTTGAGGGTGACTCCGCCAACAAACTTCACTCATATTCATTTTGGCAAGAACTTGTGCAATCAACTTCCACATCATGCACTTGTTCATGGAGTCACAAACCCTCTTGTTGGTAAGTCAAGGGACAAGGTAATCATTGCTTTCATGGACATTATCTCTTGTGTACTTCACTCTATGTCCATGGATATTCTTGTTTGTTCCTTGTGGGACTAACCCATGTAGGTATTGAAAGTGCCCTAATCCAAGGATAGCTCTCAACTCTTGATGATCTACATCAACATTGAGCATCCACATCTTCAACATCTACATGAAGTCTTCTACGACAACCCAAGGTTAGTTTGACCCTTTAAAAGGGGTTCTCACATCTAGGGGGAGCTTTGCTCTAAAAAATTGAGCTAAAACATCTTCAAATGATGTGAACACATAAATGCTTTATGTAAAAGTGGTAACCCCACTTGTGCTTAAACGATGAGTATGACCTATGATCAAATGTTCTCATTTGGCTCCTAAGTCAATATACTCATATATAGATGACCTAGTCATCGACAATTTGTGTGCTAGTAGCTAGAGTTTTGGTTGTGCATGTTTGACACATATTTCAGTTGCTATCTTATTGTGTGAGCATGTTGAATGCATGATTCTATTCATTCAAGGACATCCATTTGTGGTTTTGATTGTTTTGGTTTCTTTTTCTGGCCAAATGGATGGACAAGAATGCCTAAGCACCTTCCCTAGCTATCTATGCTATCTTGTCTCAAATTCTATTCATGCTTATATCACAACTTTGAACAAGTCTTTTTCGGACAGTCCGAGTGAGGAGCACTCGGAACCACCGATTCGTCTAAGGCTGACTTCCAAAACCTTCTAAGTCCATTTCGGTCTGACCGGCTTCCCAATATCGGTCCAACCAAAACACTTAGATTGATCTAGGTTTCATGTCGGTGAAACCGAGTTCAAAATCTCGGTCTGACCGATATGCGTAACTGCACTGCAATTATGCATCTCGGTGACACCGAGTTTTTCAACTCGGTCCCACCGACAGCACGGGGTTATATATACTGAGGGCTGCGCGCGATCTATTCCTTTCAAACGTTCGCCCTCCAAGACCCCTGCTGCCGTCGCCCTGATCTAAGGATCGTCGCCGTCGTCACCTGTGCGCCCTCGCCGCAGGTCTCCGCCGCCGTCAACGGTAATCTTCTCCGCCGTTGCCGCCGTAGAGGGACACCACCAAGTTAGGGTGTGTCCCGATCCCTTTCATGCTCCACTTCTGATTCTTGCATGATAGGACTGCCCTGATTCAATCCACGTTTGATATGATCCCAATACATTGTTCAGATCTTCTAGTTTCGAGGAAAATTCTTAGGTTTAGGTTTCCACGGAATGCATCTCGGTGAAGCCGATTCCTGAAACTCGGACCGACCGATTTGGTCTCTGACCATTGCACTACATAGTTCGGTCTGACCGAGTTGTGGAAATCGGAATGTCCGAATTGAAGTTTCTGTGAAACCCTAAGTTTTCGGTAGGACCGAAACCCATTTCGGTCTGACCGAAAGTGGTGTGTAGGTTCTGTTGAACACTTCGGTTACACCGAAACTTGAAATCGGTTTGACCGAAATACATTCTGTGAAAACTCAAAACTAAGTTTTTAAACTCATTTTTCTTTGCAAAAACTTCTGCAGTTGTGATAACTCTTCTACTCTGCCTACACCTTATCTTTTCACAGGTTTTTCAGCCATGTCAGATGTCAGTGACAGCCAAAACAGGTCTGAATCACCGTTTGCTGAAATTCCAGAGGCAGATACAAGTCCTGCTAGCAGCTCTAGTGATGATGGTGAGAGGAGCACCCCTAGTGGCTTGCCTCCCGCAGCTACGAGAACCAGGAAGAAGAGAACTTCTGATGATGAGGATTCCGACTTTGTTGCTGAGGAAGTTACCTCCAAGCCCAAGAAGAATGTGGTTGCCAAAGAGCACCAAGGGCAGCAAACAAGGAAAGGCACAAGTAAAGTGAAGCAATCAGTAGTTGCCAAAAAGCTCATCTTGGAAGAACCAGCTCCAAGCAAGGTGAAGAAGACTTCCAAGAGGAAGAGAGTTGTATATGCTGAACCTCAAGATGTTGCTGAAGAAGAAGAAGAAGAAGCACCCCAGCCTCCTCCTCAGAAAGCTAAGTTCATGGGTGATGCCATTCGGGCTCAAGCCTCCTCCAAGCCCAAGAAGCCTGCTCAAGCTAAGGCAGCTCCAGCGAAGCCCAAGAGGACAACCAGAAGCATTCCAGCTTCTGAGAAGAACAAAGGTGAGATGCCACCTTCTGAGTCAGATGAAGAGCATGTGTTGCTCAAGCTCCGTCCCAAGTTGCCACTCCACAATGATACTCATCCTCAAGCTGAGGACATGAAGGCAAGGAAGGACAAAGGTCTCAGGCTATGGAGACAGTCTGATCCATATGCCGTAAGGAGAAGGACTGCTGTGGACCCCAGATTCCACACCAGAGAGCAGCAGGATTTCTATGAGACCGTGCTAATGGATAAGAAGCCCATTGTTGCTGACACCAGGTATGTTGACTGGAAGTACATTGACAGTGAAGAGCACCGGGACTTCTTTCCCCATGTGCATGAGAGCTTTACTGCATGTGGAGTTGCTGATTTTGTGGGTCAAGAACTGACAGCATGGAATGACGAGATGATCATGCAGTTCTATGCCACTGCCCACTTCTATCCTGATGGCAAGATCACCTGGATGACTGAAGGTCAAAGGTTTTCTTCAACTGTTGAAGAATGGGCAGAACTTCTGAACGCTCCTGTGCAGAGAGAGGACGACATTGATGTCTATGGGATTCCTAAGAAGAGTCATGATTCTATGAAGAATATGTACAAGGAGATCCCAGCTGCTGATTTAGAGGGATGGAAGCTCGGCTCAGTGTATTATCTCCAGGCAGGTCTGACCACCACTAACACTATTCTGAGGCATACTTTGATGCCTAAGTCAGGTGACCACCGGATGATACGAGGCTATTCTATCAACATGCTGCACATTCTCGATGAGAAGGCACCTTTTAAGGTGATGGACTTGATGGTAGAGACCATTAAGAGGACTGCAGCTGACCAGAAGAGGTCGTGTGGGTTTGCTCCGCAGATACAGATGCTTATCAACGCCAAGTTTGGCACGGGCAAATTCATGTTGGATAGGAAGCACTTGCCACTGCAGCCAGAGCATGAGGACAACGTAGTTGTGATGGATGAAGAGGATCCCACCTCAGTTGAAGGGCAAGCCAAGATTGAAGCTGCGAAGAAAGCCAAAGCTGACAAAGAGGCAGCAGCAGCAGCAGCTAAGCCAAAGAGCTTCGGAGATCAGATTCTTGAAGCAACCCGGAGAATTGAACAACGCCTGGCCAGCATTGAGCAATCTCAGGAGAGCCTTGAGAGGATTGTCGAGGACAAGATCCACGCTCTAGACGTGAAGCTGACTGAGATTCAGGTGTCTGTCAACAAGCTTGAGGCAGACATGGAGGAGACTAGGCAGGAGAGAGCAGAGCTTATGCAGGCTGATCTAGTCCAGGACTCTCATCGCCAGACTGCTCAGGTTCCCAGAGGATCCAGATCTGCAGCTATCCCAGTGACAGACTCCAGGGCTACCACTTCAGCACCAGCTACAGCTCCAGCATCCACTCCTCCACCGCAGACATCAGCAGAGGTCTTCGCAGATGCAGCTATCTCTACACCGACATCGACCCAGACGGGAGCAGCCAGCCGAGCCCGCAGTGACGTTTAGCTCTATACCTTTTCGAACTTTTTGGTAACTTGTTGCCAAAGGGGGAGAAACTGTTATAGATCATAGGGCTTCGAGAGAGAGAGTGCTCTTTCGTCTTTTCGTTCTTTTGCCGGTTTTTCCTTGAGATACATTGGTTTCTTTTGGTTCCAGATACTTTATGTGTGCTTGCTACTACGTTTGATGCTACCTTAATGAGTGCTTAGCCATACTATGCTTTAATGTGTGCTTATTGCTTATCCTATGCTATTCCTTATTGTATGGCTATTTACTCTTGTCTTGGTGATTAAGTGCATGTTATTCATTCTTATCATTTTGTGCGCTCCACCAAGATGTATGTGACATGGAAGAGTGACCCATAATCCTAATCGATTGTGCATTTGCATTCAAACGCAAATTTCAAATAATGCACAAATTTAGGGGGAGCTCTTGTTTATCACATACTTCTCAAAGCGACGATATTATTCATTGATTATATCTTTTGTCGAAGCTTTGATCTATATGTTGTCATCAATTACCAAAAAGGGGGAGATTGAAAGTGCAACTAATCCCCGGGTGGTTTTGGTAATTAATAACAACATATATATCATTGAACTAATATTATCTTGAGAATCATTTCAGAGAAGTTTGATGATATGGGTATGGAAATGTCTGAAGAAGTGGACCCCTCAAAATGCTAAGACAAGCATTGGCAAAAGCTCAAGACTCCATTTTTGGTTTAGTGATCAAAGATCACATTGAGTCCATAGGAAAAGCCAATACTATTAAAAGGGGATGAGGTTGTGTTAATGTTCTTGTTGCTCAAGTGCTTGGTGATCTAACTCCCTCAACTATCAGCACTATTCACTACTTAACACACACCCATAAGTAATCTCGGTCAAACCAACTCTGTCTCACCGAGATGAAGTTATCTCTCCAAACCCTAACATCTCGGTCACACCGATTTATCCAACTCAGTCCCACCGAGATGAACCACTTCAGTTGTTTCTCCAAACCCTAGCTTCTCGGTCAAACCGATTCTGAGTTTCGGTCTCACCGAAAAAGGGCTGCCAACCTTCTGTGATCAGTTGACATCAATTCGGAATATCCGAGTTTATATTTTCGGTCTCACCGAAATGGCAAACCCTAACCTTTGACTCACTTCGGTCTCACCGAGATGGTATTTTCGGTCCCACCGAAAATCCCAACGTTCACTATATTTGAACTTTCGGTCTGACCGAGTTTTCACTTCGGTCTGACCGAGATTGGTCAAATGTGTGTGTAACGGTTGGATTTTGTGTGGAGGCTATATATACCCCTCCACCCCCTCCTCATTCGTAAGGAGAGCCATCAGAAAGTACTACCATTCCTACCATACACTTTGTGAGAAGTGAACCACCTACCCTTGTGTTGAGATCAAGCCATTCCATTCCTACCATATGAAACTTGATCTCTAGCCTTCCCAAGTTGCTTTCCACTCAAACCTTTCTTCCACCACAGCCATATCAGTGAGGAGAGTTGAGTGTTGGGGAGTTTATCATCTGAAGCACAAGAGCAAGGAGTTCATCACTATCAACACCGTCTATTACCTTTTGGGGGGTGGTGCCTCCTAGATTGGTTAGGTGTCGCTTGGGAGCCTCCGTCTTGATGATGTGGAGTTGAACCAAGAAGTTTGTAAGGGCAAGGAGATCGCCTACTTCGTGAAGATCTACCCCGAGTAAGGCTAGTCCTCCGTGGGCGTAGGCCGTGATGGAATAGACAAGGTTGCTTCTTCGTGGACCCTTCGTGGGTGGAGCCCTCCGTGGACTCGCGCAGCCGTTACCCTCCGTGGGTTGAAGTCTCCATCAACGTGGATGTACGATAGCACCACCTATCGGAACCACGACAAAAATCTCCGTGTCACCAAACTGCGTTTGATCTTCTCCACCTCCTTTTTACATGTGCAATTTACTTTCCGCTGCATATACTCTAGAATTGCATGTGTAGGGTGTTACTTGATTTGATCTTGTTTGTGAAACAGCCAAAAACTTTGCATGATCTAAAGGCAGATTTTTTATATTGTCAAGTAGTCTAATCACCCCCCCTCTTGACCTACTTCGATCCTACAGCGGCCATGGCCCTGGGGGGGCGAACTCCGGCGGAGCAGTGCGTGCGATGGCGGCGAAGAGCGCCAGAAGACGTGAGGAAGAAGAAGATGGAGTGGGGGTGTGCGCGTGAGCTGCGCTCGGCCCCTCCCACGCCTACTTATAGGCCCGAGATGACGAAGCCGAGGGGGCGGGGGCGTGGGATTAATGGCGCCACGCCCCGCACGACCCGCGCCTTTTTTGCACCTAATCTGCGTGCATTTAATGTGCGTGGGGAGGGCAATCGATTGCCTCTGCCACAACGGATCCGCACGCGCGCCGAGGCCCCCTAGTGGTGCGCCCCGGCCTGTCGATGCGTCCCATCGCGCGTGTGGGCTGGCAGGTCAGCTCAGCATGATGACGACGCATGGCACACCTCCTACGGGCGGCAAAACCGCACTGCGGCCCGCCGTCCACGCGTTGTCTTCTCCTCGAAGATTCAATGATAAATGGCCGGCTGCCAGAACCCGGCTTTTCCAGAAGACGGGTTAGACAAACTACCAATCCTCACTTAGAGAGGGAAGCTGCTGGAACCCCGCATTCCCGCTCACGACCGCCGAGCTCCACCAGCTTCGGGGACTACTGTCAGAGATGTTGACCATGGGTGTCTTCATCGACCACCCATGGCGGTTACAGACAAATAAGGGTCACATGTCATCCTCCGGCCTCCTGTGCATCGGACCGTCTCCTAGGGACGCAACGCCCAGGAGCCGGCTAGCAGCAGGCGGCGGAGCCCTAACAGGCGGCAGCCTAGCGGCCAGCATCCGGAAGAGGGCCCCGTACCTCCCCCTCGGGGCGTGCGCTGGAGGTCCGCGACGAGACTAAGGCGTGGCTACAGTTAAGCATGTCTCTGAAGAATCCACAGAAGCGTGGCTACAGTGAGAGTGTGCCCTGCGGACACTCCCTAAACAGTGTACCACTGTAGCCATGTTATCGGTGACCTAGCCTTGATCAGAGGAAGCCATGATCCCACTGTCCGTCGGCGGAGTGGCCAGCAGGCGGCAGGCCCGACCCACCAGCGTGCCACCCAGAAGCAAATGATCTTTGGCAGGCGGCCTAGGCGAAGGGCCGCCCTGTAGCAGGCGGCTAACTGTACCCTAGGAGTCTGAACCCCATCAAGATGACAGGACGGGACGTGGTGGCAGTGTACGACCAAGAGGCGGCGGCACTGTAGCCACTCCCCTCCCGATGATGCTTCCATCAACACAAGGACGCTAACAGTGAACGACAATCATGCGGGCCCACACACGGCAGCGCCCAGTAGCCGGCGGAGAAGCCGGCGTCCAAATACACTGACGGCCGGGGTCCATCCCGCCTAGATTATCATTGTACCCCTGGGAGGTAGGCCTATATAAACCCCCCAAGGGTCCTCCATGTGGAGGGTTTAGACCTTGAGAGAAACACACAAAGAGAGAGAGATACCGATAGGGAGAAACACTAGCGACCACTCCCGTTCCCTAGAGAGAAAGTTGAGAGCTAGCCTTGCCCTTCTTCCTCCTCTAGACGATAAAGCTCTAGGAGCAACCTTGTAGCTACTATATTGACATTAGTCATGACGCGGAGTCCCCGCAGAGCAGGACTAGGGGTGTTATCTCCACGAAGAGCCTCGAACCTGGGTAAGATTCGTAGGCGTCCTAAGTATCGCTTTCTCCCGCTTCCAGGGCCCGGCGACGTACTCTTGTCCCCATGCATGATAAGCCATCCTTTGGCATATGTCGCACCAAAACCCTAATAGTCCGCCTTGCAAATCTTGGCACCTTGCGAGGGTCTTGAGTGGTCGCTGAAGATATAGGGCCGCACCAGGACGCCTGCTGAGCCACGCCTTGGGCTGCAGGCAGGCAAGTCTGGGTACTCTCGTTCCCAGAACGTCGACAATATAGCCCTCCGTGTGACATCCCCGTGGCTTCATTGTCCTAAGGGAACTCCCTAGCGCCCGGAGATACGGAGAGCGGTACGCCTCCGCGGGGCTCGTCTCCCACCGTAGGGGATACCGAAGTATCCTCCCTACCAACTACCCCCGTTCCAGCAGGTGGGAGTGGGGCAGATGAGAGAGCGGCCGAGGTCAATCCCTCAGCCGCGGTAATCCAAGGGGGCGATCCCCATGGAGACTGAAGGTAGGGGGCCCAAAAGATCCGGGGCCCCGCCGAACACTCCTCCGGAGTCTAGTACGGCTCCGGAATCAAGGGTCTAGCCCCCTATAATGGGGGAAGGAGCGACTGCTCCTGCGGCGCCTACCGTCAATACGGAGGCACCGAGCACTCTGGAGGGAGCACTTCAAAGTGCTTCCATCATGGAGTTACACCGCACTCTGATGAGTGTGGTCATGGAGAAGATTCAGTCCGTCAAAGGCGGACTGAACTGTGAATTTGGTGCTTGAGCAGACTGCGCTAGTTACGGCGTCTGCCCATGCCGCAGAGGTTTTCGAGCTAAATCGTAAACTCTGACTAGCCAATGAGGATCATGACCACATCAACAAGCATTTTGACGAAACGCAAGGTATGTAGGTTTAGGAAATCCGAATTTGGATGCAATATATGTCTGAACATGAGCTAATACATGTCATATACTTATTGTGAAACAGCTGACGCAGCTGCGGTCGAGGATCTGAAGGGCGAACTAGCCACAGCCAAAGAGGAGGCTAGAGCGATGAAGGAAGCCGCTGATAAAGCGGCTGTCGACCTGGAGGCCGAGAAGGCCCTGCGTCAATAGCACGAGATGCGGGTGACTGAAGTCGAGGCCAAGCTCCAAGATGTAATTCGCAAATGCGACACCTTGGAGAAGGCTAATTCGGAGCTGGCGGCCGAACTCGCTATGGTAGTTAATGCTACCAAGCAGGCGCGAACAACATCGCGCGGTGCTCAAGAGGAGATTAAACAGGCGCGTTAGATAGCAGCTGGTAAGGTTTTTCTGTTGCAGAGCATCTTCGGAGGTCAGAGGTATCTTGGGCTAACACGATTGTGGAGTTCTCCAGACGTCTTTGTGGATCTCCCAATGAGCATCACCGACGCCGCCCAATACTTCCGAGCTCGAGAGGGGAACAGCACGGAGAAGCTGTTTTGGTCACAAGTTCCTTGCGCCTAACCATCCGGTGCCCCTCAACGGCCAAATGAAGCAGCTGGTCGAGCTGCACAACATGGCGAGTTCGGTCGTGAAGGACGTAATAGTCCGGCTATGGCCCGCTGATCCGAACCCGAGTAGTTACTTCTGATTGGTGAAGAGGCAAGTCGATGCGAGTTCGCGGGTCGACGCTGTTGTCGGGGGAAACTGTCCGCCACGAACACCTATGGGACCGGAGCCCCTTGTCTGTGCGGTACGAGGGCGGAGGGAGCACAAAGAGCAGATCGTAGCGAGCACGCGGGCAGTTTTACCCAGGTTCGGGCCGTGGTAGACGCGTAAAACCCTACTCCTGCTTAGTTGTGTATTGAGTTTGAGTGCTCGGGAGCTTGAAGAAGCAGCTACACCGAGCGTGAGAGTGATCTAGCTTCCGAACCCCCTCCACGTTGTGCATGGGCCTCCTTTTATAGCGTAAGGGGTCACCGACAGGTGTCAACGTAGGAGAAAGGGGTAAAAGTGTAAAAGAGGTGGTAGCTGTAACAGTGCGGGAACAGTGGAGCTACAGTGCAGAACAGTGGTCTATACCTACTTTAACAGTGGGGGACAAGGGCATTTAATGCCCGTCGCCGTCGACCCCAAAAGCTCCCGCCTTAGCGTCCCCGTCCGCCACGACGATGAATCCACCACCGTGGAGTGCCACCATGTACCCCAGGCTGCACAGCCATCCGCCACGCGTCCCTGGATAGGCCCCAGGGCGACGCGTGGGTCGATGAGCTGGAGCGCGGGCACACAGCGCAGCCTTCCCGGCAAGCACCTTGCCGGGGCCTTGATCTTGCCGGGCCCGGGAGCTTGCCGCTCCCCGGGCCCTTGCCGGGGCGCATAAAGCGCCGAGGCGTGTCTTCTAATCTTCCTGGCAAGTTCCTCTTGCCAGGGCCTTGTGCTAGTGAGGTAATCTTGAGCCTGGTACGGCCTTCCCGGCAAGCTCCTCTTGCCGGGGTCTCGATCTTATGTCTTGTATACTTTGTTTTTGAATGGTTTCATAGGGAGCAGGAAGGTCTCCGGCGAGCACGCGGTAAACCTTGCCGCGGGAAGCTGCAACTGCCCGTGCACAAGTTGGGGTACTGAGGTACCCCTACCTTAGTACACCGACAGCTGTCAAGCGTTCGGCCTGCATAGAGGGTGTTTGTATGGCTTTGCCCGCGCGAAGGTGCATTGGGTGAAGATGAAGGCTATGGAAATAGCCACTACTGGCCCTCCAGAAGGCAAGGATCACCGCAAACTGGAAAGGTACTTTGACGATGTCCTAGAAGGAGCCCGCCTTGTAGAGGGACAATGCTCAAAGGATATAGCCTTTGAGTGATTTATATTCGGGTTGTAAGGACTAAGCCAATGTTTCGATGTGTATAAATTTTGCTCATTTATATTAATGAGCGACTTTTCCCTCCTGTGCGGCTGTTTATGTAAATCTGAAGGTTTCTAGTCGTCAGCTTCAGCCCCCATGTAAATATTACAGGGGTGTTCCGTAAAATGCAAAAACACTCTTTATCCAACGTCTTGGTCCATATAGGAGGTGTTTGCCTAGCGAACCAGGCAACCAGACTATGCGGCTTTACTGCTTTCACTTAGCCATAGGAGCTTGACTAGTGGGGCTAAGTACTAGCCCCTGGTGCGTACCAGGCTTTTCGAAATATAGTGCCTTTTTGACGCGGCTAGGCAAAGACCAGTCCCTCGGATAACACGGAGTGGATTGCTATCGATCATAGTATAACACTAGGTCACCGAATCGCTTGACCAACTCTCTCTTCATCATGACAGTCAGTTTTCGGCTTTCTCTACTGAGGTACTTGACCGGACGAACCAGAAGTACAATCACAGTAGTTCTCCCTTTACTACCTTAGCCGAACAATGCGGAACGTAAGGTAGCAAGCACAGGAGCCGGACAACTCAACTATTGACCGAAGACATGCTTCGGAGCCGATGCTTATAACGCAATAACCGGGACGCCGAACAATTCCCTATAGGTGTTCGGACTTTTGTAGGCGTGCCAGGCTGAATACAGCCCCTAGTATGCAGTCTAGGTATTAGGGCATACACGGCGATCTGTTTTGTGCGTAGAGAATACAGGTGGTGAAAAATAAACAATAGCCCAAACGAATTGGAACCAAACTGCCTCTTTTATATCTTGTTTAATATGGCGAGTCGTGAGGTTACAGATAAGATCGATAATAGCCTCGGGCATTTGACATGCCAATAGAAATAAAAAAGGAAAGGAGTAAAAAGGTTTACACAGAGCCCTAATCTATGGGAAAGGAATTTCAACCAGTGGCCCAGCTGCACGTCTGCGCCTTTTTCTCCATGGTAATTTGTCATTGAGGAGGAGAGTTGTAATGGTCGCCTGTAAAAAAGAAAAGAAAAAAACAAGGAAAAGAGTATCATGTTCGGCCGTAAACAATGTAGGTTTTTAAATGAACCTGAAAAAGATATATTTTAGAGTCCGAATAGGGTCAATCCGAACTATGGACTAAATGATGTGTTGTATGCCCCTATCGCCGCCCAAGGTATTTTAAGGGCATAATTGTGTACATGAGGTACGTAAGCTGCTACCTTATGGGGCAGTCGATAGGGGCACAACTGCTAGTCGAGCTCAGGTTCTTCTGAGCTGCCACATTCTAGTGTGGACCGGGCACGTTTAGCCGTGTGCGTGGTCTTGACGACTGATGAGTTATTCGGCCTAAATAAGCCGTTTTGGACCTCGGCCGCTAGGGCCGCAGTGTCTTCCTCCGTGCGGAGGGAACGCTCCATGTTTCCATTGACCATGATAACGCCACGTGGTCTAGGCATATTGAGCTTGAGGTAGGCATAATGCGGGACTGCGTTAAAGCAGGCGAAGGACGTTCTTCCGAGTAGTGCATGATAGCAACTGCGGAATGGAGCGGTGTCGAAGATTAGCTCTTTGCTTCGGAAGTTATCAGGAGAACTGAATACAACTTCCAATGTTAATGAACCTGTGCAGCGGGCTTTGACGCCTGGAATTACTCCTTTAAAGGTAGTGCTGCTGGGCTTAATTCTTGACGGTCGATCCCCATCTTGCAGACAGTGTCCTAGTTTATCAAATGGAGACTGCTGCCGCCGTCCATAAGGACTCGAGTAAGACGGTATCCGTCTATTATGGGGTCGAGCACTAAGGCCGCCGAACCCCCATGACGAATACTTGTTGGGTGATCCCTACAATCAAACGTGGTCGGGCAAGCCGACCATGGGTTGAACTTGGGGGCGACAGGCTCGACTGCGTATACGTCCCGAGTGCGCGCTTGCGCTCCCTCTTGGGGATGTGGGTGACGTAGATCATGTTCCCCGTTTTTACCTCCAGGGGGAATTTTTCCAGCCCCCTGCGTTCGGCATGAGAGATTCATCCTCGTCTTCACTTTGGGGTCCTTTTCCCTTGTGTTCGGCGTTTTGCTTGCCGGCCTGCTTGAAGACCCAACAACCACGGTTGGTGTGATTTGCAGGTTTGTCAGGGGTGCCATGGATTTGGCAGGACCTATCTAGTATCTTCCCAAGCTAGATGGACTATCCCTGTTGCCTTTAAATGGCTTCTTCCATTGACCGGGCCTGGAGCTACTGAATCCGGCATTTACCATTGTATCATCTGTGTTTCCATTATTGTTTTTGCGCTTATTCTTATTGTGTCGTGGCTCGCCATTGCCCTCCCTGACTTCAGATGTGCCAGGGTCGCTGGTATTGTTGCTGCTACGAGCCAGCCAGCTGTCCCCGCCCCCGCAAAAGCGGGTCATGAGTGTAGTTAGGGCTGCCATTGTTCTCGGCTTGTCCTGGCCGAGGTGTCCAGCCAGCCATTCATGCCGGATGCTCTGTTTGAATGCCGCTAAGGCTTCGGAGTCCGGACGGTCTACAATCTAGTTCTTTTTAGTTAAGAACTGATTCCAAAGTTTACGGGCTGACTCCCTGGGCTGCTGGAGTATATGACTTAGATCATCAGCATCCGGGGGCCAGACATAAGTCCCCTAAAAATTGGCCCGAAAAGCATCCTCAAGTTCTTCCCAGCTTCCTATAGAATTCTCCGGGAGGCTATTTAGCCAGTGCCGAGCTGGTCCTTTAAGCTTGAGGGGTAAGTATTTTATGGCGTGGAGATCATCTCCTCGAGCCATGTGTATGTGAAGAATAAAGTCTTCTATCCATACGGCTGGATCTGTTGTTCCATCGTACGTCTCGATGTTTACGGGTTTAAACCCTTCTCGAAATTCATGATCCATCACCTCATTGGTGAAGAACAGAGGGTGTGAGGCACCCCTGTATTTTGCGATTTCGTGGCGTAGTTCGGATGGTATTGGTGTCCGGTGTTGACTTCGAACTGGGATGTGACCGGTCTGTTTGGCTTGATAGTCACCGCCCCGTGTGTTTGTATGTTCCCTTGGTCCGTAGATTGATCTAGTCTGGCCAGCCTTTTTACTCAGGTCCTGGCGTAGGTCATACTTATGGGCTTGCGCCACTGTATCCTTGTTGTTATGGTGAGGAGGTGTGGGCTTCTGTACGGCGTTACTGGCTGCTTTGTGCCATCCACGGGGTGGTCGGTCTGGTTGATCGGCCTGATCATACTTCGGCGGAATTGGCAATGGGGCCTCGTCTTCGAATTGCGGCAGTAGTTTGCGCTTAGGATAGCTCTTTGTTTGGCCTTCAGAGGCGTATAGGTCTTCAACGTCTAGCACGTCGTTCCATCTTTCCTTCAGCATATCTTGTTCGGTTCTAAGCCGCTGCTGCTGCTTTTTCAGGCTCCTTCAGTGGCAATGAGCTGTTGTTGGAAGCGCTTATGTTCAAGCGGTTCTTCTAGGATGATGTATTCTTCGTCTCCCAGACTGATGTCCTCTTCGGAGACAGGTCGATAACTGTTGTCGTCCGCGTCACTGTGATCGGTCAGCGGTTCGTTTGGACTATGTTCAACATCCTCCCGTTCGTCCTGCTTTTTCGCTGGTTCCATGGTGTCATCAGCTTATTCAGGATCATCATTGTCGTTAGTGACAGTGTTGCTCTTTTTCCCTTTACGGGATCGAGATCGTCGCTTCTGACACCGGCGTTTGGGAGGTTCATCGACGGGCTTGTCTTGCTTTGGATTGGTGTCGCCGTCGCCCTCCATTTCATGAGGTGTGTCCACCATGTATATATCGTATGTAGAAGTAGCCGTCCACCACCCAGTAGCGGGCGGATTTGTACTTAGATCAACTTCGGCATCATGGTCCATCCCGTCGATGTCTTCGGAAGCGTACTATAATAGGTCGGTTAAGTCCTCGACCATGGCTACCAAGTGGGTGGTGGGCGGGGAGCGAAATCCCCTGTCCTCAGCCCCCAGTTTGAACTGGGCATAATTAGGCTGAGGATCCTCATTTAGAGAGAGAAATTTCAGTAGGCCCACTGTTTCATTAAAGGCAAGTGTTGGGCATGTGTTCGAATATCGGCAGAGCTGAGTTCGGCAACAGCCGCTCGATCGAGCCCAAAAGATGCAGATCCAGAGCATTTAGAACTTGTAAATGGAAACGAGTCCGAAGATCCGATGAGGGAAGTCCCGCTCAAGGCCGGACATGTGTGCGGCTCAAGCGCCGATGAGTTCGCGATCTCCGTGGCGGGGTTAATCTTCCCGTCCTCGGATGAAGTGACCTGCGCCGGATCTAAGGCTAGAGCTGGTGTAAGTGTTACCCCCTGCATGGGGTCTGATGACAGATCTAAGTCATGTTCCTCATGGTGGCAGGGTGCAGCTGCCATGGGTGTGAATCTGTTGAAGATCAAATCTCCACGGACGTGAGCAATGTAGTTTAAGCTTACGAACCTGATTTGGTGACCAGGGGCATAGCTGTCAACCTACTTGAGGTGGCCTTCAGTGTTGGCGCGAAGCACGAAGCTACCAAACACAAAGAGCTAGCCGGGGACAAAACCTCCCTGGGTGGTGGCGTCGTTAGTGACCAAGCAAGCGATTGATCCTTCCGTCGACGACACAGTGGAACTCTCAATGAAAGCACCAATGTCGGTGTCAAAACCGGCAGATCTCGGGTAGGGTGTCCTGAACTATGCGTCTAAGGATCGATGGTAACAGGAGACAGGGGACATGATGTTCACCCAGGTTCGGGTCCTCTCGATCAAGGTAATACCCTACTTCCTGCTTGATTGATCTTGATGAATATGATTACAAGAGTTGATCTACCTCGAAATCGTAATGGCTAGACTCTAAAAGTCTAGCGTATGAGATTTCTATATCTTGTCTCTACTGACTAAATCCTCCGGTTTATATATGCACCGGAGAGACCTAGGGTTGTACATGATCACCTTGCAGAGGAAGGAAAGTATTACACCCAGACTCTAAACTTGATATTTCACACACGGGGAGTCCTATCCAGATACGAGTGATAGTCTGCATCGATAATCTTCACGGCCCACCAGTCCGGCCCATAGTAAACGATCCGGCCACCTAAGGACCCCTCAATCCATGACTCCCTCAATTGGTGTAGTACTCAGAGACTGATTGTAAGCATGATTTTCATTAGTTGTCCCACTAATTGTAAGTATGAGCAGATGGAAGATTAGGTTAGTGTGAAGCTTACCTTAAACCCTACCGCCACCGTTGAAACGAGGCGAGGGAACCATGGAGAATGGCGAGAAAGCGACATCGCACCATCCGGCCTCCTCTTGCGGTGGGAGAACGAATACTCCTGTGGCTCCAGCTGGCACCGCACCCTCACGAAAAGCACACCGTACTCTATCGACTCGTTATCCTCTGTATGCTCGACCTTCGATGTGTACGCCCACCACCTCCGCCTGACTTTCTCATCAGGCGAATATGTCTGATCCATCTCCTAGAGGAGATACTTGATGAACTCGAAGGACTACAGCGTGACTGCCGCCGGGGAGTACATCGTCGTCCTCATCGCGGCTGTCTTGCTCTTTCACATACATTGCCACATGGCCCTCACCATCCTAGAAATCTCCCACTCATTGTCAAACCTAGTAAGGATCTCCTTCAACCTGGCTAACATCACATGGTCGCCGCCGGTGATGTGTCCGATTCGCTGCTGCATCCTCTCCATAGATGTCCTTCTGAGAGGTCCAGTGCTAGCTTTGGAAGATGGGAGGAGAGACCGTGGTCTTGCAATGGAGAAGAGGGAGAGGCGAGACGGTGGTTTTGGAATGGAGAAGATGGAGAGGAGAGGGGGTGGTTTTGCAATGGAGAAGAGGGAGAGGCGAGACGGTGGTTTTGGAATGGAGATGATGGAGAGGAGAGGGGTGGTTTTGCAGGGTTAGGATCCTCTGCAGTAGCGCACCATGCAGTACGGTCACTTCCGTGTGGACCCGGCCCCACGTGTCATCCGCAGTAGATCGCCATATAGTACTGCAGATGATCTCAACCCAGTTTTGCAATGGAGAAGAGTGAGAGGAGCGTGCGGCGGCGGATTAGGACTGGACGAGAGGGTCGGCGCGCTATGACTGGATCAAAATCAAAATCAATTTATCCTTCAATTAAGAAAGCGACCCCATATTAACTAGTCTCCCTTGTATTCTGGGTCATATTTGACCATGATTTTCAGAAATAAAATATATGTTATGCGTTGCAAAAATAATATAATTTGGAAGTACATTTAGATACGAACCAAATGATACACTTTTTGATGACATGCATTCACATTTTGCTTGTCAAATACAGTACGTGGTGAAACTTTGACCTCAAAATACGCAAAACAATAAAATACTTACAAGACCAGCGCTGCTCCTCTCCTCTTAAACCACCGCCGGTCCTATCATGTTCCAATCCCAAATCAGCGTGGCTCCTCTCCTCTTCCATTTCAAAACCACCGCCACTCCTCTCCCGTTCTAATCCAAAACCAGTGCCGCTCCTCTCCTCTTCCATTCAAAAACCACCGCCGGCGAGTGAAGGTGTTGTAGAGAAGTAGATCGATGGAGGAGTACAACTGATACATGTGGATCACAGATGGTGACCCTGTGAAGCTAGCTAGGATGTTGGAGATACAGTCTCGGTTTGATAACCCGGAGCAATTAGCGGCGACGGCGAAAGCGATGGCCAAATATCTGGAAAAGAGCGAAAAGGAGGTGATACATTGGGAGGGAGTCGCGCGGGAGTAGATAGAGTTTCTCCTCTGGGCCATGGAGCAGACAAATTCATCGAATCCGAACGTGAGGCAGCGATGGTGGGAGTATCGATCCAAGATGGAGCATCCACTAGATATTGAAGGATCGAGCATCTACACAGTGCCGTTTGTGAGGGTGATGTGGCAGAGCGAGCCGGTAGAGTCTTCCTCGACCGTACCCAACTGCAGTTGGCGCCATCCTCTCCCTCGTCGTTCCTCGTCTCACGGGGCGGCTGTCTACCGCTGAGGAATAGGAGGGAACTGCCCCCCCCCCATAGTCTCAGGAGGAGCTTAGGGTTGTTAGTATTTGCATGTTGTGAATTGTGTTTTTGTTGTGTATTTTGAGAGTACTTTGAGATATGAATGTCAGATTCGCAGTATTGAGCATATGAAGTATTTTTGGAAATCTAGAGATCTATTTTTAGCACTTCAAAAATGCAGTTTCATATAAAAGTGCAGACAATGTGATTCTCAGAGAAGAATCAGCAAGTTTCAGTTTCAGAGGGCAGAGCATTTATATTAACATGCCCTTTTTGAACAGGAATAACATTATGTTGGAAGTTTTATTCATGGTCGAAAATGGAACTACTAGCCAGTTAACATCATGTTGATCAACATGCATGCATAGCACATCTTCATTTGATACACAGTCAAATAGATATGCTATTTTCAAATTGCCCACACAATGTTGAGTGCGAAAAATAGAGAAAATGAGGGACGAAGTTTTGCCAAGTGTTGGAGGTAGTGTGTGTAGATGACAATGGGGACCCGCATGTCAGTAATGGCAGAGGCAATAATTTGGCTACATTTTCCCTGCATTAGGTGGAATCGAACCCGGGCGGAGCAGCGGTTGGGGAGTTGAACTAAGCCACTGGGCTTCTTCAGAACTTTACATAGAAGTTTGGCACAGCTTTTACCACTACTGTAGCACATCTTCTCCGGCTCCGGTGCGTTCTCGTCCGAGGCCTAGACATTACCCCCCGCCTTTGTGCGCTCGCCGTGGCGTTGCTGTCTGTAGTTGCGAACATGCTCAACAAACGAGAGGACTCAGGAGAGGACTGTACGTGGAGAGGCGGACAATCAGGACCCACCAGGCCCATGGCCATACGCTAGTAAGTGCCTCATACAGAAAATACTTCCTCCTAATGTTATACTGACATTGGGGCCCACGGGTTTGTCAACGTAGTTACTCTTACTAAAGAGATAAATTTACAACGAAGCCAGTTAATAGGGAGCTAGCAGGGAGTATCATTCATTATCAGTGGGCCAGCAAGTATCAGCTATTTTTCTAGAAATGTATCACCTAGGTTGTGGGCTGACTAGTCTAGGGTTTTTTTAACATGCACAATCCACGACATGTCGGTTTGTATTTTTTTTAGGGCCATCATGTATCGACTGGCCTATGGACCTCCCATCTTAGGTTTTATTTTTTCTTAAAGATCCGCAGCCCAACTTATGTATTTTTTTTAAAGAAGAAAACGCAGAGGTCTGTTCTATTTTTCTATTTAAGAATTGGAACGCGAGGCAACTTATGTTCCCCTTTTTAATATATTATATATATTTATACTATTTTATATTATTTTTATTATCATCATATATTTAACAGATACTTACATACCTAACAAAAAAATATCCCACGTCTTATTAACTTATAAAATTAATTTGTTAACAATAAAATTCTTTTGTTTTTTTCTTTAAGGCAAAAAATGCTGGTCATTGTGTACCAAAGCTTGGTAAGATTTGAGGACTAATGTAATAATAAAGCGCTTATTATTAAATATATATATATAAGAAAATGATCAGCCATTGTTTATTTTTTGATAACATTGTTCCGCCCAACCCAATAATATAATAAGAACCAGCCCAACAAAATTGCGTATTTCGAGAAAGTGCAAATGGGTTGTAATTTTTTAGGAAAAATTAAATGGGCGGTATGGACCTTACATTATTTGTTCACCCAGCCCAGCAAATTCGTGTAAAGTGCAAATGGGCTATAGTTTTTTACAAATCTTTACCTAATAATAAAGAAAATTGGGTTTCTTCCCGTCCGTCATGACATTTTTCAGAAAAGTCCCTCCACTTCAGAGAAATCAACCCGCAGTCCTATTTTAAGTCAAAACGAATCGTTTTTTCGTATTTTACACAAAAGTCCCTATGTTTTCTTGAAATCAACCCGCAGTCCGGATTTAAGTCATACCCGAACCATTATTTTAGAATTTTCGAAAACCCCCCTGATGTTTTAGGTAATTCATCCGCGGATCATATTTAAGTCAAATACATGTTTTTTTAATCATACATATCTTTTAAACCATAACTCCGATTTGAACATGTTATATATGAAATTTGATTAGAAAAATATGTAGAATATGAATATGAGATTATTTTTACCTGTTAAGTATTTTTAAATATTATTTTGGAATATATTTAAGTCAAACAAATGATTTTCTAAATTATACGTATCTTTTAAACTGTAACTTCGATTTTAACATATTGTATATGAAATTTTATTAAAAAAATGTGTAAAATCCAAATATGATGTTAATTTTACCTGTTAAATATTTTTTTAATATTGTTTTGGAAGCAAACTTATAGTTTATAGCGCAAGATCCGTTTTTTCTTTCGTATCGGTGGCGATCCGGATTGCAAATAAGCACTCCACTATAACCATATAGGGAAAGAAAACATCGATAACTACACATGCATACCTCTGAAAAATGTCGCAGGGGAAAACAACAGATTTCTCATCGCGAGAGTGAGAGAAAGCGAGAGAGAGAGAGAGAGAGAGACAAACAGAGGAGAGAGAGATGCCTTAGGATTCACCATATTTAAACACATTTTTTTCTTTGTTTTGTGTGAACACTGAGGCCATCGCCGGCGAGGGTGAGAAGGAGGATAAGCGGCAACACAAATATGATGCCTCTTAAAAATAAAGGAGATGGACCTATTGTGGTCTTGAGTGATGGTTGTTGGGTTAAGATCGTGTGTTATGATTTCTCTCCCGTTGCAACGCACGGGCTCTTTTGCTAGTAATATAAATGGGCCGCATGGACGCTAAATTATTTGTTCACCCAGCCCAGAAAATGGACTGTAAATTCTACAAAAATGATTGAATATGTGCCACATTTTTGGAGGCTCAAATGTGGGCCACTAGGTCGAAGCCAACGTAAGGCGTTGTCAAGTTAGTCAACAAATGATTCTAACTTCCTTAGTCGTTGTCAAGTTACATCCAACGGCCGGCATCCATCTTCAGTCTCTCGTATTCTTCCTCCAGCGCCGCCGGGACCACCTCCTCCCGCCTCCGGCTGCTAGCATATGTGCTTAGCAAGCTTCGTTGCGAAGCGATACCCCACCGCCGGGCCAACCCCTCCACACCTTCTCTTATTCTCCGCCGACTGCAGAACCACGCCGCACCAGATTCAGTTAACCCTCGTACACCTCTCCGTCTACGACTCCACTGCCGCGTCTTCCCATCTCCGACTCGCTGCTATCCGAGGCCTCACCGTCGTCCACCACCTTGGTGCGTGATACGTCTCCAACGTATCTATAATGTATGATTGTTCCATGTTATGTTTTATGAAGTCTTGGATGTTTAATGGGCTTTATCATTCACTTTTATATCATTTTTGGGACTAACCTACTAACCCAAAATCCCAGTCCAGATTGCTGTTTTTTGCCTATTTCAGGGTTTTGCAGAAAAAGAATATCAAATGGAGTCCAAACGGAATGAAACCTTCATGAGAGATATTTTTGGAGAAAATCACGCACAGGAAGCTTGAGAACCATGTCAGAGGATCGAGGAGCTGCCCTCGAGGGTGGAGGGCGCGCCCCCCTTCCCAGGGCGTGCCCCCCTGCCTCGAGGCCTCCTCAAGTGGCCCCGGTGCCCTCCTTCTTCCTATATAAGTCCACGTACCCTAGAAACTCTGTGAATGGAGAGAAAACCCTAATTCCACCGCCGCACCTTCTATTCCCGTGGAGATCTCATCTTGGAGCCTGTTCCGGAGCTCTACCGGAGGGGGATCCATCACGGAGGCCTTCATCATCATCATCATCATCATCGCCCTCACCATGAGTTGTGAGTAGTTTACCACAGACCTTAGGGTCCATACTTAGTATCTAGATGGTTTCTTCTCTCTCTCCGGATCTCAATACAAAGTTATCCTCGGTCTTCGAGGAGATCTATTCGATGTAATCTATTTTTGCGGTGTGTTTGTCGAGATCCGATGATTTGTGAGTTTATGATCAAGGTTATCTATGAAAGATATTAGGTTCTTCTCTGAACTTTTTAGGTGTGCTCATAATATCCTTGCAAGTCTCTTCGAATTATTGGTTTGGTTTGGCCTACTAGATTTATAGTTCTTGCAATGGGAGAAGTGCTTGGCTTTGGGTTCAATCTTGCGGTGTCCTTTCCCAGTGACAGTAGGGGCAGCAAGGCACGTATTGTATTTTTGCCATCGAGATAAAAAGATGGGGTTTATATCATATTGCTTGAGTTTATCCCTCTACATCATGTCATCTTGCTTAAGGCGTTACTCTGTTCATATGAACTCAATACACTAGATGCATGCTGGATAGCGGTCGGTGTGTGGAGTAATAGTAGTAGATGCGGGCAGGAGTCGGTATACTTGTCTCGGACGTGATACCTATATACAATGATCATGCCTAGATAGTCTCATAATTATTCGCTTTTCTATCAATTGCTCGACAGTAATTTGTTTACCCGCCGTAGAATATCGCTATCATGAGAGAAGCCACTAGAGAAAACTGTGGCCCCCGGGTCTATTCTCAACATATAAATCTAGATCTACTTTACTTTTACCGCTTTTATTTGCTGTTTTATTAAGCCAAAAATACCAAAAATATCAACTATCATCTCTATCATATCTCACTCTCGTAAGTGACCGTAAAGGGATTGACAACCTCTTATCGCGTTTGCTACGAAGTTCTTATTTGTTTGTACAGGTGCGAGGGACTGGCGCATGGTCTCCAACTAGATTGATACCTTGGTTCTCAAAAACTGAGGGAAATACTTACGCTAATGTGCTGCATCTCCCTTTCATCTTTGAGGGAATACGACGCAAGCTCAAGAGGTAGCAAGAAGAATTTCTGGCGCCGTTGCCGGGGAGGCTTACGCAAATGTCATATACCAAGTACCTATCACAAACCCTTATCCTTCGCATTACATTTTTGCCTCTCATTTTCTTCTCCCCCACTTCACCCTTACCGTTTTATTTGCCCTTCTTCCGCTGTGTGTTTATCGTTCGCTTGCCCCTTGTCTGCTTGTGTGTGTTGCTTGCTTGCTTTCCCTCGTGTCTGAGATGGGGGGCGATTTTATCGAGAAGGGTAGCAATGTCGAGGGCAACGTTCATGTTGACCCCCCGGATGAATCTACCACTTTACATATTAAGAAGTTCCGGGTTGGTAGTGGTAATATTATTGGAAAAGGGGTTCTTAAAGACTTCTTTACTTGTGCCGGTGCTTTGCCCACTATGGGTGGCTCTATTCTTCACAGAACTAGTAGCCTTGCGGATGCTGTATCTATGCTCATAGTAGAAATTGAAAGGCAATTTATCCATATGCATCCCTCTATTCAGAGAATATTTTTGGAGTTCTCCAATATTGAGCATTCTTCCGTTAAGCGTGCAGCTACTATATTTTTGGCTCATGATTTTAGATATATCATGAAAGAGGCCAGAGAAATCTTTGCTCATTACGGAATAGATGCCGGTCGACCTCCTATAGAGGCTATCTTGTTCAATCAAGAAGACCTTATGCGGTTGCGATCTCCTGATCATATTGCTTTTAATGAAAACCTTAGAATAAAGGTTCCTGTTGAGATCTTGATTGATAGAATTTCTGAGATAAACGATGACTTTGCTATTCAAAATAATGGGTTAGGCTTCTCCCATGAATGAAGGCTTATGGCCTTCTGCCAAAAGAATGACTATAATGATGAATTGGTCATTCACTACGAAGGGCCAAAGGAGGAACCTGTTCCTCCCGAGATGGATGTAGGGGACTTTTGTCGCATTAAATTTAGCCCTTTTGATTACTTTTGCTTGCCACAAAGGAAGCTTGCTGCTGAACGTAGGGAATATGAGATGAGCTTTCGCGACATATCGTACCACTATGGCTATCCCTAGATTTACCTTGTATCGTGCCTAGCTAGGGGCGTAAAATGATAGCGCTTGTTGGGAGGCAACCCAATTTTTTGTTTTTTTGTTTTTGTTGCTGTTAGGGAATAAATATTGCATCTAGCCTGTGATTAGATGTGTTTTCATGTTTTGTTTAGTGTCTGTTTTTTTTTTTTGAGGAAACACAGTGGGGAAGGCCCCCACTGTAACTCATTTTCTATTAATTGATGGTGCAATTACAGATGGTTATACACATTACATCAGGTAGTGTGTCAAAAAAAGGAGGAAATTACAATGTGTCTAGCCATGTTTGCATTCCCTCTTTTAGGCTAGGTTTAGCCTTCTTAATGATGATGCTGATGTGCTCCTTGAAACATGATATGCAATATGCAATATCTTTGGCCTTGTTATCAAAGATGATAGAATTTCTGTGCTTCCCTATGCTCCAACATCCTGCCATAATGCATTCTTTAAACCCTAGTAGCTTGGTTATGTTTTTGGCTTCTATCATCATATCATTCATATTGAGATCAGTATTCCATTCTAGATTTAGATTCATCCAAAAAAATTGACTGAAGTCACAGCTGAAGAAAAGGTGCTTGAGATATTCATTAGGTTCCTCATCACATAACACACAACAGCTTTCTTCAATGAAAAAAGATTTCCTTATCAGCATATCTCTCGTGTTGAGTCTGTCCAGTAGTAAGAGCCAAAAGAAGAACTTTATCTTTGGCATACAACATGATTTCCAGATCCATTGGAAAGGTTTTGGAGCTTCGGGTGGGTTTCCAATAAGATGTAGATATATTCTTTTGTTGGAGTAGTGCTTAGATTACCACTTAAACTGCCATATATCTTTATTTCCTCTGTTGATGTCATTCCTCAATATGTTGTATAAAGATTGACTATGTTGTACTGCAATCGATGACATCGGTAAACGAAACATGCTGTAAAAATCATTCTTAGTAAAATCCATTGCTTTGGCAATGGTGATGTTATCATCTTTTGCAAATGAATGGAGCTGTGGTAGCATATTGGATAAACTATCTTGCTGCCATATATCTTTCCATAATAGGACTGAATTGCCATTTGTAGGTTTACATATTGTCATTTCTTTGAAGTCATCTAGGATGGCACAGCAATCTCTCCACCAGAAAGATCCTACTCTGGTAGGGTATGTAGGTACAGTACCATCAGAGTAATATGTGTCCCATATCATTTCCACCCATGGAATATCCTGCTTACTGAAAAATTTGTATAGGAATTTGACTAGCAGAGTTCTGTTTTGTTTTCTGAGGTCAAGTACTCCAAGGCCACCTGATTTTTTTGGGAGACAGACTGTATCCCAATTAACTAAACATTTTCCTTGTTTGTTAATATCATTTCCATACCACAGAAAACATCTCCCTTATTTTTCAAAATGATCAAGAATTGTGGAAGGAACTCTAATGGAGCACATAGCAAATATAAGAAGTGCAGCATCTATTGCTTTCAAATGCACCAATCTCCCAGCATAAGTCATCATACCTGCTATGCCAGATAATCTTTTATCAAGTCTTGATACCATATGCATGAGATCATCTACTTTAGGTCTAGTAGAACCCATTGGAAGGCCTAGATAAGTAAAAGGCATATTTTCTTTCTTGCATCCTATGACATTTGCCAATTCATATGCTGTGGTATCATTGATGTTAATTGGGACAATTGAAGATTTGCTATAGTTTACTTTAAGACCAGTAAAAGATGAGAAAATCTCAAGTATCTCCTTTACTTTGATCAGTTGGGTTGTTTCCGCAGGCATGATAATTAAAGTATCATCCACATATTGGATAATAGGGTATCTTTTTGCCCCAGGATATTCCACAGGTAGATTAATATCTCCTAGATGCCATGCTTTATTGATAAGAATTTGTAGTAATTCTGCAACCATCACATATAGTAGAGGGGAGTATGGATCTCCTTGTCTAACACCTCTTTTACATTTTATGACTTTACCTGGTACTCCATTTAGTATAACAGATGAGGTGGCAGTGTTGAGAAACATATTGGTCCATCTGATCCATTTATCACAAAATCCAAGATGTTTCATCATAAAGCTGATTACTTTATGATCATCTTAAAAATAATAGCTTTATTTTTGGATTTGTGGCACATATGAATATACTCAAAACTCCATGCTAAACAATCTTGAATACTTCTTCCTTTAATAAAACCATACTGATTCTTACTGATGACAGATAGGATGATCTGTTGAGCTCTGTTGGCAAGGAGCTTATTAATGATTTTTGCAGACATGCTGACTAAAGAGATTGGTCTGAAATCATTAGGAGTCTCTCGATTGTCCTTTTTAGGAATGAGGAATATGAAGGCACTATTGATAGGTTCAAGATTAATTTTCTCCTCTTGGAAATCTTTAATCAAGACATAGAAACTATCTTTAATAATATGCCAGCATTTTTTCATAAAGAGTCCATTAAACCCATCAGGTCCTGGAGATTTATCATTAGGCATGCATTTAATGAAATTATCAATTTCCTCAATTGAGAAAGGCTTTGCTATATCATCATCAATTTCTTGGAGTGCCAAGTTCTGAATATCAAAGAGTTGAATAGTATCCTCAGTAATACCTATTCTTTCTTTGAAGGAATTCCATAGAATAGCAGCTTTCTCTTCATGATCATAGATATCAAAGTTGCCAGGGGATTTGATATAGGAGATGTAGTTATGCCTAAATATTTGCGTTGCAATGGCATGGAACAATTTTGTATTCTCATCTCCAAGATTTGCCCATCTAATATTGGCTCTTATTCTCCAATATTTTCTTTTTGCTTCCAATAGTTCATTTGTGTGTTTGATCAAAGTTCTCCTGAAATTTTTCTCAATTTTGGTAAGATGTCTTTGATCTTCCACACCATCCAGCAATTTAACATAGAAACAACAGTATTCAATTGTTTTGCTAAGTTGGGAAATTTTCTTGCTCCAAACTTTGAGACCTTTCCTGATAGATTTGAATTTTGCCACTATATTCTTAGCAGAACCTGTGTAGAAGGTACTGTTCTTCCAATAATTTTCAACGGTTTCTATAAATCCTTCAAATTATGTCCAATATTCTTCAAATCTGAAAATCTGACTTCTAGGGATCTTGCTATCAATTTGATTCTTGATTGGGACATGATCAGATGAGATTTTTGCAAGAGGAAAAGCTATAGTGTTTGGGTGATCAGTAGTCCATTCAGAGTTGGTGAAAATCCAATCCAGCTTTTCCAGAAGGGGAGTATCTTGCGTATTACTCCATGTGAAGGATCTCCCTTTTAATGGAATTTCAACAAGATCCAGGTTGATAATAATATTATTGAATATCATCATATTATTATGATCACCACCAGCTTTGTTTCTGTTCTCAGGTCCTCTAATGAAATTGAAATCTCCAAGCAACATCCAATATTTAGTGGAGCAGATATTCAGATTTGTAAGCCACTGAATGAATTCATTTTTGCCCTCAGCAGTGTTAGGTCCATAGATGTTAGATAATTGCCATGTAGTATTATCCATGGTGGATGTAAATTCGACAGTGATCTGGAAGTAATTTTGGGATATTAATTTACATGTGAAGTGATTGCCATTCCATATAGTTAATATGCCTCCAGAATTGCCAGATGATGGAGCATACAGAAATTTGTTAAACCTCCTAGGACAAAATTTCTTTATATATGATATATCAAATTCCTCTCTTTTGGTTTCCTGTAATGCAATAATGTTACAAGCACTTTCTTCAATTTTCATTCTGATGTCATCCCATCTTTCTTGAGAGTTGATTCCTCTCACATTCCAGCATAAAATGTTCCAGCTTCTATTCATAGTAAGATAACTGAAATATTCCGGTCTCATATTTGTAGTAGTATAATATGAGACAAGGGTAATAAGAAGATATAGGGGGAGCATCAATTGATAGTTCTGGCCTAGGATCATACTGCATATGTGTTTCAAGATAGAAATACTGCATAAACATTCTGGACTGAAGGATAATTTGATCAGAGTAGCAATCTAAAGTTATAGATGCATCGTTATTACAAACCAAGGAGTTCCATAGTGCACGCAGGCACAAATACCAAAATAAGGTGCACATAGCATGATTCATATTCAAAGTAAACATGGTAGGATGACATTTGTGGTGGTCATCAGACACCCAATATCCAGCAGAGGGTTTAATCATCTGAGCTGTCATAGTTCAAAGCACTTGCTCACACCTCTTTTGGTGGCATCTTGCAAGGCCCAGTACCAATGGCCTGTAGGGTTTGCATCGGGATTGGTGGTGGTGGGGGGGCATTCATGTCTCTCACAGTAGAGTCAAATTTAGGTCCCAGGTTGATAGCAAGCCTATCTTTTTTGGCAGTGCAGTAGAGGTCTCCCCTTCAGAAAGCTGGCTTTGGCTCTGGAGCTTGAGGGTGGCAGCAGTTGCAGCTTTCTTATCTTTAAACCCCATGTTGATTTTGGCCAAACGATCACTTCTCCTGCATAGTGCTTCATCAACAATGTTATTCTTCTTTCTCTTATTGGCCAAGTTGTTATTCTTGCTAGTAACAGCATATTCTCCTTCTGTAATTTCCACAATACTAGCAGAGCTTGAGTACTATGGAGTATCATGTACAGTTTGGATCTGCAAGTAACACCTCTTGTTGATTCCTTTGGTGCCTTCAACATCAACAATGTTGCATTTAGCATTAATGATTTTGGCACCACCCAGTTTAGGGATGATATCCTAAGCATTTTCCACCAAATTGCCAATCAGGCCCTGTAGTGCTGAGATATCAGCATAAACCTCTGCTGCAACTTGCTCTGTAGATATATCCTTCTGTTGGGCTGGCACTTGATCATTATAGTTCATGTTACTGTTGAGAGGAGAGAAAATAGGGATGTCCAATGGAATGAAACTCTCTGTCCCATGATATTCAACAGAGGTGTTATTGATCTCAGGTTCCAGATTATTACCCTCTGTTTCTTCCACCTGAGATGTTCCATGTGCAACAGTAGGTTCAACATCATGCATATTGCTAGGATTTGCATTGCCTTCCATAGCAGCATTTTGATCAGCACCCATATGCACATCCTCATATGGTGCTCCAAGACCCTCATTATGTGGGTTGATCACCACCTGTTCAACATGGATATTACCAAGCACATCATCATGCCAAAACCCAGCATGTACATGGGGGAGGGGTGAGGATTTCCTCCATTAGGGGGGAGAGGATCCTCATCTCCTCCATGCTGACCAATAAGTTCTCTAGATAGTATATATGCTGGGCAGCTCCAAGAATCTCCATAGCCCACATCATCTAAGTTGCGAAGAATAACAATGCTGAGTGGGAGTGTGTCTGCATGCATGACTCGAACTTTCACAATGATCCTGGTTTCGTCCCTTGGATCTTTATTCCAAATAAGAAATCTGCCGTATGGAGCAAAAGTTCTACTGATAACATTAACATCCCAGCACTCTAGAGGGTAGTTCATCAACATCATCCAGATAACATGAGTAAAACTGATGCTTCTATAATTAATACCACGATCTTGTCTGGTAATTCTAAGCAGAGTATCTCCAATCTGGAACGTGCTAAGGATAACTGCAGTGTCGCGGGAGCATGCTATGGTAAACTGAATTAAGACAGATCCCATACCGCATCGAGATGAGTAGCTGATCCTCCAACCTCTGCTCTCTAGGTAGCCGATGATCATAGCATTAGCACCTTGAAACTCCTCTGGAGCGATACCCGGCTCGAGAATGGCAATGGCCCATTCATCACATACCAGAGGGAGCTCGCCGCCAACGACTACGTAGCTGCGCTGTTCTCGTAGGGGTCCTGGAGGCACGATAACAGTTCCTGGAGGAGGATGTGGGTGGGGGTCGCATGGGTAGCAAGCCATGGAGGTGCGGGCAGCTGCGGATGGGGTGGTGCTTATATGCGGCGAGTTCGAGGGTGGAGGGACGGAGGGAAGATGAGTATGGTCTCGCGACTCCTGGGATTTCACTTTATATACTTGTCCTTTAGATAGTTTGTTGAGGCAAAATCTCGCAATGTGGTTATATATGTAACACACTCTGCATCTGACTCTGTTTTTGCAGGCAGCGCGATAATGATCAATACCAAGGCATCGGGAACAGCTACGAATCTCCTTCTCAGATAACAAAAGATCCCCTGACTCTCCCGCTTCCAAGTTGTTGGGCCGGGGTGGTGGGTCGAGGACTGGGCCTGTGGTCTTTCTACCCTGATGGACTGTGGAGTCAGCAAGACCATCAACCACCGATCCGTTATGCATGGAGGAACCACGTGGATATTCAAGAACGTTGCGAGGAATCCGATCATGTTCATAGTTTGAAAAATTACCAATCGGGAGTGAATTAGCACCCGTCAAAACATTAGCCATCGAACAATCTTTGTATATACCATTAGGGTGTTGAAAATTGTTGGCAAGTCTGTTAAAAACATTATTAATAGGGATTGAGCATTGGCTATGGTTAGCTTTCTTGCGACGAACAGTGATCCATTCCGCATCTTGTTCTTGATACTAGGCTTTTTCCTCATATAGCCAATTAGGACCGCCTCCACTCCAGAGATGAAAGTGGCATTTAAATGCATCACATGTGAAGTATTTCTTGCGCACGAGGTAAAACCCAGTTGCCTTAGAACAGATCGAGAAACGGTATACTTTGCCATGAATATGAGAAACATTCATAGAGTCATGGGCTCCTCCCGTGCATGATGAGATTGCAATGCCAACATTCTCCTCATTCAAACGAAATGAAGATCGGGCGAACGAGATCACCAAATGAAATCCCAGATCTGGTGATCCAGGGTGGACCGAAGATTTGAAAAGATCATGAACCTTGCTTCTGAAACGGTGGCCAAAAGTGAAATCCAGTTGATGAGCGATGGAAGAGGGATCACTGAAGGGATCCATTGGATGGTTTTAGGGTTTTGTTGGGTGGATTGGAGTGGATTTGTTTTTGCAGATTGGGTGGATTGGATGGTTTTAGTGTCTGTGCCAAGTAGAACCTTTGGGAAGACTTGTGTGAAGTTTATGTGATCTTGCTGTGAAAAACAGAATCGTTAGCGCTTGCTAAAGTAGTCGTGAGATGTTACTGGAGCATTCTTTTTACTTGATTCTTTTTGCAGATGATTGGTAGAAAAATTCCAAAAATTTACCAATTTAGTTTGATTTTTTTTGGAGTTCCAGAAGTAGGCGAAACTTGCAGATTACTACAAACTTTTCTGTTTTTGACGGATTCTATTTTTCGTGTGTTGTTTGCTTATTCCGATGCATCTATGAGTAGTATTGGAGGATATGAACCATAGAGAAGTTGGAGTACAGTAGGTTTAACACCAATATAAACAAAGAATGAATTCATTGATGTACCTTTGAGTAGTGGTTTGCTTTCTTATACTAACGGAGCTCCCGAGAATTTTTGTCTAAGTTTTGTGTTGTGAAGTTCTCAAGTTTTGAGTATTGCTTTGATGGACTATGGAACAAGGAGTATCAAAGGCCTAAGCTTGGGGATGCCCATGGCACCCCAAGGAATTCAAGATAGTCAAAAGCCTAAGCTTGGGGATGCCCCGGGAAGGCATCCCCTCTTTCGTCTTCATCCATCGGTAACTATACTTGGAGCTATATTTTTATTCACAACATATTATGTGTTTTGCTTGGAGCGTCTTGTATAATTTGAGTCTTTGCTTGTTAGTTTGTCACAATATTCCTAGCTGGAAACACCTATTTGATAGAGTTAAATATGGCCTAGAAATTATTAGAACACTCTCTGTGCTTCACTTTTATCTTTTGAGTTGAATACTTTTTGCTCTAGTGCTTCACTTATATCTTTTAGAGCACGGTGGTGGAAATATTTTGTAGAAATTGTAGAAATCTCATGCTTCACTTATATCTATTTGAGAGTCTATTAAAACAGCATGGTAATGTGTTTAGGCTAAAGAAACTAGTCTTCACATGATAGACATCCAATGTCAATGTAGTAAAAAAATTCACACCAAGTGCATTGAATAGAATGAGATGTTGGATGCTTGATAATTGTTTTGAGACATGAGGATAGTGATATTAGAGTCATGTTAGTGGAGTTATTATGAAATAGAGAAATACTTGTGTTAAGGTTAGTGATTCTCGTAGCATGCACGTATGGTGAACCGTTGTGTGACTAAGTTAGAGCATGAGGTATTTGTAGAGTGTCAACCTTTGTGTGGAGGTCGGGGGTGCGCGAAGGTTAACTCCTACCAAACTCCCCCCTAGGAGCATGCGGTGATTGCTTTGTTTTGATGACTCGTAGATTTTTGCAATAAGTATATGAGTTCTTATGACTATTGTTCAGTCCATGGATTATACGTAATCTCACCCTTCCACCATTGCTAGCCTCTCTTGCATCGCGCAACTTTCGCCGGTGCCATAAACCCACTATATATCCTTCCTCAAAACAGCCACCATACTTACCTATCATGGCATTTCCATAGCCATTCCGAGATATATTGCCATGCAACTTTCACCGTTCCGTTCTTATGACACGCATCATATTGTCGTATTGCCATTGCATGATCATGTAGTTGACATCGTATTTGTGGCAAAGCCACCATGCATAATATTTTTATACATGTCACTCTTGTTTCATTGCACATACCGGTACACCGCCGGAGGCATTCATATAGAGTCATACTTTGTTTTTGTAGTCTCGAGTTGTAATGAAAGTGCGATGATCATCATTATTAGACCATTGTCCCATGGGAGGAAAGGCTGAATCTATAAAGCCCCTCCGCAAAAAAAAAGGAAAGGCCCAAGAAAAAAAAGGCCCAAGAAAAAGAAAAAAAAGAAAAAAAGAGAGAAAAGAAAAAGGGACAATTTCTACTTTCTTTTTCCACACTTGTGCTTCAAAGTAGCACCATGTTCTTTATTGTAGAGAGTCTCGTCTTTAGTCACTTTCATATACTAGTGGGAATTTTCATTATAGAACTTGGCTTGTATATTCCAACGATGGGCTTCCTCAAATGCCCTAGGTCTTCGTGAGCAAGCAAGTTGGATGCACGCCCACTAGTTTCTTTTGTTGAGCTTTCATTCATATTTAGCTCTATTGCATCCGTTGCATGGCAATCCCTACTCACTCACATTGATATCTATTGATGGGCATCTCCATAGCCCATTGATATGCCTAGTCGATGTGAGACTATCTCCCTCCTTTTTGTCTTCTCCACAACCACCTCTATTCCACCCATAGTGCTATATCCATGGCTCACACTCATGTATTGCGTGAAAGTTGAAAGGTTTGAAAAGATAGAGTATGAAAACAAATGCTTGGCTGAAATCGGGGTTGTGCATGATATGAATATTTTTGTGTGATAACGAGGGAGCATAGCCAACACTATATGATTTTGTAGGGATAACTTTCTTTAGCCATAGTATTTTGAGAAGACATGATTGCTTTGTTAGTATTGCTTGAAGTATTATTATTTCTTATGTCAATATAGACTTTTATCTTGAATCTTTCACATCTGAACATTGATGCCACAATTAATAGAATTACATTGAAAAACTATATTGGTTAGCATTCCACATCAAAAAAAATTATTTATCATTTACCTACTCGAGGACGAGCAGGAATTAAGCTTGGGGATGCTTGATACGTCTCCAACGTATCTATAATTCCATGCTATTATTTATGAAGTCTTGGATGTTTAATGGGCTTTATCATTCACTTTTATATCATTTTTGGGACTAACCTACTAACCCAAAGGCCCAGTCCAGATTACTATTTTTTTGCGTATTTTAGGGTTTTGTAGAAAACGAATATCAAACGGAGTCCAAACGGAATGAAACCTTTGCGAGAGATATTTTTGGAGAAAATCACGCACGGGAAGCTTGAGAACCACGTCAGAGGATCGAGGAGCTGCCCTCGAGGGTGGGGGGCGCGCCCCCTTTCCCAGGGCGCGCCCCCTCCCTCGAGGCCTCCTCAAGTGGCCCCCGGTTCCCTCCTTCTTCCTATATAAGTCCACGTACCCCAGAAACTCCGTGAACAGCGAGAAAACCCTAATTCCACCGTCGTACCTTCTGTTCCCGTGGAGATCCCATCTTGTAGCCTGTTCTGGAGCTCCACCGGAGGGGGGTCCATCACGGAGGCCTTCATCATCATCATCATCGCCCTCACCATGAATTGTGAGTAGTTTACCACAGACCTTCGGGTCCATAGCTAGTATCTAGATGGCTTCTTCTCTCTCTCCAGATCTCAATACAAAGTTCTCCTCGGTCTTTGAGGAGATCTATTCGATGTAATCTCTTTTTACGGTGTGTTTGTCGATATCCGATGATTTTTGAGTTTATGATCAAGGTTATCTATGAAAGATATTTGGTTTTTCTCTGAACTTTTTATGTGTGCTCATAATATCCTTGCAAGTCTCTTCGAATTATTGGTTTGGTTTGGCCTACTAGATCTATAGTTCTTGCAATGGGAGAAGTTCTTGGCTTTGGGTTCAATCTTGCGGTGTCCTTTCCCAGTGACAGTAGGGGCAGCAAGGCACGTATTGTATTGTTGCCATCGAGGATAAAAAGATGGGGTTTATATCATATTGCTTGAGTTTATCCCTCTACATCATGTCATCTTGCTTAAGGCGTTACTCTGTTCATATGAACTCAATACACTAGATGCATGCTGCATAGGGGTCGATGTGTGGAGTAATAGTAGTAGATGCAGGCAGGAGTCGGTCTACTTGTCTCAGACGTGATGCCAATATATAATGATTATGCCTAGATAGTCTCATAATATTTCGCTTTTCTATCAATTGCTCGACAGTAATTTGTTTACCCGCCGTAGAATATCGCTATCATGAGAGAAGCCACTAGAGAAAACTATGGCCCCCGGGTCTATTCTCAACATATCAATCTACATCTACTTTACTTTTACCGCTTTTATTTGCTGTTTTATTAAACCAAAAATACCAAAAATATCAACTGTCATCTCTAGCAGATCTCACTCTCGTAAGTGACCGTAAAGGGATTGACAACCCCTTATCGCGTTGGCTGTGAAGTTCTTATTTGTTTGTGCAGGTGCGAGGGACTGGCGCGTGGTCTCCTACTGGATTGATACCTTGGTTCTCAAAAGCTGAGAGAAATACTTATGCTACTGTGTTGCATCTCCCTTTCCTCTTCGAGGGAATATAACGCAAGCTCAAGAGGTAGCAGTGCGCTCGGCGCAGCATGGTCAACGTGGTCAACAAACGAGAGTTATCAGAAGAAGACTATACGTGGAGAGGCTGACAGTGGGGACGCACCCGTTCCATGGACACACGCATGTAACCGCCTGCTTATTATGCGAAAATAAAATTATTCCTCCCCCTGAAAGCTAGGACCCACCACCTATATCTTCGCACGGAAGGAAGCTCGGTTTTCAGAATCGTGATTTTGAATCGGATCGGAGCTCCGATGGTAGGATCGCAAATTGTAGAATCTTCACTACCAGGATTGTAGAAACGTAGATTGTATGAACTAAAATCGTAGAATCACAGGGGTTAGTTTGCATTGTAATGTCGTAGAATCATATAATAGGGTCGTGATTCTGACAACATTGGAAGGAAGTGCCTCCTTCTTCCTGCCCCTGACACCTGGGACCCACCAGCAACATCTTCGAAAGAGGAAGTGCCTTCTTATTACGGGCAAAAAAATGATTCCGCCCCTGACAGCTGTGACCCGCTAGATATATCTTCGCATGCAAGGATGTGCCTCATTGACCTCCCTGACAGCTAGGACCCACCCGGTGGAAACATAGGTAGCATTATCTGTCTGGTCGTGAACGTGTTCGTACAAAGCGGTCGATCGGTCTCTCTGCAGTGATGAACCATGGCTGAGTAAGTAGCGACACGTGTCGTACATACAGTCCCTACAAAACCGTGTACTTGTACGTACAACCACATGGTAAAAAATATGGCTACGTACATACATACGGGCGTAGTCTCGAACGCGTACTCGCGCATACGTACGGCGAGGGCTGGTGTACATGGAGAGGCAGCGGACGGCAGCAACGGCGTCGTGTTCATCGGCAGCCAACCGGTGGAGTCGGAACGGAGAAACAGCCTCGTGTTCATCGGGAGGCAACCGACTTGGACGGAAAAGCCTAAACATGGAGTGGCGTACCGCAAAACGGAGGGAAACGACCTTCTGCTGGAGTGCGTACGGTTGAAACGGGGTCCTGTTCATCAGGATGGGTGTGGCGTACCACAAAACGGAGGAAACGACCTTCTGCTCAACAGGGTACGGTCGAAATGGGATCATGTTCATCGTGAGGGGTCTGGCATACCGCAAAACGGAGGAAACGGACTTGTGTTGGAGCGCTACGGTCGAAACGGAGTCCTGTTCATCGGGAGGGGTGTGGCGTACCACAAAACAGGACTCCACGGGCTACTGTTCACCCACCATCCACTTCCTCCAACCTCTACCAGCACTGTTCGTCCATCGCGTCTTCCTCTGCCTCCACCGGCTACTGTTCAACTAGCCCTCCACGGGTCCTGTTCATCCAGCCCTCCAACAGGTCCTGTTTATCCAGCCCTCCATGGGTTCCTATTCAACCAATCAGCCCTCCACCGGCTAATGTTCAACCAACCCTCCACGGGGTCATGTTCATCCACCCCCAATGCCTCGGCTATGGCAGCCTCGTCTCGAGGTCTTGTTCGTCCAGCGGCAACCGTAACGGCCTACTACCATGGGGTCCTGGTCAGCCAACCCTCACTGGGAACTGTTCATCCAACCCCAACCACGTACGTCTCGACTCGTTCTAGCAGCCCCACATTCACTGTTCATCAAGAGGCAGCAGCTGGTTCAATCAGCTTCAGTAAGCAGCAGCAGCGATCGATCGGGTTCAGTTAGGAGCGGTAGCAAAGGAATCGCTCGGGTTCAGCTAGCAGCCAAGGGATCGATCGGTCGGGTTCAGTAACGTAGCTAGTGCAATCGCTCGGGTTCAGTAAGTGAATGCCTCGCTCGGGTCCAGTTAGAGCCCAACGCCTCGCACATATACGCGACGTGTACGAGAGAAACATGCAAATCTCGTGCATTGCTCTGCCCCGACCATGCACCGTAATCGGGAACTCCCCGAAATTTTCCTCGCCCTAGCTTCTACCATGCTTTCTTCGTCATGGACGGCCTAAAGAATGTCATTAAGGTGCGTCCCCGGCCCACCCAGGACGAAAAGCCCATTTTCTATCATGATTTTTTGTCATAGAAGTAGGAGCCCACCAAATCTATGATGATACATGTTTTTGTCACAATTATCATCATAGAAGTGTCATAAGCATGACAGAAAAAATTTCGTTCGGCCCAAAATGTCACGGATGTGTCTTTTTTTGTAGTGTTCGCAGAGGGAAGCAGAGGTTGTCGTGCGCTTTTTATTTGGAACGTCACGTTATATTGCCCCTTATGATAGCAACCTTTATTATGTAGTCTGTTGCTTTTATTGCTTTGCCATCACAAGTTCGTACAATGCTCAATTTTCCCTTACAATAAAAGATGAAATATATTTGGGAGCAATTTTTATTGCTCTATGCACCGACGACAACTTACTTGAAGGATATTATACAATCTATAGGTAGGTATGGTGGACACTCATGGCAAGAAACTGGGTTTAAGGGTTTTTGGATGCACAAATAGTATCTCTACTTAGTACGAATTTTTGGCTTGCAAAAGATCCTAGGCAAACACCACATGTTGGAGGATCCAAGACAATATAACTTCTATGCAAATATACACAACCATAACTCATTACGTTGTCTTCCTTGTCCAACTTCAACTAATTTGCTCAAGTTTGAAAATAACTAATGGGAATTCACAATCACAGAAGATGTCCAAGATAATATATTTGCATGTGAAACTTCTCATCCTTATACTAATCATTCATGAACTGCTTGTATGACCAATATTGTGATTGTCAAGCTTCAAAAGATTTAACTTTCTAAACCCAATGTGAATCTACTTCTAGGCATAATATCAATATATCATTTCCAACTTCATAATATTCAATTGCTTCACAAATTTACTCATAGAATATAAGTGAAGCACAAGAGTAATTGATGAACTACTCCAAAAGGATATAAGTGAAGATCAAGTGAGTAGTTATGTAAATGGGTAGCTAACTGAAGCCTATCTTTCAATTAAAAACTTTCATATCTAACCATCTAATTAAATTAGAAAACAAAACAAGATAAAATGACATTCCAAGAATAGCACAACTCATGTGAAGAAGCAAAAAACTTTGGCTCAACTGATACTAACCGATAATTGTTGATGAAAAAAAGTGGGCATCCCCAAGCTTAGATGCTTGAGACTTCTTGAAATATTATCTTGGGATGCCTTGGGAATCCCCAAGCTTGAGCTTTTGTGTCTCCTTAATTCCTTTTATATCACGATTTCCCTAAATCTTAAAAACTTCATCCACACAAAACCAAGAAGAACTCGTGAGATTAGTTAGTACAAATCAATGCATAACCTTATCATTCTCTACTGTAGCAAATCACTAAAATTATAATTTAACATTGCATACTAAATGCCTCTGCATATTTAATGCTCCTATTCTCAAATTGAATCATTAAGCACGCAAACATATGCAAACAATGTAAATATAACATCAATCTATCTAAACAGGATAGTCTGTAAAGTGTGCAATCTTAATCATACTTCCCAGCTCAAAAAATTCTGAAAAATTACCACGTTACAGAGAACTTATTAATTCTCACCGTGTAAAAGTTTGAAGATTTTATAACGTTCTGACTATCCACAAGAATTCATACAATGATAGAAAACTTTCTGTTTTCAAAGAACAACATATAGAGTTGCAAAATAAGCATGGTAAAGGCTTTACTTGACATTTTTATTGAAGTAAAAGTTGTAAAACATTACTCAAAATATCAGCAAGCAAATCTCCACAAAATAAAATGACGCTCCAAGCAAAACTTATATCATGTGACGAATAGAAACATAGCTCCAAGTGAGGTTACCGATAATGTTGAAGACGAAAGAGGGTATGCATTCCAGGGCATCTCCAAGCTTAGTTTGTTGGTGCAATATATGCCAACCTTGTGTTTTGGAGATTGTTGACAGAAATAAGTATGGACTAATCTGTTTTCTAGTGCACATAGAGAGAAAAGTCCACTCACAATCATAGAGAATGTTGTCTCCAGTGCTGAGTTCGAGGAACTTCACTGAAGCATATATGTGGAGCAGAGAAGAACGAGCTATATCTGTTGAAGTGATAGAGTCGAGAAGAGTAACGTTAAGAAATCAACCCCTCAAAACTTTATTACTGAAGTGAAGCTTTTGTTTCGATACTTTCGTCCAAAGAAATTGACTATTGGGATTGAAGTCGAAGACAAAGTGAAGATGTAGCATTCATTCTGTTTTTGATCTTTCAGTCTGTCGAGTCATAGGACCTTCGTACTATTAAGAGGGGTATAGGTTCTCGATGCTTAGATCAGTTGTGATGCTAAGCCACAACCTATGAAAGATGCAAGAGAAATCTCTTTGTGTTCCGAGTAAATACTTGCCAGCAAGAGATTGTGATCTTCTTTGCTACGAGAGATTTGCCTGGGACCGAGGAGTTAGCATTTCTTGCTCAACAACAATTGTTACCGTTGTGCTCAAATCCGACCGTTGGAATCGTATCGTTAGGCCATTGGCTGAGACCGATGTACAATTTGGTCATTTCCCTTCTACGAAGGTTGCGGCTATAAATAGCCACCCCGCTGCAACGTTATCCGTTGGCTGCTCTGCTTGAGATTTCTGAGAAGATTGATTTGAGCAACCCCTCTCCGAGTGATTTCAGTTTAAGATCCACTGAGAGAAAAATCAAGAGCCCAAACTTAGAGTGTGGTTTAGCATCACAGTAGTTCTGAGTGAGAGTTCTTGTACCTATTACTCTTGAGAGATGCGCACTCTCTAGACGGATATGTCTCGGCTTCGAGCGTAGAAGAGTTGTTTTCTTCCCCGAGCTAGATCTTCAGCAACCAAGAGTACTGTGGTTTGCGTTGATCGACCGAAGGTTTGGAGATCGCCAACAAGGATCTACCACGAGTGAAATCAACCTGAGTCTGATCAACTCTGTGTTGAAGGATAATAGGGTGATGAGAGTTTATCTTCCGTATTAAGTCACAGCCCCTCCACCCAGACGTAGCCCATTGGCAGAAGGGTGAACTGGTCTAGCAAATCTCTTTGTCGCCATCGAGCACCACTGGTTCTATTGACCTCTCCATATTTCATTCAGTAATGAATACATGTGCTCTGTGATGATAAATTGATTGATCTTCTGTTCTATTGTATTTCATTCTTTGTGTCTGTATATCTGTTTCCCAGTTCACTTGTTTGTTCCTTATGATTGGTCGTATTTCTTAGTGATTATTCTTCTTCGAAGTTTTCCTTCTGTGCTTGTTCTCAGTCATGTTTGTATGCATATTGACTTACTGTTATAGTATCCTTTTTATCAAGTCCATCGAGTATTTTATGCACGCCACATTGTAGCATCTTACCTTGAAGAATTTGTTCCTCGGTAGAGTTTCTATTCGTGAGTCTGTCTATTGTTTCTTTTCTTCGTTGTTCTCTTTGGGTTAAGTTTCAAAGCTTTCGAAAGAAAATTTGAATCTCTCAGTCACACCCTCCTCTGGTCGATATACTCTCGGTCCTAACATAGTTGCTTGGGTATTACTTGAATATTACCTTGGGGTGCCATGGGCATCCCCGGGCTTAGGGTTTTGCCACTCCTCATTCTCCTCATATCGATATCTCACCCGAAACTTGAAAACTTCAATCACACAAAACTTAACGGACTTCGTGAGATGGGTTAGTTTGATAAAACAAATCATTCACTTTGGGTACTGCCAAAGACAAGATTCATAATTGTTCTCACACAATGCCTACCATACTATATAATTTCTACAATTTATATTGACCAATATAAGCCATAGAAACTAGAAAACAAGCAGACTATGCACTGAAAACAGAATCCGCCAAAAATAGAATAGTTTGTTATGATCTGGACATTGACCATACTTCTGCAACTCCACAAATTCTAAAAATTTAGGACAACGTAGACAATTTGTATATCAATCATGTGTAAAAATTTCCGAAAATTAGCACGTTCCATTAATTTATATAATTGTCTGCACTGGACGCAAAACTTTCTGTTTTTCACAGAATCAAGTCAAATAACATCCACACTATCCCAAAGGCTTTACATGGCACTTTATTGAAACAAAAGCTATAAAACATGATTACTACAGTAGCTTAACCATGTGAACACATTAAAATAGTAAGGGAAAATGTTGGGTTGTCTCCCACAAGCGCTTTTCTTTAGTGCCTTTTAGCTAGGCATGATGATTTCAATGATGCTAACATAGAAGTAAAGAATTGAAACATAACGAGAGCATCATGAATCATAAGTTCCTCTCTCATAATAATTTTCAGTAGCATCATGAATGTATTCATCAATATAACCATTACACAAAGCATTCCTTTCATGATCCACTAGCATAGAATTTTTATTACTCTCTACATAAGCAAATTTCTTCTCATTCATAAAAGTGGGAGTATCATATAAAACTTGAATACTACAAAAATATCCACACTAAATGAATAATGTTCAGTAAAATGATAATAAAATTTATGACAATGATTATCCCTACTTTTTATAATATAGGTATCATCACAATAATCATCATAAGTAGAAACTTTGTTCTCATCATAGTCAATTGAAACCTCTTCCGAAATAGTGGAATCATTACTAAATAAAGTGACAACCTCTCCAAATCCAATTTTATCATTATAATAAGATTCAACACCCTCCAAAATAGTGGGATAAATATTATCTAAAGTTAACACTCTTCCAAATCCACTTTCACAAATATTGCAATCATCATAAATAGGAGGTGTGCAATCATCATAACAAATTTGATCATTCAAAGTAGGGGGGCTAAATAGATCATATTCATTAAGCATAGCATCCCCAAGCTTGGGACAAACATTAATTGTAGCAAATAAATTCTTAAACATTTCATTATCATCAAATATAGCATCTCCAAGCTTGTGGCTTGGAATATCATTAGCATAATCACCCTCATCATTAATAGTACGAATAACACCAATAGTATAACAATTATTATCATCATAATTTCCCAAGTTGGTGCCAAAAATATTTTCACGATTATAAGAAGTATCATTATCTTCCCAATCATAATCATCACAACAAGCAATATGCATAATAAAATCATCATCAAATGCATCATATTCCACAATTATTTCTGATTCATTCTCATGAGGCACAACAATAATAGGTGCAACATCATTTGGGAAGAATACCTTTTTATCTCAACTCTTTCTTCTTTTCTTCTTCTTCACCATATCATGTGTGGGTTTATTAAATTTTTCCAAGCTTCTTATTGATGAGATTGGTTGAATAGGGAGCTCCTTCTCGTCACATATTTCATCATGAGAGACAATAGGAGGGAAAGTAGAAATATTTACCCTTTCATTAGTATTCCTTTTATATTCCATTGGTTTTCCCGTCTTTCTATAGTTGGCAATATAAGCATTTTCATTGCGATTTACCATGCAAAACATATGGATTTCTTTCAAATTAGTTTCGGCATGGTCTGTGAATATGAATGCTTCAAACCAACCATTTTTATGTGACAATTCTTCACACCCCAAAAATAAACAAAGTTTATTATAAAGTTCAAGGGTGATCCAGTTATTGCAATATTTGGACACGATTCGATCATGAAAAATCATGCATTGGAAATTAAGGTGACACTATTGGAAACATAGAATTTGCGATCAGTCAGATCTTTGTCATCTACTTGCGGACGACAAAGAAGGTCTTTGTCGTATGCTTCTAAAAGACCGACGACAAAGAGATCGCTGACGGTAAAGACCTTCTTTGTCGTTTGTCATTTCTTTGCCGTCAGCTGGAGGACGGCAAATCTTATTTGTCGTCCGCTAGCAGATGGCAAAGAGGTGGGTGGGGTCCAGTGACGGCCCAACCCCTAACGGCCCACCAGCCCCACCTTTTTGCCGTCCGCTGGCGGACGGCAAAGAGTTGAATATGTAACGGCCATCCCCCCTCTCTCTCTCTCTTCTCTCTCTCCCCCTCCCCGACCCGAACCCAACCGCCACCGGCCACCGCGCCCCCGGCACCCCGTCCATGCAGCCCCGCCCCCTCCCCTACAGCCGCCCGCCCTCCCTCCACCAGGCCGCCCCAACCACGCCCCCGACGCCATGTCCACGTCGCCTCGCCACCCCGCCCCCTCCACCGGG
>LR738715.1:287879310-287918687 GCA_902687465.1 Secale cereale | reverse complement strand
CCCATGCGGCCGTCGTCCCGCCGCCCCAACAGGACGCGGCGCCGCCCCCCTCTCCTGCGGTGGACCTACTCCATCGGGCCGCCCCCCTCCGCCACCGGCGGCCCCCTCCCCTGCGGTGAGTTCCTCACCCTTTTTCTGTAATTTTACTTTTAGGTTTATGTTTTAGTTTAGTTTAGTTTAGTTTAGTTTTAGTTTTAGTTTAGAAGATGAACAAGAAGAGTATGAGTAGGGAGGAAGAGGAGGAGGAGGAGGAGGAGGATGAGAAGAAGAAGAAGAAGAAGAAGAAGAAGAAGAAGAAGAAGAAGAAGAAGAAGAAGAAGAAGAAGAAGAAGAAGAAGAAGAAGAAGAAGAAGAAGAAGAAGAAGAAGAAGATGGAAAAAAGGAAGAAGAGGAAGAAAAGATGGAGGAATAGAAGTTTAGATTAGATTTTTTTTCTTCTGTTTTTTAGGCTTAGTTAGTGTAGTTAGTGTTGTTTAGGTTTAGATTAGTTTTTTTTTCTTCTGTTTTTTTAGGTTTAGGTTTATATTTACTTTATTCTAGGTCGATGGTCGAGGGGTCGATGTTCGCCGAGGATTCAAAGCCAAGTGTTGAAACTTGAAACACCCAAACTGACTCATGACAACAAATCAAAGCGTAGAGAGAGAAACCAAAGACAAAACAATACGTAGTGAGAGGTTGTGCAACTAGGATGATATTCTGCAACAACTTTTTAAACAAATTTGAGAGGATGATGGTGAAGAACTCATAATCCATTGGTGTCTTTCGACTTTTCCGCCATCATGGTCTCCAATTCACTAAAAATTCTGGTACAAAAAAATCATCCTAGTTGCACAACCTCTCACTATGTACTATTTTGTCTTTCATTTCTCTTTCTACGCCCTGATTTTTTGTCAGTTTGGTTATTTGAAGTTTCAAAACTTTGCTTTTAATCCTCATCGCCGAGGGGTCGAGGGTCATCGAGGAGTCGAGGGGTCGAGGACCAAGGGGTCGAGGGTGTAGAAGTCGATGGTCGAGGATCTTCCGGTCTGAGTGCTGACCGACTGGTGTAGTAGCTTAAGACGAGGACGTCCCGAGCTGAAGGTGAAGAGAGTGGGTGAACTGCTTCCATCTGTGCATGAATAACGGATGGAAGCAGTTCGCCCGGGCTGATGACCATCAGCTCGAGCATGTCTGCATCTTAAGCTACGACAACAGCTGCACCATGCTCAAAGTGAATGTGTTTGACAAGACCGCCGAGGGGTCGAGGATTGCCGAGGGGTCGAGGGTCGAGGATTGACGAGGGGTCAGGGGTCGAGGGTCGCCGAGGGGTCGACGGACACCGAGGGTTCAGGGGTAGACGGTCGCTGAGGGGTCGAGGGTCGCCGAGGGGTTGAAACCTAAAACACCCAAACTAACTCAGGAGTTAATATACATTTTATTATTCATGTCGGTATTCAATTTTTTTATGTTGTACTAATTCCGTTTACTCATCTGTCATGACAGGTGTTGAAAGATGATGGGCGATCCTAAGCGTGGTGGGAGTGGTACTTCCATTCCACCTGTACCTCTCTGAAGAGCGTTGTACGAGGGTATGGCTTCACCGGTGGGCGCTTCTGCGTCAGCGTTGTTGCCCACCAGGGAGGAGGACGGGGAGGGAGGAAGAGAGGAGGTCGTGGAGGACATGGCTGCGGGAGAGGTAGGCAGGCTCCTATGCCTTCCTCGCCGCCACCCCCAGCTGAGTCACCCGAGCACATGACTCCTAGGGGGGCACGTCTGAGTAGGAGGCTACGCGAACTCCGGTCCACGAGCGTCCAGTCGACGGGCCTTCGACCCACGAGACTTTGGGCCAGGACGCTTGGGCCCATGTGACTCCACCCTAGTCTACCTCCCCGGAGACGTCGGGATGGGGTACCTGGCAGGATCCGCCTGAGGGTTCGAGTGGCCATGCTGATGGTGGCAGGCATCAGATATTAGATAGCAGCGAGGACGAGGTGGTTGAGGGGTGCACTGTCTACCAGGGTGGTAGACCACGGCTCCCGTCCGTGCCGGCGACCCACAAGCAGAGGTGGTTGATTTGGCCTGATGGGACGAGGTAAGTGCATTTACTCTTTTTGTACCTTTTGTCATCATTTTTTTCAAAATATCTAATGCGTTAGCCCTGTCATACTGTAGGGGTTGGGACCACCCTCAGGATGTCCGCAGGCCCAACCAAGTCCTTGGTGTGATTTGCCTTCAAAACTTCCCGGGGTGGGTCACGTTTCCCGGTGAGGGTCAGCTTCCAGAGCTAGGATTGACCTGGGAGCACTACTTGGCTACCCCGGCTCCGTCGGAGGAGATCATCGACGGTGTCTTGTCCCACACGAGGGCCGACATGGTGAACGGAACATTTTGGGTAATTTCTCATTTACACAATTAAAAATCTTCGAATAAGCTCAGTTATTGTACTAATCAATGTTGTCTTATTTGATTGCATACCTTCTACAGGTGTGAGGAGGGATATCAGGAGGCATGTGCACATGTTATCGATGTCGACTGCACGCACCTACTACAAAACTTACGACACGAGGCTCGGGTGCAGGCTGTTCAAGACTACTTTGCCTCGATTGGTGTTCAGAAGCCCAAAAAGAAGTGACACGGAAAATTTCTGAAGAAGGAGCAGTACATGGTGGTAATTGCCTATATTCTTAAGGCCTTGTTCTTACTTTTGTTGATTTGATTTGTAGGCGTAGCGCTCAAGTTTCTCTTTACTAACGTAGGTGCCCCCGAGATGGTGTGCGGATAAGATGGATTGTTAGAAGGCGTTGTTGGATGAGTGGTGCTCAGACGCATGGTTGGACATCCACAAGAGTGCCAAGGACAATTGTGCCCAAATGCAAGGTGTGCCACACCATCAAGGCATCGCCAATTTATATCAATACGGGTGGAACTGGGTATGTGGTTTGCTTCATGATTCATGTAATTCATTATGTCATGCTAGCCTCATCCCTTTAATTACTAATACTATGTTCCTCTCTTTTAGGCGGGATACAATATGACACCGGTGCCAGAGGTGTTCGACCTCTATGACAGGGCCCATACTTCCCCATACAAGAAGGCCAAGGCATTCTCTGCATCTTACCTCGATCATCCAGAGAACTTCACCAACATCTGCTCCCACAACAAGCTCGTGAAGTATAGAGATCATGGGAAGGCGAGGAAAGGGGAGGACTTTAACCCGAGCAGGCCGTTTGATCCGGAGCTGGTGATGATATCTAGTGGCGAGAGGTCCCATGGCTCGGTATCCACTGGAGATGGACTTATGCGTTGTCCTCGCACTCTCCCGGAGATCAAGGCACGCCAAACGAGCTCAGATCCTGAAATAAACGCCTTGTCCACGGCCAATCGAGCTCACCTTACAGGTTAGTTATACAAACTCAGATTTCTTTCAAGCATTACGTTGTGCGTGCAGCCTGCTAATGAAGAGTGGTGTTGCAGGCTGCTCTTCAGACTGAGAGATATAGAACAAATGTGCTTCTGGCGGAGAGGGAGCTGGAGTTGGAGGAGAATATGGCAAGGTTGATGGAGGAGGAGAGGGCACGGAATGACATACAAAACCGGGCCGTGTATGTGCTTCTCATGGTAAGTTTCTTCTGCATATTAGCCAAATCATCCACATAATGTTCGTTTCATTACTAACTAGTATGACTGACCCGTGAAAACCAAATGCGCAGTCTATGTGCCAGAAGACTGGTCAGACCCCTCCGCCAATGCTAGAGATTGTTCCGGGACCATGGTGAGTTTAATTTGAATGGTCATTAGTTACTAGTATTAACATTTGAGTGTCGTCATTCTAACGAGACATTGCAAATGATCTTTGGTGCAGCGTGCCTCTAGACAAGCATCACAATCCTTCTCCAGGTGGTGGTACCGGCACGAGCCACTGCAGTGCTTCACCTCCGCTATGACGGTAAGTTTTCTCTAGTGTCGCTACAAAAAAATGCACTTCCATGATGATACGTGTTTGTCACAGTAAGTCACATTTTTTGTCATGAATGTACATCCACGACGATTTTATGACAGAATCAAGATAGTCATACATGTGATGTCGTAGAAGTATTCCATGACATTACCAAAATTATCATCACGGAAGTGCCCACCTCCATGACAGTAAATCGCGCGTCACAAAAGTGCTTTCGTCAAGGGTCACCGACACGTGGCATCCACAGTAACGGAACACCGTTAAGCTATCGGGTCTGGTTTTGGATCTGATAACCAGTTAATAGCCCTGACCAATGGGGATTTTCCACGTGTAAAATTCTGATTGGCTGACGAAAACAGGTGTCAGCTCCGTGTTGGCACAGGTGTCACTCATCCAATGGGAGAGATGCGCCTATGATATGTTGACACATGAACCGGCCCAAAAGTGACCCATAAAGTTTAAATGGGCTGGCCCAACTAAAGGCCCGCAAGATTTTGCAGACCATAATGGGCCGGCCCAACTAAAGGCCCATAAGATTTTGCGAACCAAAATGGGCCGGCCCAGCTAAAGGCCCACAAGATTTTGCGGGTCATAATGGGCCGGCCCACGTAAAGGCCCACAAGATTTTTGCGGGCCATAATGGGCCGGCCTAGGTGAAGGCCCACAAAATTTTTGTGTACCATAATGGGTCGGCCCAGCTAAAGGCCCACGAGATTTCACCGACATTAATGGGCCGGCCCATCTGTAGGCCCACAAGATTTTGAGGACCCTAGTAGGCCGACCTATTAACTGGTTGCCATATTTTGGGCCAAATGACGGCCCATATTTCATCCTGTCCATTAATGGCCTGCCACGTTCCGGGCCTAATAATGGCCCATATGAGATCCGGCCCGTTAAAAGCCTATCACATTCTGGGCCAAATTACGGCCCAGATCAGGTCCGGCCCTTTAAGAGGCTTTGGGCTAAATTATGGCCCATATCAGATTCGGCCCATCAACTGGACGCTATGCTTTTGGGCCCACTTGCTAAAGGCCCATTTAGTAATTCGACCAGATATTAGTTTCGGCCTATTAAGGGCCCGTTTAACATTTCGGCCCCATAATAATATCGGCCTGTTAAAAGCCCGTCATATAGTTGGGCGTAACTATGACCCGGTTTGCATCCGGCCTGCTCGCATCCGATAATCTGATTGGGCCAAACAAGGACCGAGAGAATTTTGAGCTATTATCTGCCCGTGATTTGATTGGCGCATTCATGGGCCGGGGTCTATTTCGGCCTGCTGCCGTCCCGTGAGCTGTTCGGCACGATTCAGGGCCAACCTACTTCCCAGCCTCCTAAAGGCCCATTGATTTTTCTTGGGAAAATAGGGCCGGCGGTTTACTTGGCCTATTAAAGGCCCGAATCTACTAGTGGGCTAGTTTACATTTAGGCATGTTAACGGACCAAGATGACGGGGCCTGTCAGGGATATTACTACTAGGTATAAACCACCCAGGAGGGGCCGGTTTATGCCTATCAAGATTACTTTTATTGAACCCAGCGGGACATATGAGCATGGTGCTTTGTTCCAGAAGACTAAAGATCCAAGGCCCAAGAGGTGTTAGGGCCCATAGTGTGTAAACCGCCATACGGCGTATAACTTGTGTTGTAAGATAGGAAAGATAGAGACCGAGCCAGGCACGTTTATGAGCCAGCCTCGGGATTCTGTAAACCGGGCCGGGTGTCACCCTGTGTATATAAAGGGGCGACCCGGCGACGGTTCAGGGAGGGAGAACAACAACTCGAGACACAGGTAAAGCAGATTCGTTCACTGGACATCGAAACCCTAGCAATACCACACCAAGCTAGACGTTGGCTTTTACCTTCATCGAAGGGGCCGAACTAGTATAAACCCTTGCGTCCTTGTCCGCTTTAACTCCTTTAAGCCAACCCGTAGCGATGGCTCCACGACTTAGTCCTTTTGCTAGGACATCTGCCGTGACGAAACCACGATAGTTGGCGCCCACCATGGTGCTATCGCACGATGGTTTTGAGTTCTTGAAGGGCAGCTTTGAAGGGCTCAAGGGCTATGCAGTGGGATGGATGACTAAAAGTCATCGCGGCAAGATTTACATCGATGATGTAGGCTGGGGCCCCGAGGCCGATTCAATCGAATACGGGTACCGGGTCCCCTTTGGTGGCATCCACGTCTTCATCGGCAAGATCGGCGAAATGGGCCCCGAGCCGGACATCTTCCCCAACATCGTTGAGTCGGCTCAGCGTGCGATACCTGCCTGGATTCGGCCCGCCGTGAAGCACGTCCTCATAGGAGCGGTTCACAGGACAGAAGCTAAGGATGGATCGGACTCTGGTGGCAAGACCGTTGTTTATTCCGGCGATGAATCATCCACGGGAGAAACATAATATTTATACCTATTGCAGGATGGCCGGTCTGGGGGCTGTTCCGATGGTGACAGTATTCCGGACCACCTTGATCCGCCAGACCGGGTCGCAGTCTTCATGGTCGGATCACAATCTGTGCAACAGTCTTCAACTGCGGCGGTGTTAACCTCAGACCCGGTGGCGGCAGCAGTCGCTAGGGCTGGAGGCCCGGTCCAGCCGCCGGCTCAGGTCTTGTCCACCTTAGTCGACACTTTGACAGCGCTGTTAACCGCAGAGGTTGGCCAAGCCGAGAAGTTACAACATGATGCATAAGTTGCTAAGGTGAGGGGCCAAATAGATGAAGCTAAATTGGACCTAGCTGCTGAGAATACCAGGATGATTGCGAGGCAGGCCGAGCTAGATGCCCAGGCTTATCGGCTCCTGTTGCATCAGACTGCTTCGAATGACGTAATGAGGAGGAGGCAAAAGTCTCGCGTGCCACCGGTTTACGAGGCGAGGAACCTTTTTAGTACGTCAGGAGCGGAAACCAGTAACCAACCAGGGCCGAACCGGGGAGAAGTGCCAGGCACAGGGGCGTCGGTCCAGCCACAGGTCGAGGAGCCTACTCGCCAGGTAGTTCCATCGCAGCACGCGCGCACCCGTCCTGGTCACTACTCCAACCCTCTGGATAACATAGTTGCCGCTGCTTCACGATTGGCAGCCCTTCCAATTGAAGGAGGATCCCCTGTAGCAGTGGAGGTGCGGCGAGCTAGGGAGTTTGTGGAGACGGCGTTAACTTAGCAGCAGGCCTACTCCCACAGCCGCGAAAGGATTCATTCCACCCCCCGCCCAAGCCAAAGTTATAGCAGGCACTTAGAAGAAGCAGCCCTGTCAAGTAGCGCGCGGAATCGTGATCCACCGCGGAGGGATAACCCGGCGGGAGGAGGTGTAAACGCACAAGATGTGGTGGATCAGGGCAGGCAACACCGGTAGGCCGAGTTAGCAGCACAGTATGAAGCCCGTCAGCCTACGCCGGTTCGCCCTACTACCACGGTCAAGCCGGGGGTTACTTCCAGCTCCTTGGAAGTACCGTGCCTTACGCCCGCTGTACGCAATGTAAGATTGCCTAAGGACTTCAAAGGACTGCGCAAGGTGCCTAACTATACCGTGGATTTGTCCCCTGAAGCCTGGATTGAAAGCTACAAGATGGCAATGGAGATGTTGGATGTGGATGATGCGGCGTGCGCAAAGTACTTCACCATGATGCTGGAGGGCACGGCTCGCACCTGGCTAAAAGGGTTACAACCAAACTCCATTAGATCGTGGGCCGAGTTACGATGCCGGTTTATCAATAACTTCAAAGACACATGCAAGCAGCCCATCTCCGTTGTAGACTTGGCGGCCTGCGTTCAAGGAGAAAATGAATCAACAAGTCATTGGGTGCGCCGGGTATCAGAGATCTTGCATTCCCCAGACCGCATCAATCCAGACACAGCAGTAGTGACATTGGAAGGCAACTAACGGCTTGAACCTCTGAAGCTGAAGCTAGGACGGCTCAAGCGTCATTGTCATGACATGGGGACACTCATGGGGGGCCTGGTGAAGTATGCAGATTAGGATAGCGCCAAGTATCCTGAGTCTGATGATGAGAAGTCAGGAAAAGGATAAAAGAGTGGTAAAGCGCCACAGTCTAATCCGGCGAATCAAGGACATAGTGGTAAGCGTAAAGCGGATAGTAATTCAGATTTTGTGGCTAACACTAATGCACAGGAGGATGGCCAGTGCCACAAGGGCAGACCACCCCCACGGGGTGAAAGACCAAACATTAGTCTAGAACGCCAGATGAATATATCTTGCCCCAGGCATGGTACGGAGGAAAAGCGAGCTACGCACCTCTGGAAGGACTGCTTTATTATGAGGGTATTCAGAAACCAATTCCAATATGATCATGGATCGTCCGGCTGTTCGGGCCCTGGTTTCCACAGGCCGGGTTATCAAGGTGGTGGCTCGGTTCAGGGTTCCAAGGTAACCAGAGCGATCACAGTAGTTAGAACGGGCATAATCAGCATAACCAGCAGCACGGCCAGGGTGGTTATAACAATCAGGGCAATCAACAGCATCAGCAGCAGTCAGGCTATCTGTCAGGGATATGACTAGCAGGTATGAACCGGCTAGTATAAACCGGTTTGTTATAATATGTTTGGTTGTAATATTTAGTAAAGGCTACGGCCCATGAGATCTTAGGGCCCATGTACGTAGCTATGGTTTGTAAACCGCCCGATGATGTAACTTGAGAGATAAGGAAGAAAAGACAGAGACCGAGGCGGACACGAGTATGAGCCGGCCTCGGGACTCTGTAAACCGGACCGGACGTCGCCTCTATATAAAGGGACGACCCGGCGGCGGTTCAGGGAGGAGCAAGAATCAACCCGTCGAGACTACAGGCAAGCGATCCGCTCCCTGTAAACCGACGCCCAAGCAATACCAAACCAACTAGACGTAGGCTTTTACCTTCACCGAAGGGGCCGAACTAGTATAAACTCTCTGTGTCCTTTGTGTGCTATGAACCCCTTCAAGCTAACCCGTGCGATGGTTCCATCATCAAGTCCGCTAAACCGGACATCTGCCGTGTTAATTCCACGACAGTTGGCGCCCACCGTGGGGCCTCCGCGCGATGGTTTCGAGTTCTTGAAGGGCAGCTTCGAAGGGCTCAAGGGCTACATTGCCGGCCGGATGACCAAGAGTCGCCGTGGCCGGATCTACATCGACGACGCAAGCTGGGGACCGGAGGCCGATTCAATTGAATACGGGTACCGGGTTCCCTTAGGCGGGATCCACGTCTTCATCGGCAAGATCGGCGAACCGGGACCTGAGTCGGACATCTTCCCCAACATCATCGAGCCGGCTCAGCGTGCGAGATCGGCCCGGATTCAGCCCGCCATGAAGCGCGTGTTTGTTGGAGCAGTCCACGGGGTTCGAACCGAGGACGGATCGGAATCCGATGGTGCAACAGTTGTCTACTCCGACAACGAATCTTCATCCGGAGAAACTGAGTCTTTGTATCAGTTGCAGGACGGCCGGTCTGAGGGGGAGTCCGATGGAAACAGTATTCCGGACCCCTTCGATCCGCCAAACCGGGTGGCTGTCTTTATGGCCGGTTCACAGCCCACGGTGAACGGGGCGACAGCAGAAGCTGGTGTAGGGGGGAGCGGCCCGACCCTCTCACCTACTGACGTTCTATCCATCTTGATCGAGGAGTTCACAGCTAAAGCGGTGGCAACGATAGCTCCAGCAGACAAGGCGCAGCATGATGCAGAGCTCCTTCAGTTGAAAGGCGGGATTGATCAATTGAAAGAGGATTTGAAAGCAGAGAAGGCAATGATAGCAATAAGGCAAGCGGAGCTGAATGATCAGGCTTTTTATCTAAGGATGGAGCAGGCCTCTGTGCAGGGAGTAAGGGGTCGAAAATACCAATCTCGTCTACCGTCGGTTTATGAAGCGACGGATCTGTTCAGGACACCCGGGGCTGGAACCAGCAATGATCCGGCTTCAAACCGGAGGGCACCTCCAGCCAGGGATGAACCGGTTCAGCAACCCACTGCAGAGCAAGATCGGCGGATCACGTCTGCACCTCACGTTCCTACCCCTCCAGGTCATTACTCAAATCCTTGGGATAACATCGTGGCTGCTGCTGCACGTTTGGCCGCTTTACCCGTGGAGGGGACGTCCCGGGAAGCGTTGGAGGCACGCCGGGCCAAGGAGTTGCTTAATACGGCGTTAATACAGTAGCAAGCATATTCTCATAGCAGGGAAAGGCTACATTCAACACCAGGTCCCAGCCGGAGTTACACTAGGCATCGGGAGGATCCAGAAGTATCTAGCAGTGAGCGCAGGCGACATCGGCACAGACAGGATAAACCGGCAGGCGCGGATGCTCAAGCTCATGATGCAAACCGGGTTAGATCCGTAGCCCGGGAGGAGGTCCGTCAGACAACGCCGGTTCAAACTGCCACAGCAGAGACAGGAGTTACGATAAGTTCCTTTGGAGTACAATGTCTTATCCCCGCTTTACGGAGTGTAAAGTTGCCCAAGGATTTTAAAGGGACCCGCAAAGTACCTAATTACACTGCGGATTTACCTCCTGAAGCTTGGGTGGAGAGTTATGAGATGGCCATGGAGATGCTGGACGTGGATGAAGCGGCTTGTGCAAAATATTTCACTATGATGCTTGAGGGCACAGCCCGGACCTGGTTAAAGGGTTTACTCCCTAATTCCATCGGATCATGGGGGGAGCTACGTCGTCAGTTCATCAAAAACTTCAAAGATACATGCAAGCAGCCGATGTCAGTGGTGGATCTAGCAGCCTGTGTGCAAGGAGAGCAGGAGTCTACAAGTGCTTGGGTGTGTCGAGTATCAGAGATCTTGCACTCTTCGAATGGTATCAATCCTAGTACGGCGATAGTGACTTTGGAAAACAATTGCCGGTTTGAATCTTTAAAGTTAAAGCTAGGACGGCTTAAAAGGGATTGCAATGATATGGGAACTCTCATGAGTGCTTTGGTAAAGTATGGGGACTTTGATAATACCAAGTATCCAGAAGCTGAAGGAGACAAAGCAGGGAAGGTTAACAAACCTGGTAAACCGACGCAAGTTAACCCGGCTACTGCAAGTTTTTTGGGTAAGCGAAAGGCAGAAGGTGGCTCTGATTTCCTAGCCAATACCCAAGTTCAAGGGGGTTTTCAGCGTAGTATGGGCAACCCACCTCAGCAAACCGGCGGAGGGAATTTGAGTTGGGACCAAGAGTTAGATCAGCCTTGTCCGAAGCATGGCTCGAGACAACGACCGGCAAAACACACTGTAAGAGAGTGCAAGCCCTTTATGGACGCACTGATGGGCCGCTTTAATCCTAATGACAGGCCCCCAAATGGCGGTTCAGGCCCAGGGTTTTATGGTCCGGGTCATCAGGGGAACAGCTCCGGATCAGGATATAGGGGCAATAACAATGGTTATCAAAACCGGGCCGGTAATCAAAATGGTCAAGGAAATTATAATAACCAGGGCAATCAGCCGCGTAATCAGGGTGGTTACAATAGCCAAGGCAGCCAGCAGCAGGGCCAAGGTAATCACAATAATCCGGGTAATTAGCAGCGTCAGCAACAGCAACCCCAATCCGGATATCAGAATAATCCGAAGGAGTTGAGCAGTGGGCAATACCATGTATTCACCACAAGTCTGTGTAAACGAGATCAGAAGGTTTTAAAGCGGGCAGTTAACGCGGTTAAACCGGCAACGCCGCACTTTCTGCGTTGGTCAGAGCAGCCCATTGTATGGAGTAGGGAGGATCACCCGATGCGGGTGGATAATCCGGGCCACTTGGCCTTGGTAGTGGCACCACAAGTGGGTGGTTACAAGTTCACTAAGGTTCTCATGAACGGCGGTAGCAGCATCAATATCTTGTACTATGAGACCTTCCGTCGTATGGGCCTGACGGATAAGAAGCTAAGACAATCAAACACGGTGTTCCATGGGGTGGTTCCAGGTAAGTCAGCTTACCTAGTCGGAAAGATTGACTTGGAAGTTACATTTGGAGATGAGCATGATTCCAGGTCAGAAATGATAACTTTTGAAGTTGTCAAGATTCGGAGCCCCTATCACGCCTTATTCGGGAGAACGGTCTATGCCAAGTTTATGGCTAGGCCATGTTATGTTTATCTGCAACTCAAAATGCCGGGTCACAAAGGCACGCTCACGGTTCATGGAAGTCGAAAGATAGCAGTGGAGTGTGAAGAGGGAGATGCAGCCTATGAGGAGGCAGTATGTGCCACCGAAGAGTTAAAGTTTTATAAAGATAATGTTGATCCGGCAGACATGACTCCGCTGAAGAAGCCAACTACGGAGCATGATCCGGCATTAAAGTTTAAATCGGCGGAGGAGACCAAGCAAGTTGATTTTGTGCCAGGTGATTCGTACAAGCAGTTCACTATCAGCGCTAACCTAGATCCCAAATAGGAAAGCGCGCTCATCGAGTTCATCCGTGAGAACCGGGATATCTTTGCGTGGAAACCTTCTGACATGCCAGGTATACCGAGGGAACTCACTGAGCACAGCCTTAACATTGATCCGAAATATAAACCGGTTAAACAATATTTGCGCCGCTTCAACGAAGAGAGGCGCAAGGCTATAGGAGAAGAAGTGGCCAGGCTTTTGGCCGCCGGGTTCATAGTGGAAGTCTTTCACCCAGAGTGGTTGGCTAATCCGGTGCTGGTGTTAAAGAAGAATGGGAAGTGGAGAATGTGTGCGGACTACACAGACCTCAACAAGGCTTGCCCAACTGATCCTTTTGCTCTTCCTCGCATTGATCAGATTATCGATGCCACAGCGGGATGTGAGCGGCTAAGCTTTTTGGATGCATATTCAGGATATCACCAGATCAAGATGGCAGTTAAAGACCAAGAGAAGACGGCTTTCATTACCCCTTTTGGTACTTTTTGCTATGTATCTATGCCTTTTGGGCTCAAGAGTGCTCAAGCAACTTATCAGCGTTGCGTTCAGAATTGTCTTAAAGGACAGATAGGGAGGAATGTTCATGCTTATGTGGATGACATTGTGGTTAAATCAAGGAAAGAGGAGACAATGATAGAGGATCTTAAGGAGACTTTTGACAATCTTCAAGCTTATAAGATGATGCTTAATCCGGAGAAGTGTGCCTTTGGTGTTCCGGCAGGTAAACTACTGGGATTCTTGGTCTCAAACAAAGGAATAGAAGCTAATCCGGAGAAGATTAAGGCAATCACATCTTTGACTAAACCAGTTTGCATCAACGATGTTCAGCGTATCGCTGGCCGGATCACAGCATTAAGCCGGTTCATCAGTCGTTTAGGAGAGAAGGCGATTCCGCTTTATCAGATGCTGAAGAAAACAGATCGGTTTATATGGAGTGATGAGGCGAACGCGGCGTTTGAGGATCTGAAGCGGCAACTGGCAAGGCCACCGGTCCTGGCTGCCCCTGTTGATAAGGAGCCGATGCTATTGTACGTGGCTGCCAATGCACGGGCAGTCAGTGTTGCTATTGTGGTTGAGCGCAAGGAAGCAGGAAAGGAATACCCGGTTCAGCGCCCGGTTTATTACATGAGTGAAGTACTCATTGAGTCCAAGCAAAGGTACCCACATTGGCAGAAGCTGGTATATGGTGTGTTCATGGCAAACCGGAAGTTGAAGCACTATTTTCAAGGTCATCCAATAACTGTGGTTAGTTCAGCACCGTTGGGGGACATAATCTAGAACAGGGAAACTACAGGTAGAGTGGCAAAGTGGGCCATTGAGCTCAGCCCGCATGAGTTGAAGTATGTGCCACGCACCGCTATAAAATCTCAAGCGTTGGTGGATTTCATCAATGATTGGACAGAGTTGCAAACCCCTGAGGAGAAGCCGGATCTTGCATACTGGACGATTCACTTTGACGGTTCAAGACAGTTGGAAGGCTCGGGGGCTGGAGTTGTTTTAACTTCCCCCCGAGGTGACAAGTTTTGCTATGTCCTCCGTTTATTGTTTCCTTGTACTAATAATGCGGCAGAATACGAAGCATTACTTCATGGTTTACGGGTGGCAAAGGAGATGAACTTGAGCCGGGTCAAATGTTTTGGCGATTCAGATCTGGTGGCATAGCAAGTTTCAGGCAAGTGAGATTCCAGAGATCCCCTCATGGCAGCTTACAAACGGGAAGTGGAAGCAGTTGCTGGATCTTTTAAAGGGTATCAAGTAGAACATATAGACCGGCGAAGGAACGAAGCGGCTGATGCTTTAAGCCGGTTGGGTTCTCAACGTAAACCGGTGCCACCAAATACTTTTTTGGATGAGCTGCACAGTCCGTCAGTACAAGTACCATCGGAGGAAGACCTAGCGGTTCCTGATCCGGAGGCACAGTTAGTGGCAGCATTTCATGTTATTCCGGATTGGACGCTGCCTTATTTGGTATATCTGAGCCGAGGAGAGCTACCGGATGATGAAATAGAGGCACGACAAAAAGTCCGGCGTTCTAAGTCCATGACAATTGCAAACGGAGAGCTTCATCATCGCAGTACTTCTGGAGTATTTCAGCGGTGTGTATCAGCTGAGGAAGGTTGTGAGATTCTTCGCGAGATCCATGAAGGGGATTGTGGTCATCATGCCGGTTCAAAATCATTGGTGGCTAAAGCATTCCGGCATGGTTTCTATTGGTTAACCGCTCATGCTGATGCGGCAGATCTGGTCCGGAAGTGTGACGCTTGTCAGAAATTTTCGAGGCGTGCTCTGGTTCCGGCGCAGGAGCTCCGGATGATACCAATAACTTGGCCGTTTGCGACTTGGGGGCTTGATATGGTTGGACCCTTCAAGCGATCCCAAGATCAGAAAACTCATCTATTAGTAGCAATGGATAAGTTTACAAAGTGGATTGAGGCAGAGCCTATAAGCAAGTGTGATGCGGCAACGGCAGTCAAATTCATCAAAAAGGTAATTTTCCGGTTTGGTTTTCCACACAGCATCATCACAGACAATGGCACCAATTTATCTCAGGGTGAGATGGAAGAATTCTGTCAATGGGAGCATATTCGCTTAGACGTATCTTATGTGGCCCACCCCCAATCCAATGGTCAAGCTGAAAGAGCAAATCAGGAGATTTTACGAGGTATCAAGCCCCGGCTTATGACTCCTTTGCAGAGAACCCTAGGATGTTGGGTTGAGGAGTTACCATCTGTTCTTTGGAGTATCAACACTACACCAAACCGGTCCACAGGTTACACACCTTTCTTCATGGTATATGGTGCTGAAGCGGTTCTTCCAAGCGATATCCGTCATGATTCACCAAGGGTAACGGCTTATGTTGAAGCGGCCAATGAGCAAGCGAGGCAAGACAGTTTGGACCGGCTGGATGAAGAGCGTGATATAGCTGCGGCACGATCTGCAATTTATCAACAAGACTTACGCAGATATCACAGCCGCCGAATCAAAACAAGGACGTTCCAGGAGGGCGACTTGGTACTCCGGCTCATCCAAGATCAAACAGATATGCACAAATTATCCCCGCCTTGGGAAGGGCCCTTTGTGGTCAGCAAGAATCTGCACAACGGTTCATATTACCTGCTGGACGTTCGAGAACACAAGGACTCACGGACATCAGAGGAGGAGACGAAGAGGCCATGGAACATCGCCCATTTACGGCCATACTATACTTGAGCTATGAGCTCCACTATATCCTATGTATATATTATGATCAATGAATAAACCGGCACCCTCGGTAAACCGGGGGCTCAGCCTTTTTCCCAATACAAATATCTTGTGAGGACAACCATATATGTATTATAATATGTTATATTTCAAACATATCGGCCGGTTTAAAACTGATTTTTGCAGAGCTCAGAAGCAATAAAACTCCCTGAAGAGCATGAGGTCACATCCGGTTCAAAAGAGGACGCTTCAAGGAAACCCTCTGGATGGTAATCCATCCAGTGATTGGTTCAAGATCTACCCATGACTTCATGGAGCCATGGAAGACTATATGGACAGTCGGGATTCCCGCATCCATCAACCGGCCCTCTGGACAGACGGGTTTACCCGCATCCAGTGATTGGCTAAAATTCTTATGGACAGTCGGGTTTACCCGCATCCATCAACCGGCCCTCTGGACAGTCGAGTTTACCCGCATCCAGTGATTGGCTAAAATTCTTATGGACAGTCGGGTTTACCCGCATCCATCAACCGGCCCTCTGGACAGACGGGTTTACCCGCATCCAGTGATTGGCTAAAATTATTATGGACAGACGGGATTCCCGCATCCATCGACCGGCCCAATGGAGAGACGGGTTTACCCGCATCCAGTGATTGGCTAATTTTTTTTTCTTATGGTTCCTATGGATGGTATCCGCATCCATTGACCGGCCCTTTGGATGGTACCCGCATCCATTGATTGGCTGAACCTTGCTTTGAGCCTGGCAGCTCTTAAAAATCCTTGACTACATGGTTTTATTTGCAAACTCGCGTCTTTGGTGTTTATGTTTTATGACTTTTTAAACCAAAGTGGAATAGCTACAGAAGTTGACCACATATCTATAAAGTTAAAAGTCTGGGTCATGAATACCAGCATGAATAAATCGGTGTTCATTATAACCCGTATCATCCATCAGGCAACAAGCTACAAACTTCTGGAAAAAGTTTCAGAACGATATAAACCGGTGTCTTTTATCAAGCCCGGGTTTGTTATTGGATCCATGAAGATCTTCATCAGGAAATTTTAAGTTCTACCGGATTAAAGAGTATTGAGCATACTTGGTCTCAGGTACAAATTTATTTCTGATATAAGTATATACTTGTTTGATATACTGTAAGAACAATTTAATCTGTCCAGTGGTAAACCGCTAGGACATGTTTTCAGTGTCACTTATGCAGGAACAGATGACACGCAAGATAAGCGACATAAGACGAAATTTAATTTGGCAAACATTAGAACAAGAAGACAGAATATCCGGATCAAAGCGGATCATGTTTCAGCTATCCTATTACAAGGCATAGCAAGCCTGACGGATTAAAAGATTGTTTGATAAAGCAGGGACTGCAACTACAACAATAAGTCTTGAATTATGCTCCCTCCTGCTGAGATGGCTGGCCATCGGCTTGATCCGGAATATCCTCGTCCTCCTGAAGCGGTTGGAAATCCGGGGTGCACCAGTCGATCTTCGTTAAAGTACGAAAATACATCTCTTCGTTGATGAGTTCCGACGGTTCAATATCTGGAGCGAATGTATGAGGACGCACTGGTGGGATTAGATTGACGGTTTCATAAAGCGGCCGCTCCACCCGCTCGTTTTGCAAGTCATACCCTGGATGATACCTGGATAAATCTGCTTCAGCCGCAAGTTTGCTGGCAAGGGGACGCATCCTTTGTCAAGGCATAGAGATCCTTTGCAGTAAACGATGATCCGTCTTCCTTGGTATTTGGGCAACCATTTAAAGCCTCTTCCGGATCAAAGTCCGGAACCCAAGCCTTGGCTCTGGTAAGTGCCAGGAGGGCGCCGGCTCGAGTAGCAGATTTCTTGACTTCCTCCAAACGCACCGGCAAAACAGACAACTTTTCTAAGGTACCTTGGATGGTCGTGGGGGCCGGTTTACTGGAAGATGTTGCACTTATGATCCTCTGAGCGCCGGAATACAGCTGCTCGACCAAAGTGTAACAGGCCTTAAGTTTTTTCCGCAAGTCATCCCCAAGATGGGTGACACGGCGCCCTGCATATAAGTATCACAGTTAAACCGGTACAGATGAAAGATTACAAGGTTAAAGCAGGAATACAGATCAAAAGACTTACCAAAGACGGCAGAGGTCATCAACTCTATTTGCCGCTTTAAGCCGGTTAACTCTTCAGTTACCGGATTAAGGGCTTCCTCAGTGTCTTTGGCCCTTTTATCCAGTTCTTTCTTCTGGGCCTCAAAGGCAGCCCGCTCTTCTTCAAAGAATTTTTTCAAATCTTCAGCAGTCTTTAAGCTCACCTTCAGATCTTTCTTGGCTTTCGAGGCAGCAGACTCTGTTTCAGCAAGACGGCTCCGAAGTTCATTGATCTCATCAGCATTCCTGTTTAAGTCAGCCTACAAGTCAAAACAAGTGATAAGAAACAAAAACCAGACAAGTCTCAAGCACACAAACAAGTTGTCTACTTGACACTTGGGGGCTAATGTAAAGTTGAAGCAATAAACAGCAGCAGTTCAAAGACAAAAGTCTCAAGCACACAAGCAAGTTGTCTACTTGACACTTGGGGGCTAATGGAACATTGAAGTGTCAGAAGAAATTCTTACAAGTATCAAATACATAACCAAGTTATCTACCTGATACTTGGGGGCTAATGTAAAATCAATGTGTTTAAGTCATAAGTTCCGGTTCACCTTCAACACGCAGCTAAACCGGAACTTGGGGGCTACTATGAGATAGTTAGAAGCATATCAAAAGCACAAAGTCAGAAGGAAAGGATTACCTCATACTTTTCCTTCATCAAGTTAACCAAGCCCTCTTCATAATCTCAGCTGCTGTGGAGCCGGTTTAAGTACCCGGAATAGAGTTCCTGGGCACTCATATCAGCAAGATTGGATAACTCGGTACTCCATTTACCCTTCTCATTATGCAGTTTTTCCGCTTTAGCCGTATGTTTGGCTAAAACAGTGTGCTTAGTCGGAGCAGTAAAAGCAGTGCCAGTCACTACAACTTCTGGAGAAGCAGGTGCTGTTTGTGGAGCAGGAGCATGAACCGGACTGGGAGATGCCGGATTGACCTGAGGAGAATTAGCCCGGGCAGGACTTGGCGGATCATGAACATCATCAGCAATAGGGTTCTCGGGCACTGAAATATGATCCGTAGGCGCAGAATTCTCAAGAGGAATCGTGGGCTCGCTTTCCGGAGGGACGGTTGTTGCCGGATCAACCGCCGGATCATCTGCAGAGGTCTCAGCAGTGGGTTTGTTTGCCTTTTGTTTTTTGCTAGGCTTTGGCTAGCTGGAATAAGTTCGGAAAACGAGTTAAGTTTGTGAAGCAAAATATAATCATAAACCGGATAGGTTAAAAGACTTACCCTGGAACAGTTTTGAGTGGGGGAAGTTGCGTGGCAGTCGATTCACCAGAGGAGGATAATGGAGTCTCCTGATAATCAGGGTCAGACGGTTTAAGAGGTTTGCGGATAAGTCCGGCCTTGGGATAAAGGAGAGTTGGAGAGAGTATAACCTCAGAGCGGCGCCTCCGAGCCGGAGTGAGATAGATTCCGGATGACTCCACTACCAGGCCGCTATGGCGAGTGGTCCGACGAAGAGCTTCATGTTGTTGTTTCTTCAAAAGAAAATTAGGATCCAATTGAGCATAAGGGTGAGAAAATTGGTATTTCCGGACTGTCCGACGACTTTTTTGCGGAAGTGGTTCTGAATCGGAAGAAAGGATAGTTACCTCAACTTCGGCCGGTTTATCACCTTCAGCCAACTCCTGTGGAAAGATATCATTAGATACAGATATGAGTACAAGCAAGCAAATTAAAACCGGATTAATTCATACCTCGGAGTCCGGATCGTCATCCTCAGCGTGAGAACTAGAGCCAACGGCCGCTTTTCTTTTCTTATTGGCAAAGGTCTTCCGGCGTGCCTGTTTGCCGGGTTTATCCTGAGGTTTTCTTTTCCAGATAGGATCATCGGCCTGTTCAGACAAAGAGACAGTTAGAAGACGGTTTATACAAACGGATTAAAAAATATATACAAGAAAGCAAGGCTTACTGCAGGCAGTCTGTTCTTCTTGTAATACGGAGCTAATCCGACTTTGCTGCAGTCTTCTAAGGAGACGTTGAGCATCTTCTTAGCCGATTCAGTAACTTCCGATTCAGAAAGTTTATCCTTGGTAAACCGTTGAGGGTCGTCCGGTTTACCAGAATACTGGCACATCAACTGTGATCGCCGACTCAAGGGAAGAATACTCCAAGAGAGCCAACAGCACATAAAATCGGTTCCAATTAAACCGTTGGCCATAAAAGCTTTTAGTCTGGAAAGCTGAGACGCGAACCGAGGCCGTTCGGCGGAGCTGAGTCGTTGTGGCAGAGGATGATCCTCCGGAAGACGGTGCTCGCGATAACCCGGCAGTGGGTCCTCCCCTTCAGGAGAAGTGTCAATACAGTAGAACCAAGATTTGTTCCACTCTTTTGGGTGCGTGTGGAGAGCGGCATGGGGAAAGACTGCGTCTCTCCTTTTCTGGATACTAACCCCGCCGAGTTCCTGATGCGGCCCGCTGGTGAATTCCGTACGCCGGTTCAGGTGAAAGAAATCCCGGAACAGATAAACAGACGGTTCTTCTTGCAGGTATACCTCTGAAAAAACTTGGAAGTCACAGATATTTGAAACAGAGTTGGGCCCAATGTCTTGAGGGTGGAGTTGGAAGGCAGCAAGCACATCTCGGAAGAATTTTGAACCGGGGGGTGTGAAGCCTCGAGCTATGTGGTCGAAGAAAACAATAACCTCCCCTTCTCTGGGAGTAGGAGGGCATTCGTTTCCGAGAGCCCGCCACTTCAAAATGGATTGAGGGCCTAAAGTACCAATGGCAGCAATTTTAACCAAGTCTTCTTCCGTGATGATGGAAGGAACCCAGTCACAAGAGACAAACTGCTTGGCCATAGCAACAGAAGGACAAGTACTGAAAGAGTAAAAGTATAAAGACCGGATTATTTAAGTACAACAGCATAAACCGGAAGATACATACGAAGATCATGCAACGGTTTAAGCAAGGGACTAATAATATGGATAACCCGGCAATAACAGAGGTTTATGTTACTACCGGTTCATGACAGCGATAGAAAAAGAACTAAACCGTCGCATATCTTCTTTCAGGGTTTGCGCATGACAGTTTAAATCGGAATATACTTAGCAGATTTGCAAGGGGAAAGAAACAGGCTTTTACAGACAACTAAAGGCAGAACAGATCTGAGCATGCAAGAAAAAGAAAAATAAATATAAGAACATACGGGAAGAACTACAAGGGTGATATACGGAGCGGATGAATCTACAGGTTGTGTAAATAACGAGATCTAAGGTATGGAAGCAGCAGGATTTAAGGGCAGGACGTAAAGGTCAAGACTTCTGCGAACAAGACGAAGTTCTCATCGAGGCTCTAATGGCGGAGGCACGAGCAAGAACCCTCGAAGATACGGATCTACAGTGAGGAAGAAAGATGTACCTTGGAATAGCAGGGGTCAGCGGCGGAGATTCTCTGGTCAAAACTCAGGGTGATGCAGCGGCCGGCGAGGAATTGGTTTCGGCGGTCGACGGCGGCGGTTCGAGCTCGGGCGTCAATGGCGTCTTGAAGCTCGGGCGACGGACGAAGGAAGAAGATGCGAGAAGAGGATAAACAGATGGGGACAGCGGTATTTATAAGGGAAACTCAGATCTGAAGCGACAGGAGCGGGATTCGAGGGAGTAAAGGATCAGATAAAGATCCTTTTGACGCCTCGATTTTCGGGATAACCATTAAACAAAGCTATAGTACAGCTCGCAGTGTTAAATGCGGAAGTGATGTCACGGTCAGATTCCGTGATTCTCGAGGATGACGTCAGGGCCGGTTTACAAAAAATGAGAAGACGTAGAAGAAAATTATACAAGGCAAGGGAGATTGATATGAACAAGTTCAAATCATTCTGGGGCCTAATGTGAGGGATATGACTAGCAGGTATGAACCGGCTAGTATAAACCGGTTTGTTATAATATGTTTGGTTGTAATATTTAGTAAAGGCTACGGCCCATGAGATCTTAGGGCCCATGTACGTAGCTATGGTTTGTAAACCGCCCGATGATGTAACTTGAGAGATAAGGAAGAAAAGACAGAGACCGAGGCGGACACGAGTATGAGCCGGCCTCGGGACTCTGTAAACCGGACCGGGCGTCTCCTCTATATAAAGGGACGACCCGGCGGCGGTTCAGGGAGGAGCAAGAATCAACCCGTCGAGACTACAGGAAAGCGATCCGCTCCCTGTAAACCGACGCCCAAGCAATACCAAACCAACTAGACGTAGGCTTTTACCTTCACCGAAGGGGCCGAACTAGTATAAACTCTCTGTGTCCTTTGTGTGCTATGAACCCCTTCAAGCTTACCCGTGCGATGGTTCCATCATCAAGTTCGCTAAACCGGACATCTGCCGTGTTAATTCCATGACACTATCCGAGTAATCCGAAGCAGTTGAGTAGTGGGCAGTATCACGTCTTCACCACAAGCCTATGTAAACGTGATCAGAAGGTTTACAAGAGGGCAGGAAATTCTATTGAACCGGCGGTGCCATGTTATTTGCGTTGGTCGGAGCAGCCCATTGTGTGGAGTCGAGAGGATCATCCGCCCCGGGTTGATAATCCGGGTCAGCTGTCTCTGGTTGTGGCGCCTCAGGTTGGGGGCTATAAGTTCACCAAGGTTCTCATGGATGGAGGAAGCAGCATTAACATCCTTTATTACGGGACTTTTTGTCGCATTGGGTGACAGACAAAAAGCTTGGGCAGTCCAACACTATTTTTCACGGCGTGGTGCCTGGTAAATCGGCATATCCGGTCGATAAGATAGACTTAGAGGTCACTTTTGGAGATGAGCATGACTCGAGGTCTGAAACTTTGACCTTTGAAGTGGTAAAAATCAAGAGCCCGTATCACGCCCTGTTCGGGCAGCCGGTTTATGCTAAGTTCATGGCAAGGCCTTGTTATGTTTATCTGCAGCTCAAGATGCCGGGTCACAAGGGAACTATTACGATCCATGGGAGCCGTAAGATTCCTTTGGAGTGTGAGGAAGGTGATGTAGCTTATGCTGAGGCGGTTTGTGCAGCCGAGGAACTGAAATTTTATAAAGATAATGTTGATCCGGCAGACATGTCTCCGTTGAAGAAGCCAACTACGGAGCACGATCTAGCCTTGAAGTTCAAATCAGCTGATGAGACCAAGTAGGTTGACTTTGTTCCTGGCGATTCATCCAAGCAGTTTACCATCAGTGCTAACCTAGATCCAAAATAGGAAAGCGCGCTCATCGAGTTCATCCGTGAGAATCGGGACATCTTTGCATGGAAACCTTCTGACATGCCAGGTGTACCGAGGCAACTCGCTGAGCACACTCTTAATGTTGATCCCAAGTTTAAACCAGTTAAACAGTTTCTCCGCCACTTCAACAAAGAGAGGCGCAAGGCTATTGGTGAAGAAGTGGCCAGGCTCTTGGCAGCAGGCTTTATAATTGAGGTGTTTCATCCGGAATGGTTGGCTAATCCGGTGCTGGTACTTAAAAAGAACGACACTTGGCGAATGTGTGATTACACAGATCTGAACAAAGGTTGCCCAGCTGATCCCTTTGCCCTCCCCTGTATTGATCTAATCATTGATGTTATGGCGGGTTGTGCGCGCTTAAGTTTTTTGGATGTGTATTCCGGTTATCATCAGATCAAGATGGCAGTTATGGACTAGGAGAAGACGGCCTTCATAACTCCCTTTGGAGCCTTCTGCTATGTATCTATGCCTTTCGGGCTCAAGAGTGCCCAGGTGACCTATCAGCGTTGTATGCAGAATTGTCTTCATGGACAGATTGGGCGGAACGTTCATGCTTATGTGGACGACATTGTGGTAAAATCCAAGGAGGAAGAAATGTTGATAGCTGACTTGAAGGAAACTTTTGATAATCTTTGGATTTATAAGATGATGCTTAATCCGGCCAAGTGCGTTTTTGGTGTACCAGCAGGCAAGCTCTTAGGGTTCTTGGTGTCCAACAAAGGAATTGAAGCTAATCCGGAGAAGATCAAGGCGATTACATCATTGGCTAAACCGTCCTGCATCAACGACGTCCAACGTTTGGCAGGCCGCATTGCAGCGCTCAGCTGGTTATCAGCCGTTTGGGAGAGAAGGCCATCCCGCTTTATCAGATGATGAAAAAGACAAACCGTTTTGTCAGGAGTGGTGCTGCTGATGCTGCGTTTGAGGACTTGAAGAAGCAGTTGGCAGAGCCGCCTATCCTTGCGGCACTAGTTGATAATGAGCCGCTGTTGTTATACGTGGCTGCTAATGCTCGAGCAGTAAGTGTGGCCATTGTGGTAGAACGCAAGGAGGCAGGAAAGGAATATCCGGTTCAATGGCCGGTTTACTACATCAGCGAGGTGCTCATTGAGTCGAAGCAGAGATACCCGCATTGGCATAAATTGGTATATGGAGTCTTCATGGCAAACCGGAAGCTTAAGCCATATTTTCAAGGCCACCCAATCACTGTGGTCAGTTCAGCCCCTTTGGGAGATATAATCTAGAACAGAGAAGCGACGAGTCGGGTTGCCAAGTGGGCCATTGAACTTAGTCCTCACGGGTTGAAGTATGTGCCTCGTACTGCAATCAAATCTCAAGCACTGGTGGACTTCATCAACGATTGGACAGAGTTGCAAACACCGGAGGAAAAACCGGATCATACATACTTGACTATTCACTTTGATGGATCCAGGCAATTGCAATGCTCTGGGGCTGGAGTCGTATTAACTACCCCACGAGGTGATCAGTTCTGTTATGTCCTCCGTTTAATGTTCCCTTGTACTAACAATGCAGCTGAGTATGAAGCTCTCCTCCATGGTCTGCGAATGGCTAAGGAGATGAATTTAAGATGGGTTAAATGCTTCGGCGATTCAGACCTGGTGGCGCAACAGGTATCTGGTACTTGGGATTCCAAGGACCCACTTATGGCAGCGTATCGTCGAGAGGTGGACGCTGTTGCTGGACACTTGAAGGGTTATCAGGCGGACCATGTTGACCGGCGAAAGAATGAAGCAGCCGACGCTTTAAGCCGGCTAGGCTCTCAACGTTAACCGGTTCCGCCTAATGTCTTCCTGGACGTATTGCATAATCCGTCTGTGAAATTACCTTCAAAAGAGGATTTGGCTGTCCCTGATCCGGAGGCTCAATTGGTGGCGGCGCTTCATGCTATTCCGGATTGGACGGTCCCGTACCTGGCGTACATGAATCGAGGTGAGTTACCAGAAGATGAAGTCTCAGCTAGACAGATAATCCGGCGGTCGAAATCAATGACTATTTTCAACGGAGAGCTGCATCATTGTAGCGTGTCTGGGGCGTTTCAACGTTGTGTGTCACCAGACGAAGGCCGGGATATTCTCCGAGAAATCCACGAAGGAGATTGTGGTCACCACGCCGGTTCAAAATCTTTGGTAGCTAAAGCTTTTCGTCATGGGTTCTACTGGCTCACGGCTCACGCCGATGCAAAGGACTTGGTCAAAAACTGTGACGCTTGCCAGAAATTCTCACGGCGTGCTCATATACCGGCTCAAGAATTGAGGATGATTCCAATTACTTGGCCGTTTGCGACTTGGGGGCTAGACATGATCGGGCACTTTAAGAGATCTCCAGATAAGAAGACCGACCTTCTAGTGGCGGTGGATAAGTTTACCAAGTGGGTCGAGGCGGAACCAGTCAGCAAGTGTGATGCAGCAACGGTAGTTCAATTCATCAAGAGGGTGATTTTCCGGTTTGGCTTTTCACACAGCATTATAACTGATAATGGTACCAATTTATCCAAGGGGGCTATGGAGGAGTTGTGTCAACGAGAGCATATCCGGCTTGATGTGTCTTCAGTGGATCACCCCCAATCCAATGGTCAAGCTGAGAGAGCCAATCAAGAGATCTTGAGAGGCATCAAACCCTGACTCATGGTCCCTTTGCAGAGGACGCCGGGTTGTTGGGTGGAGGAATTACCATCTATATTATGGAGCATCAACACCACACCTAACAGGTCTACGGGTTACACGCCTTTTTTCTTGGTATATGGAGCTGAAGCGGTCCTCCCTAGTGACATCTGTCATGATTCGCCATGGGTGGCGGCTTATGTTGAAACTGATAATGAGAAGGCACGGCAGGATGCATTAGACCGGCTGGATGAGGAACGTGACATGGCAGCAGCTCGATCGGCTATTTACCAGCAAGATATGCACCGATATCACAGTCGCCGGGTTAAGACCAGAACGTTTCAAGAAGGGGATCTGGTGCTCCGACTCATCCAAGACCAGACAGACATGCACGAGCTATCTCTGCCTTGAGAAGGACCCTTTGTGGTCAGCCAGAACCTACACAACGGATCATACTACCTCGTCGATGTTCGAGAGCATAAGGACTCATGCACTGCGGAGGAGGAAACCAGACGGCCGTGGAACATCGCTCTTCTTCAGCCTTATTACACCTGAGCCATAAGCTCTGCTTTATATACATAAATATGCAATGTATATATTATGATCAATATAATAAACCGGCATCCCCGTTAAAGCGGGGTATCTGCTACTTTTTTATAAGAGTTTGTCACATGGGGGCTTCTGTGTGCAAAGGAGTTCCTATGGCCCTCTTAAACCGGCTATTAAGCCAATATCATCATAAGAGCATAGCTCTGGTTGCTTCGGTAAACTGGCTACCAAAGCCCACATGATGGTAAGGGGCAAAAGAGAGTTTGATGCATAGCACAACTCAAACATAGGCACCCGATGAGCACATCTCACAATGCTACTTGGGGGCTCCTGTCGCATAGCGGCAACGAGTTGATACAACCCTTGTAGTAGGCTATCAAGCCACAGCATGGAAGCCTGTTGTATACACCTAAAACCCGGGATTAACCTGCCTGCATTAAGTAAGTCAGTCCGCCCAGGTAAACCTGGTATGACCCATCAAACGATTGACAAGTCAATCTTATTACAAACCCTGAACTTGTCAACGTTAAATTGACGATTGGTTAAGGATTGAGGTCCATCTTAACAGGCTTTGTGAAATGGTTAATTCAGCGGCCTGGCACCCATGAAAAGCCTCAAATTTGGAGCCTGGCAGCTCGTAAAAAGCCTCGACTACAGGATTTTATTTTGACAATGATTCTTTGATTTTGCTAAGTTTCTTATCTTTTGAGGGCATTGGTATTTATCCAAATCCATTGATTCAGGGAGTGGATGACTATAAGTTGCCACCACAATAAACCAGCGTTCACAGAGCCTGGTCTAGTTTGATTATAAATCGCCGGTACTATCTACAGTTAAACCGGTGTTTCTCACAACCCGGCACGGTTTCATCATAAACCGGCAAATATCCAGGAAGTCATCAATGCTCACAAGTGGGTTCATTGCCCTTACTACAAAACATTGGTTCAAACCAATGGCACAAATTTATATCACAGGTATGATATATGTTTCATATTTTACATACAATTGAGGTTATAAAACCTAGACCATGTATTTGGGCATTATGACCCGTCCGACGATAAACCGCCAGAACACTTTAAACTTTGTCTTATGCAAAAACAGGTGGAATAAACTGTTAAAAGCATCATAAGCAGGAAAAAATATGAAGTTGCCACATGGAGCAATGTTATGAAAAAGGAATATGCGTGAGGACATAACCAAAGTGTTTCAGCTACCCTATTACAAGGCGCTTGACAGCCCAAAAGAATATCTGTTCTTTGCTTAAAGTACCATGACATAATAACTAAACCGACACCGGTTTATGAATCTGCGTCAGCTCGGCTCGAAGGTTGTGGCTCATCCTGCTTCGTCTCCTCGTCGTTCTCATCCAGCAGCTGGAAGTCAGGGGTTGCCCAATTGATCTTTGTCAGCGCTTGGAAAACAGCCTCATCACATATGAGTTCGGACGGTTCAATGTCAGGGGCATAAGTATGCTTACGGACGGGCGGGATGAGATCATCCACCTCGTAGATCAGAGTGTTGACCAGGCAGTTGTCAGCGTCATAACCCAGATGATAACGGGATAGATCAGCTTCGTCAGCTAGTTTGCTAGCCAAAGGCAACATTTCTCTTGTTAGAGCACGCAAATCGGTGTCTATGAACTCTGATCCGTCCTCCTTCATGCTGGGATAGCCATTCATCATATCTGCCGGATCAAGATCAGGCACCCAAGCTTTCGCTCGAGTTAGTGCCATCAAAGCACCCGCCCTTGCAGATGATTTTTTCAGCTCTCCAAGACGGGCAGGTAGCACGGATAACTTCTCTGAAGTGCCTTTTATCGATGTGGGAGCCGGTTTATTATGAGAAGCAGTACAGACAATCCTTTGGGCGCCGGTATACAACTGCTCTATAAGGGTATACGCGGCCTTCAATTTCTTCCGCATATCAGTGCCGAGATGAGCAATACTTTTACCTGCATCAATAGACCTTGAGTTAAACCAGAAGAGTAACGAGCTATCATATTCAGAACTATGATAAGTATACTTACCAAAGACAACAGTAGTCATGGCGTTTATCTGCTGCTTTAGACTGGACAGTTCTTCTCTCAGAGGATTGAGAGCAGCCTCTGCATCAGTTGCCCTTTTTTCCAAAGCGGCTCTTTCAGCATCCCAATCCGCCCGTTCCTTCTGAAAATCCTTCTTCAATTTTTCCATGTTTGCTAAAGCAAGGGTCAATTCATCCTTGACATTGGAAGCGGGGGTTTGTTGAAATTTCAGTGCATCTTGGAGTTCAGCCACCAGAGAGTCTTTCCGGTTTAAACCAGCCTGTCAAGAGAAGAACATATTATACATTGGTAAAGCATACTGGAAGTCCCAAGCACATAACAAGTTATCTACTTGGCACTTGGGGGCTAATGCATATTTCCAGTTATCCGGAATTTTCAATAAAGTCCCAAGCGCATAAAAAGTTATGCACTTGGCACTTGGGGGCTAATGCGTCATTGTTCAAAAAATGGTTACAAAATAAAAAGTCCTGGTTCAATCTAAAGGAGTAAACCGGCCCTTGGAGACTACGCATATGAAAAAACTATACAATGGATATTCTGAAGTCCCGGTTCATTCTAAAGGAGTAAACCGGCCCTCGGGGGCTACAATGGAGTAAAGGCAAGCTACAAGACTTAAGCAGGAATAAAGTTAAAGGAAGTTAAAGCAGAAATTTACCTCATAGCGTTCCTTCATCAGATTCACTAAACCGGCTTCATGATCATGGCTTGTGTACAACCGGTTCAGATAGCCGGAATGAAGATCTTGAGCACTAAGTTGAGCATAGTTGGACAAATCGGCATTCCATTTGCCTTTGTCCTTGCGAGAGGCTTTATCCTTTGCAGTATGTTTGGATAAGGCAACGGGTTCACTGGGAGTAGTGTAACCAAAGCCAGTGATTTGAACATCCTCTGCTGAAGCAGCAGCAGGTTTAACAGGGCTAGCAGGAGTATGGCTGGCCCGGACTCTACTGTCCGGATTAGCGTCAAAGTCCATTGGTACAGTTTCTTGATCGATAAACACTTCATGATCCGTTGGAGGAGGATCATCATGCAAAGCGTTAACATTCTCTTCAGTAGGCTCAGGATCTTTTGCCGGTTCAGGAATCGCATCATCACCTGCCAGCTTATTCAGCTTAGCCTTTTTACTAGGCTTGGGCTTACTACAAAGGATAAAGGTGATGAAGGACAGAGGAGTGAAACGGAAAAAGGTTAACAGGATAATGAAAAACTTACCCATGAACAGTCTTAAGTGGAGGAAGCTGGGTAGCATTTGATTCGTCGGATGACGAACGAGGAGTATCCTGGTAATTGGAATCAGATGGATTAAGAGGCTGGCGAATATGACCCGCTTTGGGATAAAGAGCATCTGGAGTTTGTAATACCTCTGATCGACGTTTCCGGGCTGGGGTATGTGGTAAACCGGTGGACTCAATGGCGTGGCCACTGTGCCGCGTGGTACGGCGAACTTCATGTTGCTGTTTCTTCAAAATAAAGTTTGGGTCCAAGTAAGCGAAAGGGTGAGAAAATTGTACTTTCCGGCTTGCTCGATGAATTTTTGGTGTCAGCAGAGGTTCTGAACCAGAAGAAAGGGTAATTACCTCAACATCATCTGCCTTGCAACCTTCAGTGTGTCCCTGAGTATAATCATTGTTAATAAGATGCAAGAAAAGGGAGCCAAGGGAGTCAAGTAATACCTCTGAGGCCGGTTCATCGTCCTCCGGATTAGATTCAGATACGTCAGTAGTTTTGTTCCTGTTAGTTTTCTTAACGGCCTTGGTTTTCTGGCGAGGTACTTTCGCTGGTTTGTCCTGGACTTTCTTCTTCCAGAATGGATCATTACCCTATTGAAAATTGTGAAGTCATTCAGAAGGAATACTAAAGACAGATTGTAATAAAACAGACAAGACAAGAGAAAGATTTACCGATGGCGGTTTGTTAAGCTCGCAGAAGGGTGCCAGTCCGGTTTGGCTGCAGGCTTCTACCGGTTCATTCAGCAACTTTTTAACAACTTCCTTGATTTCATTCTCTGCTAGCACAGCTTCAGTATGACGCAGAGGGTCTTTGGGGTCTCCGGTGTATTCACACATTAAACCGGAGCGCCGGCTTAGTGGAAGAATGCTCCAAGAAATCCAACAGCGAACAAAATCAATCCCTGTTAAACCATTTGCGGTGAAGGCTCTGAGCTTTGAGAGCTGAGGGGCATATTGGGCTCGTTCTTGAGCACTTAGCCGTTGAGGAAATGGATGGCTCTCAGAAAGCCGATGAGAACGGTAGCCCGGTAGAGGATTCTCATCATCCGGAGAAGTATATAGGCAGTAAAACAAAGTTTGGTTCCAATCTTTAGGATGGCAGTGGTGATTGGCGTGAGGAAAACTGACATCCTTCCTCTTCTGAATGGACATCCCGCCAAGTTCAGTGTTCGGACCGTCAGAAAACTGCGTACGACGGTTTAGATGGAAAAAATCCCTAAACAATTCAACTGAAGGCTCCTCTTGCAGATAAGCTTCGCAAAACACTTGAAAGTTGCATATGTTGGACACAGAATTGGGCCCAATATCTTGGGGATGGAGCTAAAAGTCAGCTAGCACATCACGAAAGAACTTTCACCCGGGAGGACTAAATCCCCGGGCTAAATGATCAAGAACTACAATGACTTCTTCGTCTATGGGCTCTGGAGGACACTCCGGTCTAGGGACTCTCCAGCGAAGGACATTCTTTGGGCCTAAACCGCCAATCTCAGCCCGGTTTTGCAACTCTTCTTCAGTAACCCGGGACTGGACCCAGTTGCAGGAAGTAAACTGCTTGGCTTGCTTTGCCATTTTGGAAGGGAAAAGTTGAAAATATAATGAAGGGCCGGTTTATGATTTATGCAAGGATAAACCGGCAGTGTTTCAAAGGTATTTTCGAATGGCGGTTTAAGCAGGGGCCTAATGGTATCTACCGGTTTATAGTCTTTTCTAAAAGCTAAACCACCAATGAGAATACGAAAGATGCAGATCTGAAGTTATGGAAAAACAAGTTTTGTAAAATCAGTAATGAAGTTACGGATCTACAGCGTGTCAGAAATTCAGAAATATTCATGGTCTATATTCAACAGGATGCAACAATGGCTCCAACGAACGCAGTCTAAACTAGTATTTTGGGGAAGAGTAAAGGCACACTAAGGAAGCGGAGTTACTACTACGGCTGTGAAGCAGGAGGATGAGATCTGCCTTAGTTATCGAAGCACAATGAAGAACAACCAAGAACAACGCCTACCTGTGAACTCGTAGGAGAAAAAAACCTAATGAGATCTATATAAGGAGGGAGGAAAGAACTTACCCGAGTCAACGGGTGCGGAGGCGCGCGGATGATTCTCTGGTACGAACAGGTTGACGCAGCGACCAAACTTGATGAAGATGCAGAGGGTTGACGGCGGCGGCAGAGCTTGAGCACGAGCGGGCGCAAGGAAGAAGAAGAGGCAAAGGAGCAAGGGAGGAAAAAGAGATGCTCCTCTGCCTTATTTATAAGTCGAAAAATGAAACGGCAGGCGCGAGAATCGAGGAGCTAGAAAAATGGATATGGGATGATACTGTTGCCTTGATCTTCGGAGCTTTAATGAGTAAAAAATAAAATAGGTACAAGTATTAAATGAGCATATGACGTCACGGCGGTTTAATGTGATTCAGGAACATGACATCATGGCGATTTATGAAGTATTTGAAGCAATGGAAGATGAAATCTTCACAAGGCATTGAAGATTGACATGAACAGGTTCAAATCAATCTGGGGCCTAATGTCAGGGATATTACTACTAGGTATAAACCGCCCAGGAGGGGCCGATTTATGCCTATCAAGATTACTTTTATTGAAGCCAGCAGGACATAGGAGCATGGCGCTTTATTCTAGAAGACTAAAGATCCAAGGGACAAGTGGTGTTAGGGCCCATAGTGTGTAAGCCGCCATGCGGCGTATAACTTGTGTTGTAAGATAGGAAAGATAGAGACTGAGCCAGACACGTTTATGAGCCGGCCTCGGCATTCTGTAAACCGGGCCGAGCGTCACCCTCTGTATATAAAGGGGCGACCCGACGACGGTTCAGGGAGGGAGAACAACAACTCGAGACACAGGTAAAGCAGATTCGCTCACTGATCATCAAAACCCTAGCAATACCACACCAAACAAGACGTAGGCTTTTACCTTCATCGAAGGGGCCGAACTAGTAATAACCCTTGCGTCCTTGTCGGCTTTAACCCCTTTAAGCTAACCCGTAGCGATGGCTCCATGACTAAGTCCTTTTGCTAGGACATCTGCCGTGACAAAACCACGACAGGGCCCATGATGCGAATCATACATGGTGATTTGCATGACAGCCTGATTATGTACCGTAATTTTACGGTTTGGCCGGTTTACTGCGAACACAGGATATATATACAGTAAAATAACTACAGCATCGTGAATAAGAAAAAAAAGCTAGACTATACAATAAAGAAATTACGACATATTACATCCACTGGGTATCAAAGTTCGCCACTATGATAATAAAGCGCAAGCAGATAGCAGATTACATGCACTGGGCATCAAAGATTGCCACTAGTGCAACTAAACATGCCGACAAAATAATATACAAAACCGACAGCACTTCAATAGAGTTCAAGAAAGGTTAGCCTTGCTCGGGAGCTGCAGCACAAGTAACTGAGCAAGCTGGTGAGACTGCACTTGTTTGACACTTATATCCTCCTCACTCTGAAAGATAAACAAGCAGACAGATGACAGGTTTTGCACATATAAGTATGAGTGCTAACAATTCATCACATTTCTTACTGACGAATAAAGTGACACAGTTTAAAATAGCATTAACACAATATGGTATTGTTCAGGTCAAGACATGGCAGGAAATGACATTGTGAAGGAGTCGGCAGCTTCAGGACACCACTGGATTACAGATCAAGAACTCATAAGTATCAATGGTTAGTGTGCTGTATCCCATTTCAGATTGGCAAAATAAGATCACTTGCTCTGTATAGTTTAATTTACATGGTATGAAGAAGGAACTTGGTTGTACAACTGAAAACTTAAATTGAGAAGCACAAACTTTTGTTTATGAACTGGAGTACATAATAAACTTTAAACATGCAATTTGATGCAAACACCAAAAATAAACAGCTATTGCAGTCATGCCTAACCAAATATACACAACAGAGTTTGAAGGCTTGAGAAGGAAAAACTTACATTATTGGTGAAGGCAGGCTCTATAAAGCCCTTGTCCATTCTGGTGGGGGGCAATTCAAGAAGTTTACCCCAGAATCTTCTTCATAAGCATTTCCTTTATTCTACATTTTTTAAGAGTAAATATATATGTGACAATATAAGAAAAAATGGAGAGTCCAAGTCAGCTTGACGTAACCAGTGTTGTCGCCCACATACCTCCGAGGGGTAGTAATAGTGAGCACGCACCCATACATCGGCCTCGTGTCAGTGTCAGCGTCAGCGGCGTCGCCCCTGACGCACACTACAGAGATGTGGCGGCGACCTGCGCGGGCCTCGCCGGTGCCCACGATCAAGAGGAAGACACTACCGTCCTCATCCGAGATTAGCAGGCGGCGCTGATCCTCCAGCGGCTCCGACACAGTGAACGGGTAGCACGTGTCGTACTTGATATTCTTCGCCAAGGGCCAGTAGTGATCTGCGAATTATAAAGACTTCAGCCTAATTGCGTTCTTCAACCACGGTCTCGCCTATCTGATAGGTCACTGCAATAAGTGGATAAATCTGCACGTCCATCGCAGGATCATACATCCTCCATGGTTCTCTGATTGCATTGAACACAAGGGCTTCATTTACGCTGTCGACTCCTTCTATGGCTGGACGTATTGCTGGCCTACTCCAGTCAGCGCTACAAACGGCTGTTATAGTAGTATGTTACTTTCCTATGATATCATGATGGCTTGCTTATATTACTGTCACCATTTACTGAAAAAATATTCATGCTCATAACATGCTATTTTTAAGATTGACTACATCAAGAGCCCTTTTTTATTTGACTCCAACTTCTTTTAGGGTTATTTGACTCCAACTTGATATGATGTTGTAGGCTGCCTGGTGTCCCTACCCTTCCTAATCCCAGAACCTTTCAAAGAAAAGTGGCATGGCAGTTGTAGGTGGTTCCTGGCTCGATCAGACGACGGCGAACGATCATTCGTTCGCACATACCGGACGTGTTGTTTCGCGGAATACAATCACAGTCACTGCAAGGTCTTTGAGTAGTATCCCAGCTAATCTGGGCCTTCAGGAATTTTTGACCGGAGGTTGGTAAGTAGCCTTGGTACACGCTCTTTGTTTGTCGGACTGAATTATCCGATTAACCAGGAGATAACCGATGGCAAGGATCATGATGGCAGCGCGGTTTCATTCATCAGGCAAAACTGTGTGTACACAGCGTACCATGCGTCTCTACATGCACCATACCCTGATATGTGCCGCCATGCTCTGCAGCCCAAAGTAGGAGAGAGGGTCGCAAGTATCAGACTTTGACCTGTTGGCTAGAGTTTCCCGTCAGGCACCCATCTAGTTCAAGACGTCAGCCAATCTCCACATCTTAATAAATAGTAACGTCTAACTGAGTCAGTTACTTAGATGCGTACACTTGTGTAGTAGGATCTTTATTTAGTTTGATGCATACACTTGTTCTTTTTTGGTAGCCCTTTTGTAATGATGGCTGATGTTTGGTTTGGAAGAGAGAGCTACGTCTTCACTCTTCTGGCCTGCTTATTGCTTCTATTGCACCCCCCAGCCCTGGTTGTTGCTGCTGTTGTTTTCAATGTACAATCAATAGTATATTTGATCTGTTGGTTGAATAAATGTGTTGTTAGAACGACAAACACAATGTTTTAGAAGTCGTTGCACGGTTCAATCCTTTAGTGCCCCGTACCGTACGTACCGCATACTATTTTTCGTACGGAACACATTTTCCACTTGTTGATAACATGTAGCCCACTGATGGAGGCCCAATAGAGAAGTCCATAATTAACTGGAAGGGAGGCTCTCACATGAATCTGTCCCATGTACATGCTCATGGTCCCCTAAACATAATTAAGTAATTCGGAGGAGCAAGCTATAAACTGGGTTGTGCGGTCTCTATGGCCCGTCTAACAACATGACCAGCCCAGCAGTTTTTTCTTTGGGAAAATAGGTAGCCCAGTATTTCTTTTTGAAGAATACCCAAGCTAGGCCTATTTGTTTTCTCCGACTTACTGGGCTGCAAATCTTTCAAGACGATGATGGATGCATTCCGGCCTGGCCAAAGATTATGGTCAGTGTCTGTCAAAATTAATATCAAAAGGGGTTGAAAATTCCAAAAAAAATTTATAGCAAATGGGATATTAGTTTCTTTTTTGCTTTTGCTCTTCACTGATATCTTATACGCATTTCATTGGATTTAACATGACATAGTACTAATTTATTTTAAAATTTGTTTTAGTATGGCTACTAATTTTTGGATTAAGAATATTTTGTTCCCCAGCAAAAATTTGCAAATTTTCAAAATTTCCCACATATTTAGTTATTTTTTTTAACCCTGGCACTGACGAGAAAATGGGCAGCAATTCTAAAAATGGAAAACGGGCTACAATAAATTCCATATGAATTAGAAAATGAGTAAAAATTATAAAAATAATAGCAAATGGGTTGTACACGCCACATATTTCGAGGTTGACTTGTTTACGCAAGGCTTTGTCAGTCAACACACGATTCTAGCAGCAGTGACTGTTGGATGTCCATCCAACGGCCAACATGCTTGTTCAATCTCTGATCTTCCTGCTCTAGCCGCCTAAACTAGCGCCGGCGGGACTGCCTGCTCCCTCCTCTTGCGGCCCGCTGTGATGCCGCGTCGGCTTCCCCGGCCCAGCCTACTCCCTCCGCTGGCCTGGCCGCACGCAATCAACTGCCTCCTTATTACGCGAAAAAAATGATTCCTCCCAATGACATATGGGGCGCACCGGTTGGGAGGCTGACTTGTGGGCCTACTAAGTTGACGCGTACGCAGGGCTTGTCAACTAAGTCAACAAACGATTCTAGTAGCAGTAACCGTTGGATTTGAATCGAACGGTCATGTTGCTTCTTCAATCGCTGCTCTTCTTGCACCAGCCGCCCAAACCAGCGCCGGGGAGACCGCCTGCTCCTGCCTCCAGTGGCCTTCTATGCTGCCATTGATGCCTCATCGCCCCCTACTACTCCCACCGCTAGCCAGGCCCTACGACGATGGCAGCCTCACACCGCAGCCGAAGCAGTGAACCCCCGTACTCCTCTCCGCGTGGGCATCCACTGCCGTTTCTTCCCCGGCTCCGCGTCATGCCCTTCCTAGGCCTCGCCGTCGTCCACCGCCTTGGTGCTCTCGGCGCGGCGTAGTCAATGTGGTCAATGACCGACTTCCATCGGAAGAGTACTGTACGTAGAGAGGCTGATAGCTGGGTCCACGGCCACAACCTAGTTTTTTTTTGTGATTTTCCAAGTAAGTCGCTTTGTCAGGCCTGTTGGGCTGCAAATCTTTCAAGACGAGGAGATCTTTCATTCGGCTGGCCGAGAAAATTGCCTATCAGTAATGAGAAATGGGTTGTACATTTTTAAAACACATCAAACCGGCAATTAGTTTCAAATTTCTTCTTTTCATTTCGAGATTTTAAATTGCATTGAATTTTATGTGTGGACAATTTGTTGGATTTTATATTGATATATATTTATTTTTAAAATCAGTTTGAACGTGACTTGAAATTTCGGGATTAAAAACAGTTCGGACGGCACCGAAATATGCAAAATTTCGTATATTTTTTTCACCTTGGCCACAATATGGGCTGTAATGCTAACAAAAAGAATATGGGCTCCAAAAAAACCTTAAGAATTAGCAAATGGGCTGTAAATTATTAGAAATAATGGCAGATGGGCTGTATGATGTTTTCCATAGATTTGAGGCTTTCCTAAAAAAAAGGTTGACGCACAAGTAGTTACTGTTGGATGTCCATCCAACGGCCGTCGTGCTTCTTCAATCTCTGCTCTTCCTGCTCCAGCCGCTCAAACAAGCGCCGACGAGACTACCTGCTCTCTCCTCCCCGCGGCCGGCTGTGCTGCCGCGCAGGCCTCATCACCCCACCATACTCTCATCGCTGGCCTAGCCATCCCTCTACTCAACCACACCTGCTGTTATTCTTCGGCGACGGCAGACGAACCAGTAAACCCTCGTATAGTCGTAATCCCCTCTGTGTGGGAAACAACTGTCGAGTCTTCCCTGGCTCCGTGACATTCCCTTCCTAGGCCTCGCCGTCGTCCACCGCTCTGGTGCTCTCGGTGCGGCCTGGTCAACGTGGTAAATGACCGACATGCATCTGAACGGGACTGTATGTGGAGAGGCTGACAGCTGGGTCCACGGCCGCACGCAAGGAAATGCCTCCTTATTACACGCAAAATAATGATTCCTCCACTTGACATCTGGGACCCACCGAAAGGGCCTCTGTATTTCGCGAAAAAACGTTACCGCCATTGACAGCTCGGACCCACCAGCTATATCTTCGCACGCAAGGAAGTGCCTCCTTATTACGCATAAAAAAATGAATACCCCCTCCTAGCTGGGACCCAGTATAGTGGGAGGCTGACTTGTGGGCCTACTAAGTTGACGGGGATGGAGGGCTTTGTCAACTTAGTCAATATGCATGATTATAGCTCCAGTGACTGTACGATGTCCATCCAACGGCGGTAGTGCTTCTTCAACCTCTGGTCTTGTTGCTCCAGCCGCCCAAAGCAGCGCCGGTCGTGCCTCGTGCTCCTGCCTCCCATGGCCGGCTGTGATGCCGGGGAGGACTCACCGCCCCCTACTACTCCCACCGCTAGCCAGGCCATCCCTCTACTCACGCATACCCCCTGTTATTCTGTGGCGATGGCAGCCTCACACCGCAGCCGAACCAGTGAACCCTCGTACTCCTCTCTGCGTGGGCATCCACTGCCTCGTCTTCCCTGGCTCCGCGTCGTCCCCTTCCTAGGCCTCGCCCTCGTCCACCGCCCTGGTGCTCTCGGCGCGGCATGGTCAACGTGGTCAAGGAATGGCTTCCATCGAACGTGGACTGTACATGGAGGGGCAGACAGCTGGGTCCACGGCCGTAGCAAGGAAGTGCCTCCTTATTACGCGCAAAATATTATTCCTCCACCAGAGAGCGGGGACCCACCGGACGGGCCACCGTATTTCGGGAAAAAAATGTTGCCCCTGACTGCTCAGACCCACCAGCTACATCTTCGCACGCAAGGAAGTGCGTCCGAGCAAAAAAACGATTCGCACCCTTGACTGCTTGGACCCACCAGCTACGTCTTCGCACGCAAGGAAGTCCGTCCGGGCAAAAAAAAACGATTCGCCCCCTGACTGCTGGGACCCGCTAGCTACATCTTCGCAAGCAAGGAAGTGCCTGACAGTCGGGACCCACCCGGTCAAAGCGTATGTAGCGTTGTCATATTGTCGCGAACGTGTACGTACATACTGGTCGATGTAGAGGCGCGCACGTGTCGTAGTAGAGGCATGCACGTAGCATGTACACTTACGTACAGCGGCAAGTGTGCAAGAAAGAAAATACGGCCACGTACTTACATACGGGCAGGGTCTCGAACGCCTACTCGCACATACGTACGGCCAGGGCTCGTGTACATGGCTGGGTCGGAACGGAGAAACAACGTCGTCGTCGTGTTCATGGGGAGCCAACCGGCTGGGTTGGAACGGAATGCGTCGTCGTGTTCATCGGGAGGGCTTGGACGGAACAGCCGATGGAAACGAGGCATGGCGTACCGCAGAACGGAGGTAACGACCTTGTGTTCGACCGACCACGTTCGAAACGGGATCCTGTTCATCGGGAGGGGTCTGGCGTACCGCGAAACGGAGGAAACGGACCTCCTACGGTCGAAACGGGGGTCCTGTTGATCGGGAGGGGTGTGGCATATCACAAAACGGAGGAAACGGACTTGTGTTGGAGCACTACGGTCGAAACGGGGGTCCGGTTCATCGAGAGGGGTGTGGCGCACAGCAAAACGGGACTCCACGGGATACTGTTCATCACCATCGTCGACCCCCTCCAGCCTCCACGGGCTACTGTTCATCCACCGTCGACCTCCTCTAGCCTCCACCTACGACTGTTCAGCCTCCACCGCGCGCTACTCCACCGGCTACTGTTCAACCAGCCCTCTCCACGGGCTCCTATTCAACCACCCCTCCACGGGCTACTGTTCATCCAGCCCTCCACAGTCTACTGTTCATACAGCCCTCCACGGGGTCTTGTTCATGCAGCTTCAACCGGCTCGATCGAACGGGGTCCTGTTCATGCAGAGGCA